>OX596208.1:14068548-14668548 GCA_951394215.1 Glyphodes perspectalis | reverse complement strand
ATATGGGGTTGTGGGTATGTGATTGTGTAGGCGACGAGCTAGCCACTTGTCACTACTTTATCTCAATTTTCCATCTAACCCGGCCCAGTTTTGTTTTTGGCTGAATATGGTTAAAAGGGCCTGCTGCCTATTTGACTCTGATCTGCCTACTCCTTTGGGGATTATGGGTGTGATGTTATGTTTGTTTGTTTACTTGCAAGGTCTGCTTTTGCAAGCTTTTCCCGATGCACTTCCAAGTGGCGACCCTACATTCGCCCGCGTGACCTTTACACTCAGAGAGCACGTCACCAGTGACATTTCATGTTACGAGAGCGCATTAACGGATCGGAGACAAAGAAGAGGCATGACCGAGTTATGGTTGCAATGCACTCGATACGACCGGAGAAAGTTTAGTTGTGGTGTTCAGAAATGAGTCAAAGTTACTCAGATAACTCTCAACGGCTCTGAGTTGACTTAAAAATGCGTCATGATGCAGATGGAATGCGCCCAGTGAGCTATGGTTTAATAGTTATTTTTGTGAAATTGTATATTCCCTCATAGTGACAACAAGGGGCATGTCCGAGTTATAGTGCAATCGATGTGACGGAGGAAATTTAGTATCCGGCAAGAATTGCGTCAATACAATATGTAACTCACTACGCCGGCAGTGAG
The DNA here is from genome assembly GCA_951394215.1 of Glyphodes perspectalis. Classification (NCBI taxonomy): domain Eukaryota; kingdom Metazoa; phylum Arthropoda; class Insecta; order Lepidoptera; family Crambidae; genus Glyphodes; species Glyphodes perspectalis. The sequence goes on along the minus strand of OX596208.1, from coordinate 14,667,897 downwards.
TTAGCTCAAGTGCGTCATGGAGCATAGCTCAGATTGTGCTATGGTATGCTAAGCTAAGTGTTAACAGCCATATTTGTGAACCGTTCTCAAACTTTGAGTCGACCTCAAGGGATACCAAGACAAAGAAGAGGCATGCCCGAGTTACAGTTGCAGTGCATTCGATAGGACTAGAATTGCGTTAATGTCACTTAACTAATTAGAGACTTATATTAGTTAGGTATTAATAGCGCACTTCTGAATTTACTCCTTTAAGCACCAGTTACACGACCAGGGAAAGTTTAGCGACTAGCAAGAATTGCAATAACACAGTAACTAAGTCACCCAGCAAGAATTGCGTCAATACATTATCTAACTCACTGCGTCGGCTAAGAGTTAACTCGAATTGGGTCGTGATGCAGCAAAATGGAAAGCGCCCAGTGTGTTATGGATATACACAATAGATACACAAAGAAGAGGCATGCCCGAGTTATGGTTGCAGTGATAATTTTAGAGAAAATTTTGGCGTGGGTATGGTAGCTCAGAGAAAGAGAAGAAATGCGTCAAAGTAACTCAGCTTATGCTAGGTCTATACCTAGCGTAGTAATACATTTGAGTTAGGTATATAGTAATAGCGCAATATTAAGTAATTATATCTATCTAACTAACTAAACTTCACGCCACTTCCCTAGCGGGGTAGGCAGAGAGAACCGAACGCCATATGGCACGATCCTTACACACCTCACTTGCTTCTTCAACATTCATAATCCTTTTCATATACCTATCTAGGTAGGAGTTAACTCAGTGTTATAGTTATGCATATAGCGCTGCAAAATGAAACGCGCCAATTTCAGACTAACATGGGACAGTAATAAAATACAAACAATTATAAACCTTATAATATATGGCATTTTTGTCTTACAGGTGCCTGGCATTATTAGTGCGCGCGGCGTGTATAATCTCTTTTATGAGTTATATGATTCACACCGATGCTCTATGTCCGTCACGATTGTCGCCGAATGTTCGTCGTCCGTCACGACTTGTCGCCGATCTGTGGCGTCACGACTTTGTCGCCGATCTACCACGACAGCGACTAATGACGGCGGCGACACTTCTCACGCGGCTTCTTTTGCTAATTCACCGTTACTTAGTACATTGTGAACACACGATTTTATGGATGGGAGTAACGACCTTTGTTTTTGTTTTTTAAACTGTGATCATCAACCGTTAAGCATATAGGCAGATGCCCTTCGTCATCATTATCGGACATGTTTTAAATAAACGTCGTTTGGTGTAAGAACCAATGAAACAGTCAAATGTCAATCACCAGTTATTATAATCACACAAAATATCTTCCTTACAGAGTTAAATTAAAAATAATACCACCATTAATTAGGCAATTACAAACTAAAACGATTTTAACAATTTGGAAACTAAAATGACAAAGATTACTTGGAACAATAGCGATTCGTCGGTTCCGATCGGTGCGCTCGCCATTACGTCCCAATAACAGTGACGTTTTTAAAATAGCCGCGCTGACCATCGACTCGACGCTCCGCCAGACTTGACAGTTGTCAAATCTCGTTCCATAAACAGACGGTGCTACTAGTGCGCCGTCACGGCCGGACTGACTTTCGACCGTCCTCGGGCGCATAAGATAGCAGTCCTGTAAAAATCACACAATTAATCGAACAGACGTCAGTAAATAACCCGCTCGTCCAACCTGACAAGCAATGACTGGTAGACACAGCACTTTTCTCATGCAAACTGCTAATATTAGCTATATGTCTCGTAACAAACGAAAGCGTGTGTCCCTTCGACCACTGATGGACCGGACGACACCTTTCTCCAACACAAAGCGATGCACTTTAAGATTAGTATGTCCCTTCAACCAACCACTAGGTCTGGCCCGGACGATACTATCGTAGTACAATCAACTTTCCACAAAATATAATCCTGGACCGGACGGGTGTGTCCCTTCAACTAGCCACTCGTGCATAGCCCGGACGACACTGTCCCTTCGACCAGTTAACAAGGTTGAACCGGATGAATGTGTCCCCTCAACCAGCCGCTACAAGCTGCATGGCCCGGACGACATTATCCCTCGAACACCTTCACATTATTTAATGATTGCTCATCAACGCCACAACACAGCTCAGTAGATTTAACGCCATTATCAATTTCGCCTTTTACAGCGCCGTCATGGCCTCCTCGTCAATCACCAAACTGGTAGATATTAAAACTTACCCGTCGTGACCCCGAGGTACTGAACGTAGATTCTCAAGCGCATATTTAAAAGTACGATGTGAATCAATAAAACTTTTCAACTCTAGACTAACACGCCAAATTGTCCAGACTAACTTTTAGTTGAAAAATACACACCAATTCCCCAGCTCGAAACCAAGCTTATGCCCGCGCTATAGATACCAGGTAAACGGACAAATACACCCAAACACTCTTACACACTTCCATGACCCATCATTCCATGAAACATCTATGCTTACCACACGAAACAATTGCCCCCAGCGGGACTCGAACCCGCGACCCTCGGTCCCGTGACTAGGGTCTCCGATCACTCGACCAACGGGCAGGTCAAACGTTGGTCACGATCGTTGTCTAAAACTGCAGTTATTACAAAAGGACCTATATAAGCTTCCTATCTATTAATTTGGTTGCGTTCGCTGGTTCTGATAAATAGGAAACCGCCAATAGAGAAATGCTTGATAGTGGATCTACCACGGTTAAATCGACGAGGTTCGGATCGCGGCTGCTCTTTGAATGTTATCAGACGCATCTTGCTTAGATCAATCCGCTGTTCTTGTTGGAAATCTGGAATTGAAGACCTAATTTTTCTAACGAATGCGAACAGATACCGAACATAAGTCTGTTGGCGTAAATTTGGTAACTGTAGACTTTGTACTATTGAGCGCTACCTGAACATTTCCTAACTCATCACGCCACGCTTTGTTGGGATCGTTTTCAATAATTGTTAGCAAACTATTAAAGGTGCCCACGCGTTTAACTTGTCCGTTTGGCCTGCTGGAGCCCGTTGCTATGTAATGCAGCTTATTATTATTTTCTGCGCTATTTTTTAAACACTTGGCTAATGTAAGATCTGTCCTGATCGGCTATTATACCCTTAGTTGCTCCAAAAAGGCAAACATCAGTTTTATTGTCTCGAACTGCACGAGCTGTATGTAACGTAAAGGTATATTCTAACAATATGTATTTAGCAAACGCGTCGATAATTACCGAATAATATTCCTTATGGTAAATTTTTCCACTTTATTTACCAGTAAAGTCTATATGAGACGTGTCTCACGGTATTGACCCTTTTGGTACAGAGTATAACTGCACAAGTTAAGCACCCGAGGGACCTTTTGATGCTTTGCAAGCAATGCAAATTCAATGAATTTCGTAACGTACTCAGATATCCGAGAGAACCAGTACTGTCCATATAATTTATTAAGTGTATTGTCACTACCTAGACGATTAGGGTCCATATTAAAGAACGAACGACGACTGGTAAAAGTTTTGTTTCTTACAATCTTTCTTTAAAAGATGCCATCTCTAACGTCATACGTCTGACCAACCGTATGCTTTCTTTGATCAAAGAACAAGATGATCCTCCTACAAATAAAAAAAAAAAAAAAAGGAGACTGACTCACCGGATGAAGTATTCAAGATACCTCTCGACACTCGTCGTTCGCAAAGATTAACCTCTTTCTTTGTAGCTACTCCACCTCTTTTCCCTTTTTCTTGACAATTCGTTGCTATGTGGCCTGCATTACCACAAACGTAGCAAGTTACAGTCGAAGTTCTCTCGGGAACACGTGCACCTTTTGAGGGTTCTTGCTGTTTAATTGCCACAGAGGAATCTTCCCGTCGATTTTTACAATCAGCCAACCGATGTCCTGGGAGTCCACACCAATGACATTTACCGGGAAATCTTGTATCCGCAACATAAGGTCGCTTTAGATCAGGTTCAATGATATCAGTAACCTCCAATCTTCGCTTTAGTGAAATGCTGCTTAAGATTCTAAATAGCTGACCTTTGGTAGTGACCGAATGTGCGTTTAATTCACGACGTATTATACTGTCTTTCTGGCATAAGACCGATATGACAAATCCGGTTATAACATCTTCTTGCATCTGGGTCTTAGGTACACGTTCTATCATATTCCACAGGCGTAGACCAGTTTCTGACGCAGTTTCCTAGGCTCCAATTTGAAATCGCAATATCTCATCAAAATAATCTTGAAATAGTTTCGGTCTACAAAATCTAGCCATCAAACTTTGTTTGACATCTTCCCATGTTAGCGAATTCAAATTTAACTTGGTTAAGCAAGAGGCTGCGCGGCCTTTCAAAGCGCCAGTAAGAGCCATAAGCAAATCCACACCCTCTAGATGTTTACTCAAGACTATGAGTTCTGTAATCTTGCACCAACCTTCTACATCCGCATCGGCGTCTTCCGGATTAAACTCTAATAACTTTATTGCACTGGACTGAGCCCTGACACTTTCCACTGGCGGTTGCGATGTCGCTAACATGCGGCTTAGTAGGGCTTCCATATTACTCAACAAACTTGAGGCGCTATTTTCGTCAGGCGGTCGTTTTTCTTCAGTCAGTAGCTCGCGGGATCCCACTTCTGATGTAGGCAGATGCCCTTCGTCATCATTATCGGACATGTTTTAAATAAACGTCGTTTGGTGTAAGAACCAATGAAACAGTCAAATGTCAATCACCAGTTATTATAATCACACAAAATATCTTCCTTACAGAGTTAAATTAAAAATAATACCACCATTAATTAGGCAATTACAAACTAAAACGATTTTAACAATTTGGAAACTAAAATGACAAAGATTACTTGGAACAATAGCGATTCGTCGGTTCCGATCGGTGCGCTCGCCATTACGTCCCAATAACAGTGACGTTTTTAAAATAGCCGCGCTGACCATCGACTCGACGCTCCGCCAGACTTGACAGTTGTCAAATCTCGTTCCATAAACAGACGGTGCTACTAGTGCGCCGTCAAGCATATAAACAATAGACTAGTAATGTGAAAAAAAAATAACTCATACATACGTACTAACACGCCCACAAGCCGGCAGAGTATTTTAACTAATAACAAAAAAAAACGACTTCAAAAACGAACCCAATAAAAGTTAAAAATAAATTTACTTAGACCAAATTAATACGTATTGTAATTGTAATACTTATAAATTTGAAGTCGGTGCTAAGTAAATGCTTAAATTGGTATAGGTACAATCACTCAACAGATACATTTTCGGTGATAATTAAGTACCTCCTAATATTAGCTTCAATTGTACCAAGTCATTGTTAAACTTGACACCGAATTAAGAACCTCCTTTTTTTGAAGTCAGTTGAACATAAACTGTAGCTAATCGTAACTTGCCCTCTTCATAATTATATAAATTAAATATAGTCGTCTAGGCGACTAACCTTTTATGAAATGCTAGACAATATTATTAATAGATAACAATTTTTTTCTAGCAGGCATCCGTAGCACAAGCATAGGTACATGCTTAGTTAGACACAAAAGAATTTATGTGGGTCTGAATAGTATCCTTACTGTGTTAAAAAATGCCGAAGTAACTTTGTCTGTCTGTTACACCTTCATGCTCTAACTACTAAAGTTTAAAGCCTAAGAAAAGACCTGAGCTTCTGATCTCAGAAAAATTAATAAAACCCACCATAAGATTTCCTGTAAATGACAGACCAAATTTCAAGCGGTCAAAATGCATAAGTTTGGAATGAATACACCAAATTGGATCTTTTTTGTGTATTAGTTATTGTCAATACAATGTTAGTACAAAAATAAATAAATAAATATATAAAAAAAAAATATGGCGAAATGTACAAAGTGCCAGGTTAGCCAGTTTATTAAAAGGAAACTATATGCCATAAACGTTAAGCACCACATACTAAATGCACAGTTATCCGAATGCACGGTGTAGGTGGCGGTAATGCAGGCAGGAGGCGCCATCGATCATGGTTTATCGAATGATTGCGGATCTCATCTGCCCCTATACGGGGTCGCCTGTGCCCATTGCAACCACTGAAGACGATTAATCGTATCGGTGAAATTATGAGCTTTAATTTTGGGCTTTGCATGTATTCATGTTGTGGCCTTAATTTTAGTGTGGTATCACTGGTATTGATCAACGATTTTGGTTTTTTTTTTTTTATTTGGCTTTAATTTTTTGAAGATTGATTCAATGAATTCTTCTTAGTGACGCTTTTCTTTTTTATCGCTCTATTCTATATCTATACTAATATAATAAAGCTGAAGAGTTTGTTTGTTTGCTTGAACACGCTAATCTCAGGAACTATTGATCCGATTTGAAAACCTTAGGCGGCGCATGCTACCACTCGACTAAGACGAGGCAGTCAATCTTTGTATAAGAAAATATACAAATGTGTTGAAAGAAACAAAGAAACAAAAACCAGAGCCAGTGGAAACACAGCCACTTTGAGTGAGCAATTTCAAAGGCTACTATTAGATGTACACAATAAATTATCAGGAACACTTCGCCGCGACTGCGCGGCACCACCTTTTGCAGGCTTAAACGACTTAAAGCGATCTTCATCCATCTGCCTACCAGTTGATTTTCTTTTTTATAGAAATATCACTCAAAGTTTTTTTAACGGGATAAGGTTATGTACCAAAAATAATAAATAAATAAATATCCAACGACATCACATTCATTAATCTGACTCCGAGGAGGTAAGCACTTGTGTTACGGATATCAGAATCAACAGTGGAATTACAAATATATACTTAAATATTGGTTATTAACACCCAGACACAGAACAAACACAAGTATTCATCATACGAATGTTTGTCCTGAGTGGGACCCACAACTCTTAGCGCATGGGGCAGGGTCACTACCGAATGCGCCATCGAGCCAGTATAAATTGTGGTGAAGGATAAAAGATTTTACCATTATTGTACATGGAAACGAATTCACTATTTAGTAACTAATCGTACACGGTTTTAACATTAAATATAGACAAAAAAATTCTTAATTCTCAATCTACATACATACATACATAACATCACGCCCCGATAATCCCCGAAGGGGTAGGCAGAGTCGAAAGGTCAGCAAGCCACTTCAACCACATTCAGCCAAAAATAAAGCCGGGCTGGGTTAGATGGAAAATTGTGAAAAAGCAGTGACAAGCGGCTAACCTGTCGCCTACACAATCACACACCCAAAACCCGATATACCATTAGTCGCCTTTTACGACATGCTAGGCAAGAACCACAGTTGGCATAATCTATTAGAGTGCCAGACCAACATGGGACAGTGGGCTGGGTTGGAAGGAAAGCTGTGAAAAAGGAGTGACAAGTGGCTAGCTCGTCGCCTACTCAGTCACATACCCAAAAGCCCGTAAACCATTAGTCGCCTTTTACGACATGGTAGGCAAGAACCACAGTTGGCACATTCTTTTTTTTTGTCCCAGATCAACATGGGCCGAGTCCCATACCAACATGGGACCGAAAAAATCAAATCAAATCAAATATTAGTATGTTTAGCTGTGCCCGCGGTTTCATCCGCGTTTATGGTTAATATTATATAGCCTGACACGATAAATTAACTGTACAACACAAAAATATTTTTTTTAATTCAGTAGTTTCTGAAAAAAGCGCTTTCATACAAACAAACTCTTCATCTTTATATATTAGTATAGAGTATATAGGTTTTGTCAAAATTTCATTTCCGATAACACTCACTTAAATAACTTCTCTTCTTCATCCTATCGGAAAAAATAAAATCGGAAGGTCAAAAGGAATATTCTTAGACGAATCGGATATCAATAGTCCATCAAAAAGGTCACATATCGGCCAGTCCAAATATTATCCCAAGGAGCGATTAAGGGGCTCCATTATCTAACCGCACGCGAGCAGAAATAATCTGGCGGCGAATTCATATCGTATCTGCGGCGTTTGGAGCGTATATCTCGGAGTTCAGGACTTCAGAGGGCACTTCTCATGCTATCGACGAAGAATGGGTTGGAGCTGGTCTAAGTCAGAAAATGATAGAGGTTCTGGTTGTAATCGTACATTTTACTATTGGTTTCTTACTTAGAATGTTGTAAGAGGCAACTGATGGTGTGTAGGAAAGATTACAATATATTTTATAAGTTTGGTTTTTCATACTAATATTTATAAAGTAGAAAGGTTTGATTGTTTGAAATTGAATAGGCTCAGAAACTACTGGACTGATTTGAAAAATTCTTTCACTAACGGAAAGCTACTTCATCAGCGAGTAACATGGGCTATATTTTATTCCCGTTTTCCCACGGGACCGGGAACTACACGGGTAAAACCGCGAGGCGCTGCTAGTACTAAATATACCTTCTTTTTACTAGTTTTGATTAGATCGAACCACATATTTTGACTAATGTAGAATTTGTGAAGTTAGGGCTTGTAGAATTAAGGCATGTAGAGTTAGAACCTTGGCTGAAAGAGATGAAACCAGAACGGATACAAGGATAACGGTTGACGATGTAGTGCTGGAACAGGTGAATGAAATTGTATATCTAGGATCTGCATTTAGTAGAAATGGAAGGTACTCCGCTGATATAGAGAGAAGAGTGAAAGCAGGGAATAGGGTGAATGGAGCGTTAGGAAAACTTCTAGGCAACAAAGTCTTAAGCCAGAAGGCCCAGCTCGCTATACACAATGCGGTGCTGATTCCTACGCTAACATATGGAAGCGAGAGTTGGGTATGGCAGAAAGAGCATGAAAGTAGAATAAACGCGGTCGAGATGCATGCGCTGCGGAAAATCTGCGGTGTATCGCCCACAGACTGCGTTGCGACTGCAAGGTAGGAAGAGGCATGCTCCGGTAGTTCTGACATGTGGAAAGAATGGATGACGAAAGATTGACTAAACAGATATACAATGCGAAAATGGAAGGATGTAGGACCCGCGCGCCCAGGCTCACCTACCACGACCAGATTGATCGTGTATTAAAAGAAGGTGATGTTAGGAGTCATAAAAACCGTAGAGCTTGTATGAAAAGGATTATGAATGTTGAAGAGGCGAGTGAGGTGTGTAAGGATCGTGCCATATGGCGTTCGGTTCTCTCTGCCTACCCCGCTAGGGAAGTGGCGTGAAATTTAGTTAGTTAGTTAGTTAGCTATATTTTACATGATGAAAAGTTTTTTGGTGGGATTTCATCTTATTGAGGGAGCAATGGTAGCTCAACGGACACGCGCCTCTTAACCGAGGAGTGCGGGTTTAAACCCGGGCATGTACCTCTAGATTTTTCAAATCTATGTACATATTTATACTATTAGCTCGACGGTGAGGGAAAACATCGTGATGAAACCTGCAAATTCTAACTTTGAATTTGTAACAATGATGCAAAAATTGTTTGGTTTCCTCTATCTTAGGGTTACGAAGGTCAGATCGGCATTCGCTTCAATGTAATTACCAGACTCGCTAAATCCTGGATCATGGTCTAAGTGGACCCCGTCTAAGCACGGGACAACGCTAGGAAGATGATGATTTCATCTTATGGAAATTTTTGGAACCTTATAATTACCAAATATATTACATTTGTTCCATAAGCTTCTCAATTACACAACATTTAGTAAGTACCTCCATATTATAGCTAAAGAATGGCTTTGACGATGAGTCCATTTCATAAGATGCGACACGAGACTAATTCCCATGGAATGACAGCCCCGTTGGTCGAGTGGTCAGAGACCCTGGCCATAAAACCAAGGGTCGCGGGTTCGAATCCCGCTAGGGGCAAATGTTTCTTGTGATGAACATGGACATTTGTACTCGAGTCATGGATGTTTATAAACGTATTTAAGTATTTCTATCCGTTCGCCTAGTTACCATAGCACAAGCTTACGCTTAGTTTGGAACTAGGGAATTGGTGTGTCAGTCTGGAAATTTATTTATTTATTATTATTTATTATGTACACACGACAGCACTTCAGGCTATACACTGCGATGTCTTATTCCATTGTGATAAGGGCTGTTTCGCAACAACAATGTATAGCCTGATGTGCTGCCGTCTGTACATACTCGTAACAGAATCAACTTGCGCGCTGTGCTCCGTCCTTGGCTACTTTGTGATTAATAATATTAGTAAATAATCTAGCTGGTGTTTCAATATATTTCCAAGGTCAATGGCTCATTCGGTAGTAACCCTGCCCCAAGCGCCAAGGATTATGGGTTCGATCCCCACCCAGGACAAACATTCGTGTGATGAATACTTGTGTTTGTTCTGTGTCTGGGTGTTAATATCCAATATTTAAGTATATATTTGTAATACCACTGTTGATTCTGATATCCGTAACACAAGTGTTTAAGCTACTTACCCAGGAGTCAGTTAAATGTAGTGATGTAGTCTGATATTTATTTATTTATTTCCATTCTGCTTCCACTCTTAGGTGGGTACCCATAATTTGTTTTTTTTTTTTTCATTCTGTCATGATACTTTAGGCTCACGGGACATAACGCTAGAAATTTTTTTAATATTTGCTAAAATATTTATTAAATTATCCATTGATAGAAGATTTTCTATTCCGATTGATTCCAATTGAAAGCTCTACTCTTAAACTCAACCTAACATCGACTTCACTTACCCAAAACACAGCGTTACCGTTAGATGTTCGGGTCGGTATTGACATTAGAGTGAACTATCATAGCTCTCAGGGGCAAAGCTGAAATGTGTCACCCGGGCGGGAATAACGTACGTGCTGTAAAAACAAATGCCTGACAAGGTCGGGGCTAATGGGAAACCGATACATATTGGTGTCAAACGGGCACATGCCAGATGGGAATCGGGATGTGGCTGTTATCAATATGTGACGTAAGCAATGTGAAATGTTACATGTAGTTGGATATAATTGTGGCTTAATCAATAGATTGAAAAATCAATTAGTGTCTACATCTTTGATTGTTCTTACAGAGCGGCGGTAGCTCAATGGTAAGGACACGCGCCTCTTAACCGAGGAGTGCGGGTTCAAACCCGGGCACGTACCTCTGGATTTATCAAATCTATGTACGAATTTATACCACTAGCTCGACGGTAAAGGAAAACATCGAGATGAAACCTGCAAATTCAAACAACTTTAGATTTGTAACTATGATCCAAAAATTGTCTGGTTCCTCTATCTTAGGGTTACGAAGGTCAGACCGGCAGTCGCTTCAATGTAATTACTAGACTCGCTAAATCCTCGATCATGGTCTAAGCGGACCCCGTCTAAAAACGGGACATAACGCTAGGAAGATGATCTTTGATTGTTATTGTCTCTTATGAGTTTTAATGGAATATGCACATTGCTCTGGGACAGGCAGGTTTTGTCAAGCTTCTATGGTCTTTCGTACAGGAATTTCACTGCCAGTGAGTCCTTCTAAGATTAAACCATCTATAGTTATAAAATATTCCATTAATTAAATTACATACTATCACGCTTACAATCCCCGAACTGGCAATCAGAGGAACAGTCAATCATAGAAAATCTATTTGGATTAGATCTAAAATTGTAAAAGTAGTGGCAAGTTGTTCTCTTTGCTTACACAATTAGAAATCGAATACATTAGTCGCCTTTCATGACATACTTTTCAAGGAACGCAGTTGTCACATTATCTTAATTTTTTAAGCCCCAAACCAACATGAGCCCCAATAAACAAGCTCATATAATCTTTCAACACGTTCCTGTCGAGTATTTAGGGAACATTAACAAATTGTCCCGTGCCCTCACAGAAACACCGGTAACCGAACACCGCACGCAAAAATAACCGCTTCGCAGCGCAACTGTTTCAACAACCCGCTAATTCTGGTCTTGGCACCAAGTAGAACTGTGTAACAATACATTGCGCCAAGCAATTGCGCTAACTTAATTTACTGCGAAAACAAAGTGTGTTAACACATATAATTACGCATGCAATTGCCAAAGGCAAGCAGAGTCCATGAAACAGTAACTCGTTCAACCACCTACAGCCAAAAAACTCAATTGAGCTGGGCTTCGCACAAAAATATTAGTTTAATCAGAGGCTGGGTTAGATGGCAAATTGCGAAGTATTAAACACACCGTATGATAAAATATTATAATCACTGTATTTTTAATCCTTCACGAAACAGGATGTGTGAGTTAACATAATAAGGATGTGAGTTAGCACATCAGGTGAGTTAACTTACTTCTTCAAAACGTGCTTGTTGCACCATGGCGCAATTTTGAGCTAATTCAAAACCAGCGCAGTGTGTTACACCTGCGTAACTAAATTGAGGCTAATATTTGCTCACTTAGTCATGTCTAACGAAGGGAACACGTGATGTTAATTATTTAAAGTTGGATGTGCAATCGCAAATAAAGTTGTAGGACAAATCGTGACACCTTCAAATCGTGGAACGACAATTAATTAACACTGAAGTTTTACAGAAATAAATGGAAAGGTGTCATACTAAAGAAATCTAACAGACGTATTAGTTTTACAACTAAAACCCTGCGATATACTTAAGTTTAAGTACATAAGTAAAGTTACACTGTGTTTTGTGTTGATCGGTTATAAAAAGTAGGTCAAAGGTCGGTGGTGTCAGCTTGCTATATTATTATACAAATATTAAGTAGGTACTCATACGCGATGTGACTCCGCCATAGTAGAATTCCAACTAAAGAGATTCTTATAGATATCCTGTGGATTCTGTTCTGGATAAAATAAACCATGTCCTTTCTTAGGATACAATTTATTAACCAAATTTATTCACAGTCAGTTGTGAAGAACAGAAGAAGAGTTCACACTGAAGCAGTTGCGGTGCTAGGTAACATAGGGCCCTGGGGCACTAGGGCACTGGGGCCCATGGGCGTACGCAGCGTTTGGTCCAGCGGGGGCAATTCAATTTTTCATTCAAAGGTAAATTAGTCGTGAAACTCAGAAACAAAACAAGAAAACAGAGGTTTGCTAATCGCTAATCGGGTTTTAGGGGCCCCAAAGATTGGGGGCCCCAGGGCCCTGCCCCGCCTTGACCCTGGCGTCATAGTTACAATGTATACTCGCACTGCCATATCGCGTACTGTAAACAAGTATGCCTACCTTAGGTCTATTAATAACCTAAGGCTAGTCCTTATCGCGAAAGTGCTCAGTCTGACCAAAGTTACGGGTTCCATTGTAAACGCGCCCGGCTTCGTCCGCACAAAGCGCAGTGATTTATCGGCGCGACTGTACCGCTGGTCCGTTACATTACAATATCATTGGCGGAAAAATGTGCAGTGATAAATTCTATATGTGCCATACTGGCGTGGCAATGCTCTATTGTGTGTTTACGATATTTCTATTAGTTAGCTATTAACAAATAAATAAGCCATCAGTCATTGACTGTATAATTTGGTTTAGATTAAAAAAAAAAATGTATATTAACTCATGTATATTTTGCCGCTGAAAAGAGTAGGTAACTACCGAGCTTCTTACCGGTTGCTTCTTCTCGGTAGAATCAGCATTCCGCACCGGTGGTAGATTCACAATATCGCTTTACAAATTTTGTAAAATTGACGAATTATAAGTGTTTTTTGAGACCTACATAAATAAAGACATTTTTATTTTATTTTTTAATTGAAAATACGCTTTTGACAATATTTTAAAGCAAATATTGATTTAATTAATATTCAAATCAATAAAAAAACTATAATAGTACAAAATTCAGAAATAAAAACGAACTTGTTTTTATCTCTGAGATAAGTAATACAATATAACATTTAGCTTGACATGGTCACGAAGTGACGTAAAGAATTTTTTTTATTAATTTGTCATAATTTTATATTAAATTATTGTAACGAACAGATCTAACCACAATTTTTTTCTAATGAACTTTTGAACTCTGTAGCTCACCCTAGCGGCAAATTTACAAAACGCATTAACTTTGTTACATCAACGCCATCTTTCGACGAACGTGTGTACCATGACAACCCATCAAGTTACCTTCATCACCAAAAGTATTATAGCACGTGTAATAACATTTTATCGATAGATGGCGCTGATAAGTAAAATAATAACTACATTGCAGAGCTTTTGAGCTTTTGAGCGTTTCGCTAAACGGAAATGAGTTGATTTAAAAACCGTAATTAATATAAAGCAAACGAAATGTAATTGGAACTTTTATTGATGATAAAAATTTAATGCTAACGTAAACTACGCGATGAGGTCGAGGTAAGAGACACTTCAAGTAATAAGATTGTGTTGACTTGTGATTGTATTTATTTTAGAAATAAATATTTCTTAAATTTTATTTTTATGGGCATAATTATGCATTCATTATACCTACTCTCAATACTCTCAAAGCAAAACACAAAATTAATTATATACCCACCGCACTATAAAATTCAAATTAAAAACAAACAAGCGTAAACTATTAATTAAATTTTGAGAGGCGGCTCACGCGCGGCTAGCGCCCAAACGGGTGTAAATGGTCCAACCGGGGGTCGAAGTCTAGTGGTCGCTAGCGCCACATATAAATATTAATTACTTAAAATGCCTTTAAAATTTGTAATGCCTTTGACGGGCTTGCATGTTTCGCTCTAATGCTCATGCATAAGCCTATGTTTTGCGATTTCATTATAAACAAGACTAATGGTTCACTCTGGTTTTGCGTGGGATTTTAATTAAATCCATAATTTTAACCTATTGGCTCTGTGATTATAATATGTGGCCAATAAACCATTAGTTTAACCTTTTGCTATTTGCTAGGCAAAGATCATAGTCGCTAGAGTATTTTCCACTGCCAGACCAACACGAGACGACTATACATTTAACGGTCGCGTTACTGTATTTTAAAACACCCCTACGACACATCTATAAATATTAATAACGCACCTTTTAACGTCCGACGGGATTTGTTTAAACTAGGGTAAATATTTTAGTCGGTATCAGTAATGCGGGTAAAAAATTAATGCCCGCGCGGGCAGATGCAAGCGCCTGCATTTTCGATGACAGCGGGCACAAACATGCGTGCACGTGTGCTGGCTGGTGCAAGTGACGGGCTTAAGGCAATCAGACAAAAACGACTAAATTAATTGAAGAAATAGAACTTAAACGACTTACTTACTTTATAAGTAAGCATATGTCTCTAGGTAATTTTTCACGTACTTGTGAATTAAAACGTCATTACACAAAACATGCATATTTTATTGTACTTTATTTTATTTTACATAATGTTATTGTTTATGCAGGAATGGATCTACTGTATATTGAAAGCTCTTTATTCGTTTACAATAGGGATGATGACTGCGTTAAAAAGCTATAATTCTATTTAGTCCGTCAGTTAGATTATACATAAATACTAGAGAGACACAAATGTGTGTCTTATCAAATGAACAAAAAATCACAAAGATAAAGAGCATCAAAGTTTTGGAGTGGGGGCTTGCGACGTCACTATTTTGTAAAAATTGTACGAAAGCGTAACGTCATGCGCAACTTGAATGTATTGTATCTTCGTCAATGTTTGTTTGACAAATAAAAAAAATACGTATTCAATATTTTTTTATAATCTAACTGACGGACTAAACAGATGTTTTTAGTCACCTAGCCTATTTTAGCATGTGTTAAAAGTACCCATGGAACTTAAAAATAATGTACTTACTGTGTTTCTGACTAGTATGTCGCAAGTAAAACAGTTTGTTGGGTATAGGTTTATGGTAGCCAGACGTCATTACTTTTTCATAATTTTCCTTTAAACCAATCTCAATTTTTTATTATGCTTATGTGATAAACTTAGTGACGGATTCGCTGCCCGAGCCGCTACAGTGGCCTTTTTTCGAGTACTCTTCCTTTTTGCTTTTGTTCGTATAATGTGTTTGCCGCCATTATGTATGTTGGTTGATGGCCAGCTGTATTGATCAAGCTGGCTGCTACATATCGCGTTTAGTCATAATTATGTTACAAAAATCAATTGGTAATCAATCATTATCTGTATGCGATGACCAGCCACTTGCTACTACTTTTTTTTCTATTTTCTAAACCAACTCAATCCCATTTTGTGCTGAATACAGTCTGAATGTGGTTCAAGGAGGAATGCGGGCATGATGTTATTAGGGTTGCCACCTGTACTATATTATATATATAGTATCGTACTATAATTCAGTCAACTGTACTATGTTATAGAAAAAATATATAGTACGAATAATACTATATTTTTATCGGTCATTCCATTGTCGCGCTTTTTAAATATTAACTGTGCCTAAACGCACCCGTAACGCAGCATTGGGAATTTCCTCAGATATTTTAGAACGAAACGCATTGCGTCGCTCGTCGCTCACTCACTTTTTTAACCCAAGCTAAAAGTAATTATAAATACAGATGGAAAAATAAAAAATGACTGAAAATTAATGTGTACTATTTATTTTCCTGAATTTTCCAAATGTACTATAGTTTTTGCTATGTTTTAGAAATACTATTTTACCTCCTAAAAAAGGTGGCAGCCCTAGAGGTTATGTATGTATGCAATTTTACAAACTTCACACTCAGTAAGTGTATGACTTGCACCAATCCATAGATTACACAGCGTCTGAGCTTGCTTATTAGCTGTGCCCGTCTCGGTGTAAAATGCATCGCGGCTTATAAATAACTAACGATCGGCTTGCATGTGACAATTGCTCTCTATTTATGCTAGTATTACTTTGACATGTATAATGTTCAGGGCCGGATCAAGGGGTAGGCGCCTCGGGCGGTTTATTAGAGCGCTAGAGTTTATAACTTCACGCCATTTGAAGGGGAGGGTGAGAGAACCTAATGTCATGCGGCACGGTCCTTAAACATCTCGCTCGCTTTTAGTACAAGCTCTGAAGTTAATGAGACTCCGAACTTTATAGGAAAGTCCAGCATCAAAATATGTAAACCCAAACTACTTATGGGGCTAAAGTCGACATTTAGTGCTCGTTGGGAAGTGAACTGATAAGAATTCCGATAATTTGAAGTATGGTCAGTAGATTCCTTGTTGACCAAACTCTTAAAGAGAATGGTCATTAATGTGACGTAATAATATCGCCCATGGTATATAGTGGCTGAGCTAAAAGCCGGCTCTGTTAAGTTCGACGTTAATACAATGCAATAGTATGGTATAATCGAGCTGGTATAATATGAGACCCTCAGGATACCATATAGGAACACCTTTTAATGATTAGTGCAGTATCTATTGTCAAAAGCGTGATTTTTTAATCTTCAAGCGATGTCGATTTTTGGCTAAATGTGATATAAGGAACTTTACTGCTCTTTGGGCCCTGCCTTCGGAGGTTACAGATGCAGTGATAATATTTACGTATGTAAACGATGTAATAGATTAAAATAACGTTGCTAATACTGTTGTGGCTACAACCTTCAAGCGATTCCGACCGTGTCACTAAGACGTCAATTGTAAAAGAAGAGACTTTACCGCCAAATACACGAGACTGTACGAACGTCAGAATGTTATTTCTGACCTGAACCCTAATCGAGGAGTGAGAACAGCTCCCAAACTATTAATCTCTTGCAAAATAATTCATCCTATCAAATAATATTGCATCGCCTCGATGTTACCCTGCCACAATGAGGTTAGATGATGGAAGGAGTATAAAAAGGCTACCTTAATGCAATGCATTGTCCACCAGGAGCGCCATTATGGCCGCCTCAATAGTTAATGCAGAGCAAGATTGCTGCGCTCAGCATCGCTGGAAGAGATTTTAAAATCCATCAGTTTGTTGGCGATCAATTTTGCTTTTACTGAATTGGTCCCTGAATACTGAGGATTGCGAGCAAGTATGTAGGTAATTCATTATTCTTCACTTACTTATAACGATAGTTTCCATACATACATACATCGAAGGGGTAGGCAGAGTCAAAGGGACAGCAGAGTCAAAGGGACAGCAGGCCCCTTTAATCACATTCAGTCAAAAATAAAACTGAGCTGGGTTAGATGGAAAATCGTGAAAAAGTAACAAGTTTCCGCTGTTGCAGAAGCAGTCTTCAATTTAAAGAGAGTTCACAAAAGCAAAGGAAAAGTTATATGGACTTGTGATACTTCTGATGTTAAATTTAGTCCAAAGACTACCTACGGTAATATACCCATTAGGGGTATATACTTGTTTGCCAGCTTTAATGGTATCAAGACTAAGTCTCTAGACTTGATAGTATAATAACAGTTGAAGTTTATAGAATCAATCCAGATGGTACTGGCAAGTTGTCACTGAAAACACAGTAAGAAAGTAAATTCGATGAAAGAACTTTGTCGGCATATGTTTACAGTATAGGGCGAAGTCTTAGACCTTGGGCTCTTCTAGGGAACTGAGTTCGCAGTACAGACAACCAACTATCGATGGTACTTGAAGATCCGAGGCAGACACGTTTTGTTCTTCTAGCTACTACTTGGCCATTCCAATAGGTCGTGTCGTTGTATGTCGACATTCAAGTTGAGGAACCTTTCCGACAGTATGGCTGCGAGGGTTTACGTCTGGAGCAAACTTAATTTTGCCGACCCCGTGGGAGTCGCCTGTTGTGAACGTTATGCTATCTCTTATTTCAGCATCAATATTTATGATCATTTATTTTTCGTCGCTTTAATGTAATTACAATAATCCTGAATCATGGTATAAGCCGACCCAGTCTAAGCACGGGACATAACGCTAGAAAGATAATGATGATATAATTTTCAAAGTACCACTTACCTATAATCGATTCTTAGGAAAAAGGGGTATAAACAATTTTTACAGATAATTGCATGACTTCGAACTAGCCACTTATCACTACTTTTTCACAATTTTCCGTCTAACCTAGCCCAGTTTTGCTTTTGGCTTTTCCCATACGTCGGATCGATGGGGACTTTTGACAAATTGTTTGTAATACCTTGGTGCGAATTAATGTAACCTTATCCCTATTTTTGAAGCTAATTTGACTGGGCTATTGGGAAGGCGGAGCGTGTGTGGTTCTTCCAGGGCGTTAAGTCGTAGTGTCATAGTACTGCGAGCCGTCGATGGCCCTTGATGTCCTGGCAGCGACAATGCGCCACTCGACGTTCGGCGCACCTTGCACGCGCATATTGTTCGGTGCGACTGCGAATCAGCCCGAGGTGCTTTACCACTGTTCCTGCACTCTTCTCTTCGCTCTCTACGAAAGGCGGGCGGCGATCTTTTAGTAGTTTTATAGTAGTCTTTTAGTAGTATCAGTGATGAGTTCGGTAGTGTTTCTTTCACATATACTTAGCGTCCTATGTTGGTCCGCGACTTATAAAGAATATATCAACTGTGTTTCTTGCTTAACCGTCGTAGTCAGCTATAAATAGTGTTTTGGATTTATGATTCTGTTGGCGGCGAACTAGCCATCTATACTTTTCACAATTATATATCTTTCTTAACTCACTTTAATTTTTGGTATTTGTCAAGTAGTTTGCTGCTTCTTGGTACTACGCTTTCAGGTCCTACGCTTTCAGGGATTGCGGTCGTGGTATTATTCAATTAAATATGTGGATAAAGAAATCAAAAATAGGTGGTTCTTCCAGGGCGTTAAGTCGTAGTGTCATAGTACTGCTAGCCGTCGATGGCCCTTGATGTCCTGGCGGCCGCGGCTGCGACAATGCGCCTCTCGACGTTCAGCGCACCTCGCACGCGCATATTGTTCTTTGCTGCTACTGCGAGCTAGAGTTGTTTTCCTAGTTTGATAGACGAAAAGCAGGACTTTTAGTTACTATTGGGGGTTTTAGAGTGCTGTATGAGAGTTTTTTCACACAGACTAAGTACTTATGAGTACGTAGTTGTATTTTTGTTAGTTATTTTCCGTGCTCCGTCAGTGCTTGGTTTAACACAGGCTGACTAATTCCTTAATTGATACCAAATGATGTCTAAAGACCAAGAGCTTGTCGGATCCTGTGAAAGCACGTGAAGCCGTTAACTCTGGGTTTTGTGTAATTGATTAAGAAGGCGACAAGCTAGCCACTTGCCACTACTTTTTCACAATTGTCCATCTAATCCAACCCAGGTTTATTTTTGGCTGAATGTGGTTAAAGGGGCCTGCTGCCTCTTTGACTTTGCTTATCCCTTCGGGGATTATGGGCGTGATGTTATGCATGGATCTATTTAGAATCTTGACAGTGTAGAGTCTAGAGGTACGTAAGTACTTAGCTAAAGACAATCAGTACTTCTCTTACCCACAGAGCTACCACCGTCTTATCTACATTGCATCTACAGAGTATTAAAATAAACCCGCTTTCGTATTGGAACATTCCAGAGATAAACACTGTCGGCAACTTTGACGATAAAAGAACTATTGAATGACAGACAGATGGCTGATACAAAGTTGGTCTTTTAGTTCGTTATCTGTATGAACAGTCCGTTCAGACTGTTTATAAATAATAAATACGCAATTATCTTTATAAATATAAATATTCAACGACATCACATACATTGATCTGACTCCGAAGTAAGTAGCTTAAGCACTTGTGTTACGGATATCAGAAACAACAGTGGTATTACAAATATATACTTAAATATTGGATATTAACACCCAGACACAGAACAAACACAAGTATTCATCACACGAATGTTTGTCCTGAGTGGGGATCGAACCCACAACTCTTGGCGCATGGGGCAGGGTCACTACCGAATGCGCCATCGAGCTTGTCGAATACAGATATGATACTTTATAGATATACAGGATGATTTGTAAAACCTATCAATGGTAGACACAGAAATTACCGATTACATTATTGCACTAGTTGTGGCCGTGGTTTCATCCGCGTTTATGGTTAATGCTATATAGCCTTCCTCGATAAAGGGGCTATCTAACACTGAAATAATTTTTCAAATCGGACTAGTAGTTCCTGAGATTAGTGCGTTCAAGCAAATAATATTAATAATATATATTATTCAGCTTTAAATACCTATATATTTTTTTAATATAAAATATCAGAACGTCACATATATTGTTTAGACACCGTAGTAAGTAGCTTAATCACTTATGTTACGGATATCAGAATCAACAGCGGTATTATTACAAATATATACTTAAAAATCATATGTTAACACCCAGACACAGAACAAACACAAGTACTTAACTAAGAATGTCGATAAAAATCTGTTGGTATAGACTTGTACGTATTATATTATTACTACTTTTTCTCGTTAAAATAAATAATAACAGATAAACGTAAAATTTATAGATACAACTCACCTGGAATTGCCCGGAGCAGTAAAATAAATAAGACATGCGCATGATTATCTTTTCTCTACAAGGGGTGATTTGTTAAGCTAAACAGTACAGAAATGCTTTTATAAATTACTTCACACGTTAAGGGAGAGAAGGTCCAAAAAAGTAACATTTTCACACTTAGCAACTCAATCATCAATACATATTAATCATCATCGTTGAATTTGCTATAAATGTCAAAAGGTTATGCGAACGTTGTATCCAGAAACCTACCTACAAGTCCCGAGGGATAGTAAAATCTGCATTAATGGGAGCGAAGCCACGGGAAAGGCTATAAATAAGTTGGGAATTATTTTATTTCGTGTTTATGTACATTATACTTTAAGTTTTAAATAAAATCTTTTATTACGATACGGGTAGTTAGTTGCCATTTAAAAGTACTTACTTTCATTTTTTCGACTAGCCCGTTGGTCGAGTGGTCAGAGACCCTGGCCACGAAACCAAGGGTCGCGGGTTCGAATCCCGCTAGGGGCAAATATTTCGTGTGATGAACATGGATATTTGTACTCGAGTCATGGATGTTTATAAACGTATTTAAGTATGTCTATCCGTTCACCTAGTATCCATAGCACAAGCTTATAAGCTTAGTTTGGAACTAGGGAATTGGTGTGCCAGTCTGAAGAATTTATTTATTTATTATTTATTCATAATATTTTTAGATTAAATTTTATTGAACTTATTTATAATTATGAAGTAGGTAATTTGCATAAAAACACTAATTATGAAAAAAGTATCTACAAAAAGTACTGTCAGAAGTGGGATTCGAACCCACGCCCACAGAAGTGGACTGCGACCTGAACGCAGCGCCTTAGACCGCTCGGCCATCCTGACGATGTAGGATGAGTTGAAATTATGTATGTTTAATCTAGGTGTTGTTTGTAATCGTATCACGGATCCCAAATAGGGTAAATGACGCCACCAATCGTTAATGTGGGTCATTACATTAACGATTGGTCTGAACAGTGCTGCCCTAATTTAATTTAATTTAATTTAAATAGGAAAATGTGTCGTCGCTATTCACGCAACTAGACTGACCAAACATTTTTTCAAATCAATTGAAAAACAAAAGTTACACTTGAAAATAAATAAAATGTTATTATTATATAGGGTCTAAAATAATGTGTAATTTTTAAATAAAGTCTCGAATGACACAGAATTAATTTAGTCCGGTACGTATAACTATCCTGTACGTATCTATCATCCATCATTGTTTGACATAATAATATGCGTTTGAACTACATCTTAGGATACATTAAATAATAATTAAATAAATATTAGACAACGCTGTATACATTTAACTGATTCCAAATTAAGTACATAGCTTTAAAGTATTTGTCTAATGTAAATCAGAATCAATGAAGATTTTTCTAACGTTCAGAATCATCTCCCACTAACAACTGTTTGTCCTAATGAAGGAAAAAAATAGAACCCACGCCTACTGCGTTTGACGCCAAGTCTGATCCGTTGAATCAACAAAGGTGGAGAAAAAAAATATATCTAATAGTTTTTGATAATCTAACTGGCGAATTAAATATAATCTACCTTTTACCCAAGAAAATTCCCCATTAAACATGTATATCTACACTTTTATAAAAAAAAAGAAAGATTTGTATGTATGTTTGTAACGAATAAACTCAAAAACTACTGGACCGATTTCAAAAATTCTTTCGCCTTTAAAAAGCTACATTATCACTGATTAATATAGGCTATAGAATATTTTGAAAAAGTTAGGATAGGTTAGAATATAAATGTCTACCGACGCCGGGGCGGTAAGATTATAAGTCAGTGTTCAATTATTTATTTATTTATTATGGAAAATACACAGCTATAGTTAATACATACCTATGCTTAAAGTTTTTTAATGTAGTAGATTAGCAATTTTATTTTCACTACTTTTTTGCTACTATCAATAGTTGTCTGCAACATAGCATGGCTCTACGTTATATTTACATATCGTCGTTCGGTAGTGAAAACCTCGCAAATATTATCGAAAAAAATTTACAGATGGAAGAAAAAACTGCCAACTGAAATAAAGTATGGATCGGAATAGTACCTACTGTTTATTGTTAATTATTGTAATCAATGGTACAGAATCATAAGAATTAAAATATCTCGTGGCTAAATAAGTCTGATGTGACTTAAAAAAAAATAAGCAAATGCGACTTTCGAGGTTTTCACTGCCGAACAACGATATGTAAATAACGAAGAGCCATGCTCTTACGCATACCGTCATACTCATTACCCGCGCCAAAGATCCACTACCCCTGGCCTAAATATACCCAGTACCGAGTATCCTTTATCCTCGTTTCGCGCGTTACGACTTCCTAACGATATTGGCACGTGCGCGCGCGCTTCCGGACCTGCGCAGTAAACGGGGATCAAAGCGCGCCGGACGAGCCGCGCCAGCGCAAATGCTATTGCTATTTGTTTTTGTTTGAGTATTGTTGCGGATTGTTGGTAACAATCGTTGCGGACTGAATATGAATGCGTATGTGTTACAGTATATAAATATGTATGTATACATAATATAACACAATTAATTAAGATTGAAATAAAGGGTCGAGCCCACAACTCTTGGCGCGTGGGGCAGGGCACTACCGAATGCGCCATCGAGCTTGTCAAAAAGACACAAAAATATATAAGACGTGAATGATAAGTATATTTACTAACGAGCATCTGTATTCAATCAAAGTCTAAGTATAAATACATCCTGTCATGGGCCACCTTGATGCAGTTAGCACGATCAAAGGATCCCTTCTGATCTCTTGATATGCATCAAATGCTCTTGTTTTGGAGACAAATTGAGAACAAGGTACCGTAAACAAAGAGGTTCTTATACAAGGTTTTTTTTAGTTATTTAATTTATTATTACTTATTCTAAAAAACGAATCAAAAGAATTTTAGAAAATGACCAAAATTTTTCACTTTTCATGCAAATGTTAGTCATCTGATTGGATATCTTGTATGAAAATAAAAAAAATCTGCAAATTTTTCCAAATCCTTTCAATTGGTTGCTTAGAATAACGAGTTAAGTAAGTAGGTAAGACGTTTCGCTTTAATTTAAAAAAACCGGCCAAGTGTAAGTCGGACTCGCGCACGAAGGGTCCAATTACTTACAACATTTGATAATAAACAACTAAATATTCTGAAGTTTAGTTAGTGAGTTAGTTTATTTTTAAATATTCTGTAAATATTTTTTTTATTATTGTCTACCTGTTGTCGTTATTAAAATCGAGCAATAAACGGCAAAAAAATCAAGTTTGTTGTATGGGAGCCCTCCTAAAATATTTATTTTATTCTCTTTTTAGTATTTGTTGTTATAGCGGCAACAGTAATAGCTCATTTCAAGTGTCTAGCTATCACGGTTCATAAGATACAGCCTGGTGAGAAATAGTCGGACAGACAAACAGACTGACCGACGGATAGCGGAGTCTTAGTATAGGGTTCCGTTATCCCTTTAGGTACGGAACCCTGCAAATGACCTCGTATATTTAATAGTATCTCTGAAGATAATTTTTAGCCAAAAACAAAAATGAGCTAGTTTATTTGTGTCTCAAAGTGACTAAAGTAGCTTGTTCCTTGAACTGAAACTGGCCTCTTAAAATCCTAGACCAGGAATATATTAGACTGCATTACATGCATTGATCTGACTCCAAAATAAGTAGCTTAAGAACTTGTGTTACGGATATCAGAACCAACAGTGGTATTACAAATATGTACTTAAATATAATTCAAACACAGAACAAACACAAGTATTTATCATACGAATGTTTGTCCTGGGTGGGGATCGAACCCACAACTCTTGGCGCATGGGGCAGGGTCACTACTGAACGAGCCATCGAGCCAAAGCACAAGAAAATCAACGGGAAAGACAATGTTGAAAAAGTCACGTGCAGACTTTCATTATGAATGTGTTGAACTTTAAATAAGTCACATGAGAAATATATACGTTCTGTGTTTAAAGTTTGCCCATCTGACGGACGAGTGCACTCACAGAGAGCCAAATGGGTGCTTAGAGAGAACAACGTGTGAACAATGTCCTGTTGAAATCACGTGCGTGATCAAAAGTTTTTTTTTGGTTAAATGGCAACCATACGTCTGCGCGGTTCATTTCATTTGTGTCAATGTACGAAATATGAATAAGCAAGTTGTTTCGTGTATTAATTACAACAAAGAACGGCTTATTTTTCAACAGCAAAAGATAACAATCAAATAAATAACAATCCAGACGATTGTGAAATGTCATTCATCATCCTCTTGCCCTTCTCCAAGTTCATCTGAGGTCGGCGCAGCATGTCTTCCTCTTCCATACGTCCCGTTTAGACGTCATTAAGCTATCCACTCCCATTTCACTCATATAATTTTTTACACAATGTAAAATTTTATTGCCTGTTTTTTTAAGTAAAACACTGTATGACATCCGCAAATGTTGGTCTGGGACTTAAAAGGAATATGCCAACTGTGGTTCTTGTCTAGCATTTCGTAAAAGGCGACTAATGATGTATCGGGTTTTGGGTGTGTGATGTGTAGGCGACAGGTTAGCCTCTTGTCACTGTTTTTTCACAATTTTCCATCTAACCCAGCCCGGCTTTATTTTTGGCTGAATGTGGTTGAAGGGGCATGCTGCCTCTTTGACTCTGCCTACCCATGACTCGAGTCATGGATGTTCATTAACGTATTTAAATATGTCTAGCATAAGCATAAGCTTAGTTTGGAAATAGGGAATTGGTGTGTCAGTCTGAAGAATTTATGTATTTATATATTTTCATTATACTTTCGAATCTCTGTTCCAGTATTCGCTTATTTACACATTTAGTATTTATATAATGGTATATCGGGTTTTGGGTGTGTGATTGTGTAGGCGACAAGCTAGCCAATTGTCACTACATTTTCACAATTTTCCATCTAACCCAGGCCAGTTTTACTTTTGGCTAAATGTGGTTAAAAAGGCTTGCTGCCCCTTTGACTCTGCCTACCCCTTCGGGAATTGCTGGCGTGAAGTTATGTAATTTGTAATAATATCAATAAATTTACCTTAAAACTGTACATGAAATAAATTACTGTTATTGTATTACTGTTATATGTAGCTTGTTGAGCAAAAAAAAATATTAATACAAAATAATTTTTTTTGCTCAACAAGCTAAACAATTTAAACACTATGTTTACGGGCTATGAACAGACTGTTAACCAAACAATCGTATTTTATCCGTTTATGTAACTAGCAATTTTATTCTATTCTATTTTATAACACCCTCTTAAGCTAGACAACGCTCCTCTTTTATTCTCCTTTCGGCAATATTTCATCTTCGATAACGCATGTTAAGTACTCGTAATAAGTCAGGAGCAAATGGGCGCTCATGGCGAGGATACCGGAGCGATCAAAGGACTGCCAATCGCCGGATGTATTCGCACTTAAGAGCGTGACTCAAACACCTATGCTGTTCTGAGAAGCCGTTTTACAGTTTCACGGTCGTGGTTGTTTTACTTTGTTCGAATACTCAAACTCAAACTCAAACTCAAAATATCTTTATTTACGTAGGCCTCAAAAAAGCACTTGTAAATCGTCAAGTAATAAGTACAAATTAAAACAATTTGAATCTACCACTGGTTCGGAATGTCGCAACTACCGAGGAGAAACCGGCAAGAAACTCGGTAGTTACTCTTTTCAATGCCAGATTGAATATAAAAAATTTAAATTTACAGATTAAATTAATATTTATACCAAGTCATACAGTTCGTTGTTGTTCGTTGAAGATTCAGCCGAGTATTATTACAAGTATAAGGTAAACCAGAGCATACCAGCCTCTGAAGGTGGCACGTGTTCACAATTATGACGTAGACTTGAGTTAAGTGTAGACATTAGTTTAAACCTAGATCATTAATAATAGGTAATATCATTCAGCAGTTGTTCTGGAAATTCCACTAATTATTGGACTAGGTACTTGTGGAATTGTTGGAATGACTTTCTAGCTTGTTGGCGATTCTGACCTATTTTCAATTTCGTAGTTAAGCAATTGTCCCATGTTTGTCTGCGACTTAGAGAGTATCTGCCGATTGTGTTTCTTGCTAGGGTTTGGTTTAGGATACCTAGTTAACCGGATCGCTTTAATGTGCTAATTTAGTATGTTTTATATTTTACACTAGCTTCTGCCCGCGGCTTTGCTCGCGTGATACATCGATAAATCATAGCCTATATGTTATTCGGGTGTATAAGCTACATTATTGTAAAGTTTTATTAAAGTCCATTTAGTAGTTTTTGCGTGAAAGAGTAACATACATCCATCCATACATACAAACTTTCGCGTTTATAATATTACTAGGGATATGTATTCATATTTCTAAATAGTGTCGAGCGACTTGTCACACAAATAATTTGCTTAAAAACAACAGTAAATAAACAGCCATGATTTATTGGTGAAACTCTCAATCTACAACGCTACATTGGCAGAAATAAACCTCACTAAGAGATTTTAGATCGCAATCAAAAATACGTCTTTAACTTAATTTTATCAAAATTGGTTCAGCAAATTAGAGCGAAACCGTGTATTAGTATATTCACACCGTCACCGCAGAATTACCTAGTCAGACAAATCGACTCGTCTCATGTCCTCCCCGACTCAAACACCAGTAAAATGCAGGGGACGAGACTAGGGGAGGGTATAGGGTTGCCACCTAACCAACAAAATTAATATTTTTTATTAGTCTTAGTGTTTCTGAACAAGATAATTAGAGCGATAATACTATTTGTACCTTCGTATAATACCTAGGATAATTGAAGAGGTTAGTGATTACTGTAGGCGCGCTGTAATATCCTACCAAAACTTCCTATATATACCTATACTTATATTTTGCATCGCTATCCAAAGTACGAATTTAAGAACGAATTTTACAGTTTATGAAAAGTATATAATAATAATAATAAATTCTCCAGACTGACACACCAATTCCCTAGTTCCAAAAAAAGCTTATGCTTGTGCTATGGATACTAGGTAAACGGATAGACATACTTAAATACGTTTATAAACATCCATGACTCGAGTACAAATGTCCATGTTCATCACACGAAGCATTTGCCCCTAGCGGAATTCGAACCCGCGACCCTTGGTTTCGTGGCCAAGGTCTCTAACCACTTGTCCAACGCGCCAGTATGCTTAAGCATAATTTAATATTCTCTTACAAATTATTTACAAATTTATTATTTCAATACAGAGATTTTACTACCGATATGTTTTATTTATAATGTTTACGTATAATGTTTCAGAATGAGGTTTATTTAAATAACAACACACAATTATGCATAATGATTATGTAACATTACTGTGTTGGTTGTATGTCATTGTATTAACATTAAAATCGATAAATTGTACAATTCAACGTAGCCGACAGATGGGTGTGCAAGCACTCACCAACCCTACACCTGCCTAATTGCCCGGGAACGTGTCGGAACGCACTCGCCGTGTGCAGTTGCACTTGCAGTGGGGTGCGATTGGGGTCCCGGGATCGATCCGGGGTAAATATTGTATTGTCAAGGTTAGTTAGTGTGAGGGAAGCAAATGTGGACTGTTGATTCGTCCGGCCACCCGGGAAATTGTAACAGAAACAATATATTTTTATTTTTTTTTTATTTAGCTGAATCGTTTGTAAATAGAAACGAATCATACGTTAAATATTCTCCCTATAATTAATGTAATTTTCACGTAACTGTATTATTTTGTGTGATAAATAAATCAATTTTATTTATTATTTATTTATAATCAAAACTCAAATTATTTACAACCCTATATAAACGACGAATTTGATATCATGTTACAAAAATGATTTTGTAATTTATTATTTGTAATAAATACATTTTAAAAAGTTAAAAATAGCGCGTAATAATCGCATGACTAAAAACGCTGTTTACGTCATGACGTCTGTTAGACGACATTATTTCCCATGTTTTGTCCCATGTTGGTCGGGGACAAAAAAATAATGTGCCAACTGTGTTTCTAGCCTTGCCTAGCATATCGTAAAAGGCGAATAATGGTATATGGAGTTTTGGGTATGTGATTGTGTAGGCGACGAGCTAGCCACTTATCACTACTTTTTCACAATTTTCCATCTTAATCAGTCCAGACCAGTTTTGTTTTTGGCTGAATGTGGTTGAAGGGGCCTGTTGCCTCTTTGACTCTGCCCACCCCTTCGGGAATTATGGGTGTGATGTAATGTTATTTCCAACAAGTCTAGCAACAAGTTCAAAATAATGTCAAAAATTCTCTCCTGAGTTTGACAGAATGTGAGTTTTATTGCCTATCGAACCTATCGTATATGACGTGACGTTATTTTGGCACCATAGTAATCTATGCAAACTGAAACATAGTAGCGTTTTAGCGGGAAAATTTAAAGGGTTGTTTAAAAATTATTACAAAAAGACCTTTTTGTGTTAAATTTGTGTTAATATTGTTTAAAAAATCTGAAATATGACAATTACAGACTAAGAAGGTCAGTTAGAAATCGGTACATTTGGCGTTCCATTTCACACAGACACACATATCTTTAAAAATCGGGACGTCCCGATCAAATTGGCACACCTGGCAACACTACTTGTGAGGCAGTCCCACTAAATTAGTAACTCGATAAACCCCAGTTATTAACTGCAACCTTTAAAGTGCAGTGTTGGATTTCACGAGCTTCCCGAATAGCAGACATTCGTGACTGACAGACGTTCAAATATTTAGTAAATATAGATACTTGGTGTGTTCAGCCACAATGAGTTAGAATAACTTGCAAAGGTCAGGTTACTGTGGTTGCAAGTTTTTTAATTTCAACTTTGTGTGTTGTTGTTAACTTGTCTATTACTTTAATGCATAAGCCGAGGTAAATTATTGGGTAAGGATATTTACCACAGTTTGGTGGCTCGGGATTTTTAATATCTTTGTTTGTATTATATATATTGGATGGCTCGGGAAACGGGAATCGGGATGAAAGAATTGGCAAATATTATACATCCATACTTATATAATATCACGACCATAATTCCCGACGGGGTAGGCAGAGTCAAATGGGAAGTAGGCCCCTTTAACCACATTCAGCCAAAAATAAAACTAGGCTGGGTTAGATGGAAAATTGTAAAAAGAAGTGAAAAATGGCTAGCTTGTCGCCTACACAATCACATACCCAAAACCTCATATACCATTAATCGCCTTTTACGACACGTTAGGAAAGAAACACAGTTAGCACCTTCTTTTTAAATCCCAGCGCGATTATCGAGAAGTAAAAAGCGTACTTCAGACAGCTGGGTTGGCCGGCACAGGTACCGCTGGAGTCTGAAGCTAGATAGCTCGAGAACCTTGAAACAATTGGCAAAAATGGAAGAGAAAGTAATTAAGACGGCCTGGGTTGACCATCACAGGTACCGCTGGTGACTGAGGACTTAAAGACATGCGCGAGCGCCATGCAGATGATTGACAGGAGATATCAGACTGACTCGGTGACTGACTTGACTGACTTGACTGGCTCGATGGCGCATTCGGTAGTGACCCTGCCCCATGCGCCAAGGGTTGTGAGTTCGATTCCCACCCAGGACAAACATTCGTATGATGAATATTTGTGTTGTTCTGTGTCTGGGTGTTAATATCCAATATTTAAGTATATATTTGTAATACCACTATTGATTCTGATATCCGTAACACAAGTGCTTAAGCTACTTACCTCGGAGTCAGATCAATGTATGTGATGTAGTCGGATATTTATTTATTTATTTATTTATTTATCAGACATCAGAGACCTATTCTATTTAAGTATACTACTTAGACTTAACTATTTTATTAACCATGGATGTGTACCTGTGATCTAATTTATTATGGTTTCTCTGGCTATATACTTAGATTTTGGCAATGTCTAAACCAGATTCGTTTAAACCAATTTAATTAATTTCACATGGTTTTAAGAGCGAGGATTTTTTTATTAGAGGAAATTATGAAGACAACTTACAAAATTCACCGGAACGATGTCAGGCATGACGAGGAAGTTTAAAAAAAATATGTTTATTATACCTACGGAAAAATAGAGCCATATGTCACGCCAACGCCAACATGAAAATGTTCCCACCAATATAAGCAAGTGCCTCTGCTCCTTTGAAACTACTTGTCTCAGAAGTAAGACAGATACTCGTACTTAATCCGACGTTTAGGGAGTTTGGGTGTACGATATCCGATACCGAGGAGACGTCGCGTATCCGTTACTCCTGTCACTCTGATTTGGCTGTCAAAATAAACCTTTTTTGTTATGGCTTCTGTCACCATGTTCGTCATAACGGTATATGCACTTGCAAGGTCGGAATCACACTTGTCTCAGTTGCAAGTATATATCACACACAAACATAACATTACGCCCATAATCCCCGAAAAAGTGGGAAGAGTTAAAGGGACAGCAGGCCCCTTTAACCACATTCAGCCAAAAAAAAACTGGGCTGGGTTAGATGGAAAATTGTGAAAAAGTTATGACAGCTTGTCGCCTACACAATCACATACCCAAAACCCGATAAACCCTTAGTCGCCTTTTACGACATGCTAGGCAAGACACACAGTTGGCACATTCTTTTTAAGTCCCAGACCAACACGGGACTAAAGTTGCAAATATTCATTATGACCGTTTACCATCACGCCTCATGCTTGATATAAATAATAATAATAAATAAATTCTCAAGACTGACACACCAATTCCCTAGCCACAAACTAAGCTTATGCTTGTTCTATGGATACTAGGTGAACGGATAGACATACTTAAATACGTTTATAAACATCCATGACTCGAGTACAAATAAATGCCCATGTTCATCACACGAAACATTTGCCCCTAGCGGGATTCGAACCCGCGACCTTCGGTTTCGTGACCAGGGTCTCTGACCACTCGACCATCGGGCCAGTCCTCGGGTATCTCGGGTATATATCGGGTTAAAGAACTTGTTTAATTTACTCAAAAGAACATTTTACGTATTGAGCTAATTTTATTATGAATCTATTAACTTATGTATTATGTATAACAACGACATCAAATAATAGCAATTCTGATTCTAAGCACTATAATAAAAGTATCTCTCGTTTACTCTTTCCATTTCAATCTTTCCTTCAGAATCTTAGATAAACAGTCAATGCTAAAATCTCAAAGAAATCTCCACTCCCACAATTTTTATCTCACACTCGCAAGGACCCAAAGAAAGGAACGAACAGACGGACTTAATGCCTCTTGACACCGTCTACCAGCCAACAAGCGGGCTTAGCGCCACCACCATTAGTATGATTTCCCGCGCGGCGACGCCAGACGAGTTTATTTACAATGATATTTTGCATTTCTTCCGTGTTTCAGCCGTGAAATTTTTATTTCGAACAACAAAGTATTGTGGGGCTTAAGACGACACATTTCTGAATAAAGAAAGCCTCCTTACATTTTCCTTGGGAGAATGCAAATCGGAATAATTTGAGATGGATTCTGTTGGTAAGTCGCGGTTTTTTGAGCATGGAGTTTGTTTATCTGTGTCTGTTTGTGTATTGATATATATTGTCCATGCAATGATGTAGTTATAGCTTAGTCATAGTAGTGTATAAACAAACTCCATAGGCACTAAAAAAACCGTGACTTACCAACAGAATCCGTCTCAAATTATTCCGATTTGCATTCTTCCGATTTCCTTTGATTGCTGAGATTTCTGGGAGAGACTTCTTTGCAGAACTGTCTATGCATGTAGCAAACATAATATTTTGTTAGTGTTTCGGTATTTATTTACTTATATTATTTACCTTGAATGGTAGACCGGTGGTAGCTCAATGGTAAGGACACGCACCTTTTAACCGAGGAGTGCGGGTTCAAACCCGGGCACGTACCTCTGGATTTTTCAAGTCTATGTACGTATTTATACCACTAGCTCGACGGTAAAGGAGAACATCGTGATGAAACCTGCAAATTCAAACAACTTTGGATTTGTAACCATGATCCAAAAATTGTCTGGTTCCCCTATCTTAGGGTTACGAAGGTCAGATCGGCAGTCGCTTCAATGTAATTACCAGACTCGCTTTATCCTGGATCATAGTCTAAGCGGAGCCTGTCTAAGCCCGGAAGATGATGGTCTACCTTTCTGCTTTAATGCATGATCTATTTCAGATAAATTATTTCTAATGTGATTGGCCAGAAAATATAGGTGTTAGTTAACCGCCATTATCAAAATAATAGATAGAAGTAAAAATCATCAATCAATATATACATATAAACTTTATCGGCTGTTCTCAAAAGCTGCGCACGCCTGAATTAGGCAACGGTACAGAAAAATGTACCACCGGAACCGGTATCTCGAAAGAACCGATACCGCTACAAAGCCTATACTTTTAATACCGATTCCTGCTTCGCTTGATTGTTCAAAGGCCTCACCTGCCAGGGTACGCGGGCTCCTTGGGAGGAGGCATGGGAGTAGGGATCCTCCGGCCCCCCCGCGCGCCGCCCGCACTCATCTTGGCGATTGTCCTCAAGCCGGCTCTGCAAAAAAGAAGACATTTTACTGTGGCTTTGGGCACTCTAAGGGATGATCCGGGGATTATAAGGTGCCTTTATTTAAATTGTGGACATCGTTATTTTTTAAGCAGTCGGGTATAATACATATATAGATACAATTTCAAGCTTCGAGATATGAGTCGATTTAAATCTTTACACATAAGTGCTACATTATTTTATGCGAAAGATGTAAAAGACATCTTACATCACAGGATAGTCCAGTTATTTTGCTTTTTTGAAAAAAAAAATAAGTAAACGTAAACTTTTGCAAATCTTTAATTTGTACATTCAATAGTTCTATAATTATAACTACTTCAGTCGTTATTTGATAAAGTCAGAAAAGCAATAATAAACTTTTTTAGTTTATATATAGTGAAAAATGTATTTTTAATTTACTATATACCACATTTTGCAATTTTTAATATTAATTATTATTTAATATTTCTTAAGATGTTAGTCGTTTACCACACTAGCGGTAAACAATTGAATAAATTCAAAAAAAGTTTATTTCATACATAAATGCTTGTTATAGACATAGCCATGAAAATCAATGGCCTGTTGGTCGAGTGGTCAGAGACCCTGGCCACGAAATAAAGAGTCGCGGGTTCGAATCCCGCTAGGGGCAAATGTTTCGTGTGATGAACATGGGCATTAGTACTCGAGTCATGGATTTTTATAAACGTATTTAAGTATGTCTATCCGTTCACCTAGTATCCATAGTACAAGCATAAGCTTAGTATGGAACTAGGGAATTGGTGTGTCAGTCTGGAGAATTTATTTATTTATTATTTAATAGTTGCTCGTAGCTATGTTTTAATATTTACAAAGGAATCCTAATAACAATACAGAAAATTACTACCCAACACATTCTGCCAGCTTGCATTAACGCTTATTAAAACTCGCGTCATAATTATACGTCGCCTCGCATAATCCGATTACTGCGGACCAAGATTTCTCCCACCAGATTTCCCTAATTCCAACGGGAAGAGGCAGATTTTTCGCACCCATTTCATTCCACAACCTTTTTGTTTACACGTCGAGATATTCTGTGACGTAACAACGCCAGCTCCTATAAGCTTTGAGGACCTACAATACCATGTCTGCCTTACTTTGAAGGATGTGTTTCCAGCTACCAACACGTGGAATTTGCTCGTCAAATATCAGCCTTATGTTAAAGGGAGAAGGTCTTAGCAGATGAAGAGTTACAGTTGCCTGTTTGGTATTCATCTTGCTCTCAGGGATTATTAGTCGGGAGTAGCAATAGATATGACGTCGACAGTAATAATGTGCGCGGTTCAGTACGCGATTTCCTTTGGTAATCATTTTGATAAGGTCTAATGTAAGTAAGAGTTAGGTTGATTTAATTAGTGGTAATAACTGTTGAGTGCTTAATGGTGTTACCTATTCGGGTTGATATCTAGAATTAAGTTTAATGGTACACATCACGAAGTTCATGCTACGGCCACACTGTCGCAATAAGGTGTTTTTTTTTTAATTTTACTATAAATAAATTGGCATTTTTTATACCATAATTACCAGACCATAAAGACAAACAGATTGACATTCGGTCATTCGAGTGTAAAATAACATACAGACGACTAAAATTACGAGTTTTATCGAAATCTGGCAATAAAAATAATGTAGAAATAAAAAAAAAAAATTATTGAATGAAGAGTCACTTGTCACTACTTCACAGTTTTTCCATCTAACCCAGTACTGGTTTTATTTTTGGTTGAATGTGTTAAAAGGGCTTTCTGTTCAATTTGCTCTGCCTACCTTCTGGGATTACAGGCA
The DNA here is from genome assembly GCA_951394215.1 of Glyphodes perspectalis. Classification (NCBI taxonomy): domain Eukaryota; kingdom Metazoa; phylum Arthropoda; class Insecta; order Lepidoptera; family Crambidae; genus Glyphodes; species Glyphodes perspectalis. The sequence continues at coordinate 14,632,388 of OX596208.1, read as the reverse complement.
TATTATTATCTATGTTATTATAATATACCGTTTTGTAAAAATAGTTTTTAACCATCGTGATATAAGTATATATATCTCGATGTTTTAACACATAATTGAATAGGGTTGGGACTCTTCGTTGGTGTTCGCGGCATCCTTGCGTCACAGCGCGTCAAAAGAAGGTTTACCGTCTGTCCAGTACTGATTTATTACGAACTTCTTTTTATTCCCGAAGCGTACTTCTTTGTAACAATTCAGTCAGCGCTTTGAAGCATTCATTCATCAGTGTTTCAGTGTTATTTGCAGAAATAAACAAAATGGCCGTTGCGGAGGATATTGGAGTGTCTGTCTTGGAACAAACATTTTAAAAAAGCTCAAAAATATTTGTAATTAATTCCGAATATAATTACATACATAACATCACGCCCGTAATCTCCGAAAAAGTCAAAGTCAAGCCACTTTAACCACATTCAGCCAAAAATAAAACTGGGTTAGATGGAAAATTGCGAAAAAGTATTGACAAGTGGCTATCTCTGTCTATCAAAACCCGATAAATTATTAGGACTCGCCTTTTAAGGCAAGATAGGCAAGGAACACGGTTGGCGCATTCTTTTTAAGTCCCAGACCAACATGGGATGGGTTAAATTTCGAATGCGCAGTTGTAAACCACTTTTGTTATTTATATTAATTGATCGTGTTTCTTTCAAACTAGGTTTGGTGTTGTTGTTTTTGGAAACCAAGATCAAATATTTCACAATTTTCGTATGTAAACCAACTCAAGTTTATTTTTGGCTGAATGTACTCCTCGGACTTTGCTTACCTCTTCTAGGATTGCTGGGGTGATGATATGTATGTATGTAAGATCCAATACTTGGTTTTTATTAGCTAAGTAGTTTTTAAAGCTAATATTAATTAGCTCACACAGGCTCACGTATCTCGACCAGATTGGTCGTGTATTAACAGAAGGTAATGTTAGGAGTCATAAAAAAAGTAGAGCTTGTATGAAACGGATCATGAATGTTGAAGAGGCAAGTGAGGTGTGTTAGGATCGTGCCATATGGCGTTCTGTTCACTCTGTCTACCCCGTTAGGAAAGTGGCGTGAAGTTTAGTTAGTTAGTTATTATTAATTTGGAGCTATCTAGCGGATCTAGTTTGAAAGTATAAATATAATGGAGGATAAAAACAGGGGCCTCATTAACAGCACCCAAATAAATAAGCGAATTTTAAGTGGCAATCCAGTCCCTTTTGTGTAATCCGCCATCGCACGACTAAGCCAGTACTGAGGGACAGGGCTGTCGCAACGGATGATTGAGAGGCCCTTAAAGTGTACCTACTTACGTTCGGTTCTCTCTGCCTACCCTGCTAGGGAAGTGGCGTGAAGTTTAGTAAGTTAGTTAGTTACTTACTGCAATTATTCTCCGAGAAGTCTAGAATATTATCTTGTAGGTTTTGATATGCTTTTAGTGAAGTTAATGTAAATAAATCTTGGAAACTGATGTAAGTATATTTTGATTCCGTGGTTTCTTCGATTTGAAAATTTTGTTAGTATCTTTGTGTAAATAATTTATTTGGAGCTAGAATAGGAGCTAGAATAAAATGAATGAATGAATTCATAGAAATCCATACATCACACACACATCTAGAGATTGTGTTTCTTGTTTTATTATGCACAAGCTTAATCAAGTTTTTTAAATATATTTTAATTGATTTCTCAAAATTTCATACATTTATTTAATTTAGTTTGAACCATATACAAACTTATTTACCATCAAGTTAATCATATAATTAATCGTGTTATCTCAAAAACAAATGAAATCTTTACCAAGACTGGAAAATATAACAGAGGCATCCCTACTCGGGAGTCTGACGAAAATCCTCTCCGGACCTCAGCGGACCTTTTCACGGAGACCGTAGGCCTGATTGTGAAATTAGTTTATTAATTAATACGCTGTTGGTTTAATTTCATTTCGCCCGCGTCTGTGGGATTAAGCATAAAAGTTTCAAGACTCTGGCTTTGAACAGTGGGATCGGCGTTTTAAAGCTAGCTTAGTGTCTTGCCTATTTGAGTCCTCTTTAGGTATTTTAATACTAAAATAGGGGATAGAGAGCTAAAATAGTAAATTATTGTAAGTAAACGTAGGTGTGAGAAACATCATCTTCCTAGCGTTATGTCGCGCACTTAGACGGGGTCCGCTTAGACCATGATCCAGGATTTAGCAAGTCTGGTAATTACATTGAAGCGACTGCCGATCTGACCTTTGTAACCTTAAGATAGGGGAACTTGTTACTACTTGTTTTAAATTTGTTTTAAGTGTTTTTTATATAACTACAACTTGAATTGACAAAACCTATATATTAATATAGATCTTGTCAATTCAACTTGACGAGGGATCTACACTTCACGGCCACTTGAACTGAAACATTCGCAAAACAAACCGTCAATTTCCCACTGCACAAATTCCCCGGGAATTATGTAAGTCGGTCAGCGGGCCCGATGCGCCCGGGATAAGATTCAAATCGCACTCTTTCATATTCACCTGAATGCTAACGTTCCGGCGAGGTCGGGACTAGGGTTGCCATCTGCTGAAATAAAAAAGCCGGACTTTGCATTGTAAAAGGTCAGACATTTCCTGCTTTATAACTAAACATAACTTTTATAAAGCAGTACATTTTTAATTTCAACATTATTTTTATTACAATGAAAAGTAATTTTTAGGCAGCTGCGTGGACCGCGTTACACTTATAAAAAGCCAAACAAAAGCCGGACAGGCCGGACATATAAATATTTTGCCGGACACGATTCCAAATCGCCACACATATCCGGCTGATGCCGGACACGATTCCAAATCGCCACACATATCCGGCTGATGCCGGGCAGATGGCAACCCTAGTCAGGACATTTGAATTTTATTTTTCCCGCTCGGCCGAATTGAAATACGAAACAGGCCTTAGTCTGAGGTGGGTTTAATAAAAAGAACCTTGTAAACAATTGTCTGCGCAAGATTAAAACGTCTTATGTAGATATACACATTTAATTCTAATAAAAGACGCTAATAAAAAAGGGTCTTTAGGCGTTTTGCACCGCAACAGATTCGAACCGCGGTGCGAATCGCCCAACAGCCCCTTTTGAATGGGTTCTATCGCACCGCAGTAGTTACAGCGGTGGGAATCGCCCAAGGTTTCTTTTGATATGGGTCGGTTCGAACCACGGCACAATGCTTCTTGTAAGTCCGTTTTAGACAGGGTCTTTAGGCGTTTACAAAAAAATTTTCAGAATTCACCCATTTGAAAGAAAACTGCTTTGTTAGTCATTGCGGTCCGAATTGACCCATTCAAAAATGATTTTGAGCTATTCGCACCGTGGTGCGAAAAAGCCCACTCAAAAGAGGCTCTTGGGCGATTCATACCGCGGTTCGAATCGCTTGCGGTGCGAAACGCCCAAAGACCCTTAAAAAAAATGCAGTCTCTTTACAAATAGAACAACAAAAGAAACATACTTAATGGGCTAATGTTTATATATGTTGTACTGCAGTTATATTAAATTTCAATAAACCATCGCGAAAAAGAATTCCATTATCCAAGTCTGGGCTCTACCTAGATCAGTACCAGATTATTGCATTGTCTACCAAAAACACATGTTTTAAATTTATAGTCAAATTTCATGTCTATAAAACAGTTTTATTCCAAGATTTTATCACATTAGTTAAAAGTGAATGCAATTAAAGTACCTATGTTTACAAAATCGCGCAAAGATACATTTCTAAGCAAATGTAATCAAAACGAGGCAAACTTAATTACAAATTAAGTACCATTTATTCTAAAAGGGGTTATATTTAGCAAAGTGCTACTTGCAATTACCAATATGCTCAGATAATGACTTGTGATAGTACACCTATTAATTAGTTTACTCAAACTACTTCCATTTAGACAACCTCTCGCTAAGTGCAAAACTTACTTCAATATTTTACTCTATTTACTGAGAAAAGTAAACATTTCTATCGAATTGGTTTTTATACCTCCGTACTTAATCTTAGGATGAACGAGCTTACTCCAGAGAGGGTACTTAGAGCCAATTCCCTGTGTAAGGCCGTCGGCTGATAAACCGACTTTGATGTATAGGAATCAGGTCTGAGCCTAGGCTGTATTGTAGGCATTTATTTGTATCTATGTCTTGGCAAATAAGCGCTGAAAGATGGAGCTTAGAGAGATAAATTGACCTATTTACTACTTATCTTAGAGTCAGACCAATATGTGATGTATGATATTTATATATGTATATTTATTTATTTAAATGTTCTCGAGTGGTAGCTCATAAGCTCAATGATGAAGACATACATTTCACATCAAAGGGTGTTGATTCAAACCCGGAATTTTGCAAATCTATCTATTTATACCACTAACTCGGCGGCGAGGAAAAGAATGAGGGAACCTGCGTATTTAAATAACTATAGAAAACACCCAATACAAAAAAAAACAACTTCATGATTACGAAGGCAGCCGTTGATGATAAACTTACATAAAAAAAATTTTATTTTGTAAAGCAAATGAAACATAGGATACTATAGAAAATGGTCGGTAAATTTAACGGGTTCTTTCCCGCATTTAAACGTTTCAGTGAATAAATGTAACGTTTTAAATGACATACGAGCGTGTAAGTTTTATGTAAACGCACTCAGGTATCCTTTGCTTGTGGGAATGGTGATATGCAGGGACTAAGGGGTGCTCCACACAACATTTGCAGCCTTAAAATCAGGGCCGGATTTAAATTTGTGCCGCCCTGGGGCACTGAAGAAAATGCCGTCCTATGACTTAAATTTTATTTTAATAGTTTCGTATGTTTAGTAGGGTTTTTGTCGCACGCCCCGACCGCCCGTCGCGATGACGTAATCTAGCGTCCACTTCACATTTTTTTTTTGTGTATGCGCGGAACTACTTGACCGGTTATATATTGTAAAGAAACTTTTTTCTCAGTTTCCAAATTTTGCCGCCCTAGAAAATTTGCCGCCCTGGGCACTAGCCCCGACTGCCCCTAGTGTAAATCCACCACTGCTTAAAATGATGCAGTATGTTGCATTTATTATGCGAAATGTAGGCACCATTGACATAGATACGAAAGTGGTTATATTAACCATAAAATTTCGAAACACTTAATACACTACCAAAAAGTCTATTAACCGACGCCAAACTTCACAAGTCCAGTCAGAATCTTGCTAAGAAACGATATGAAGACACGAAAAATTCCACTTCTTCACCCAGGTGAACAAAGTGGAATAATCCATCTATTCGGCCAAACAGAGCGCAGCAACTACATACATCGGATTGGACATACTCTAAACTTAAACGACACTACTGTTGGTTGCTCGATGATATTTTAATTTAAAAAGACTGCCACACGTCAATCAAAACATTTCACTCAAAAAAGTGGTCACAGGGCACCATTTTTACCCTCTGCAGCCGCCATCTAATTCCATAAAAAGCGAATAAGCTAAAAAGGCAACAAGCCGTTAACCTAATGTGCGCTGACATGAAATATGTATAACACTACAATACCAAAACCTATTAGTAAAATACCATTGATTTATCACAAATGAGATGACAACTGATTTCCAATCAAAACCAAATTCATCAAATCCAAAGACCAAGGTTATTGTGGCAAAGTCCTCCTTCTCCATCAAATTTGATCACATTACCTCTTCATCAATTCAACAAAGCTGCCACTGTCAATCAAACTCGCCATATGTCACCACCTTTACTCTCCATCCGCCATCCAATTCCATAAAATGCGAATAAGCTGACAGGGCAACAAGCGTACCGTCGAGTGCGCTAGCGCTCCGAGTGCGCGTGCTCATTAGCGACGCGTGTCGGCGCATCGCATTACCATCCCTTTACCTCTATTATCGGATTACTGACGTCATCATTATCAACTCGTGCACTATCAGACCTTTTTGTATGAAATGGGGGAATCAACGGGGTGTGTCTAACTCTCAGAGCTCCTGATGTAGTAGAAGTCCCTATTCCGCCCTAAGGAAATATAAATAAATAAATTAATATCCGATGACATCACATACATTGATCTGACTCCGAGGTAAGTAGCTTAAGCACTTGTGTTACGGATATCAGAAACAACAGTGGTATTACAAAATATATACTTAAATATTGGATATAAACACCCAAACACAGAACAAACACAAGTATTCATCATACGAATGTTTGTTTGTCCTGGGTGAGGATCGAACCCACAACTCTTGGCGCATGGGGCAGGGTCACTACCTAATGCACCATCGAGCCAGTCAAACATAGTAACATGTTCATCTCTATGAATAAAGACATGCTCCTTTACGTGTTGGTGCTTTTAAAAAGCACCTATAAATCATCAGAACGCATGTTCCTATGTACAGTTGTATTTTAATACTAATAATACTGTACAGAATATTTATATTTGGAATATGTAATAAAATGATTCGGAACATTGATTCTACACAGAAGAAATGGGAATGGTATTTACATTGCGCGCTTGCTGTGTTGGTCTAACGTCTACTACATAATGAACTGGTTAATGTATAACTATCGTAACAGATGAAGAAAAGCGGTTCAGACATAGACCAGTTCCAGAAAGTCCCTATAAACTGCGGTCTACTAAGTTTTTGATTCTGTAGTCACAATTGTGTTGTACACAAAATAAAGGAACGAAATTTGGGCCCAGATTAAAAAAAATTACGGGACCCGGATCTTGCACAACAGGAAATATTCTTCCTTTACACAAAGCTTCGTCTCAAGGACATCCATCTGGCTTAATTCGATAAAAATTCCTTATAACTCCTCTCCTCTAAGAGGTTGGGTTTCTTTACGGTCATATTTGTGCTCAGTCATGAATGTTTACAGGCCTATTAAATATGTTTATTAATAGTACAAGCGCTTATGTATTCAGTTTAGTATTAAAAAAGTTGAGTTGGTAGAAAGTGTTGCTAATAAATAAATAAGTAAAAAATAGTAGATTTTTTTCACAATTTTCCATTATTTTTTTATTTGCCTTTTTTTGAGTTAGTGTTATTAAACTAGCCGTGCCCGCGGTTTCGCCCGCCTTTATGGTTAATGTTATATAGCCTATAGCCTTCCTCGATAAATGAACAATACAACAGAAATATATTTTTTCAATTCCGACCAGTAGTTCCTGAGATTAGCGCGTGTAAATAAGCTACCAAATTCAGCCAAAATTAAATTTGAGTCGGGTTAGATGAAACTAAATAACTGGTCTAGTGTGTAGATAAAAAACTTCGTTATGTTTAAATATCTGACTACATCACATACATTGATCTGACTCCGATGAAGCTTAAGCACTTGTGTTACGGATATCAGAAACAACAGTGGTATTACAAATATATACTTAAATATTGGATATTAACACCCAGACACAGAACAAACACAAGTATTCATCACACAAATGTTTGTCCTACGTGGGGACAACTCTTGGCGCATGGGGCAGGGTTACTACCGAATGCGCCATCGAGTCAGTCAATGTTTCAACTTGCGTTACGGTTATAGACCATTATCCGACTTAAGCTTCACTTGAATTCTCTAATAAGCAGCTACTTACACTATAAGCAGTTACTGCACGTAGATACTGCGCTTTTATCGATCGTATCGCCGCTGCACTATACATTGGCGAATTTTTAAGAAGTTAAATGCAGTTACTGTATTGTAGTGCATCGTTCGAAGCGAAAATAGGAAATTCTTTTCAACTTAAAGGCTAAGCAACGCCGTTATGCTCCTACGTGTACTGGATCAAAAATTTAAAAAGTTCCGATTGTGATTTCCGAGTATAAGAGTTTTCTAGTGCGGGCGGAGAAGATAAATTATGCAGGCAATAACTTTTTGCCATGAATAAGTGATTTTAACAATCACAATCAAACGGTATTTTTCCAACTGATTTTTAAATCACACCATTAGTAAGTGCAATGTTTGAAAGTATATGTGCATGCGTCTATATGTATGTTAATAATTAAAATATAAATTCACAGTTAATTGTAATTTAATAAAAAAAAATATTTTGTCCTTTAATTGTTCCTACGAATAAATAGACGAAATCATCAATATTTGAAATGCGTGATGAGCTGACAAAACAAAAAAGGTTTTGCACAAAAAATATCTTCGTAGATTTTGTATAATGATACTAATAATGTTACGTTATAGCATATTTAACGGACTAAGAATTATTTCAAAGCAATACAAATTCCAATTGTACATGTAATTGTAATCAATGAATATTTACGTAGTAACTATCGCGTTCTTTCAAATCTACATTGTTTATATTCACGTACCTATTACTCTCTCGTCATCACAGTAATCACTACTTATACTCGTCACAATACCTATTACTACAAATTCTGTCGCCACCTCCTGTACTAAACCACTAGTATCTAGACCACGTGCGCAGTTTCGTGCGGTTGCTCGTAAAATAAACACGTTACGTGCGAACCCGGAGTGGGACTCGGGAATTCGGCCTGAATTTTGTTTCTCAAATATTCTACGCTCCTTTTATTGCTGAGGTAAAGGCGGTTAGGTTGGGAGCACACTGAAAGCGGAGCCAAGTCGATTCGCTTTAATTCATATTTTGTAATCTATGTAGATGAGATCTGCTCACTTTTTTATTTTTTTCAGGAAACTTGCATGAAAAATATTGATAAAGACGTTTAAAAAGTCAATCGATTAGGATCTTCAAATTGTTAGAAGTTGTAATTAAACTTATGTGAATACTTTTCCGTTGTGATTTTATACGGTGACGTACTTGTTTACTTTGTTTTTACTTACAATTGAGGTCAGTGAATCGTATCTACTAATATAATTTCATTCTATTACTTAATTAATGTAACTGAGTGCCAATTTAGCAGCCGTGCGTAACAAACGTCGCGTGTGAACCACTTTTATACACACTTGTAATCGGGAATAAACGAGATTGAAGATAGTATCCAGACTTTCATCTTTCTGCACTCCAAACTTAACTTTCCTACTTAACTTACTACAACTCATCTGTACGGCGGAACTCGCTGTACAGAGTTATTGTTAAGAATTTACTGCCAGTAGCTGTAAGACACCATTGCTGTATGTATTTTTATTATGTAAAATATACAGCCAAAATTTTGGTATATGTATAATATAATATAATAATAATATTCAACGACATCACATACATTGATCTGACTCCGAAGTAAGTAGCTTAAGCACTTGTATTACGGATATCAGAAACAACAGTGGTATTACAAATATATACTTATATATTGGATATTAACACCCAAACACAGAACAAACACAAGTATTCATCACACGAATGTTTGTCCTGGGTGGGGATCGAACCCACAACTCTTGGCGCATGGGGCAGGGTCACTACCCAATGCGCCATCGAGCTTGTCAATTATATATGTATACCTATATTTATTAAACGGGAAGCCGCTGGAGGCAGGCAGCGCAGGACCGGTTGTTTTGGCGATCTTTGGGGGAGGCCTATGTCCAGCAGTGGACGTCTTTCGGCTGAGATGATGATATATTTATTATAACGCTATCCGCTTACGTACATTTAAATATAACTATGACTTAGGTTGGTGTTTTAATTATAAAATAAAAAATAATACCCAGACCCAAAAAATAGGTCTAGTCATTTAGCAAAGTCTAGGTTATTCCACAAAAACCCTCTAAATCGCATCAATTACCATTGTCACCTCAGTCCTAATAATAGTGTGACAGAACATGAGTTCATGGCATATTTTCATGTACATATCTCTCGCTACGCTTTCAGTGTAGTTAATACTTTATCGTATCAGAGGTTAATCGCGCTAAGGTAGAACTGACACTGCTGACTTTCAAGTTTATATATTTTTACTTCTGTACAACGAACACCGATTCAGCAGCTATGTTTTTTGTAGGAGTTAGGATTTCGGCACAAAGATACTTGCTGCAACTAACAGTAAACATAAATAAGTCATTATATTCCTAGCGTAATGTCCCGTGCTTCAACGGGGTCCGCTTAGACCATGACCCAGGATTAAGCGAGTCTAGTAATTATATTGAAGCGACTGCCGATCTGACCTTCGTAACCCTAAGATAGGGGAACCAGACAATTATTGGATCATGGTTACACATCCAATGTTGTTTGAATTTGCAGGTTTCATCACGATGTTTTCCTTCACCGTCGAGCTAGTGGTATATAAATAGGTACATAGATTTGAAAAATCCAGAGGTACGTGCCCGGGTTTGAACCCGCACTCCTCGGCTAAGAGATGCGTGTCCTTATCATTGACCTACCACCAATCACGGAATCACCGCTACAACCGCTACCACCGGTCCATCAATCACGGAATGGCAATCACAGAGTAATAGGTAGTAAATAAGGATGCAATCCAGCTGCTTTTTTTTCGGAATCCGTTCCTATCATTTATGCTAGCTATCCAAGCAAAGTCTTTCATTTCCAAAACTAGTTCTGGCGCCATTGCATTACGCGTGTCAAGATACAGGAGCTCAATTTGCTTATCGCTGAATCCTGCGAATGAACTGCGGCCGGGAAAAATATACCTAAGTGAAACTCATCTGCAATGTAAAATGCTGATTATGCTGGTAGCATGCATATGTATTGGAAGTCTATCTAATCCGTTCTGGAATAAATGGTATTTTTACTAGTGATTGAGTTACATATATGTCCTGCTATTTGTTATCGCCTATATTCATAAGCTTAGCTCTTGTCCATGATTTTGTTTGCAAAATCTATCAAAAAGTTTCCGTTACTGGGTGGTACTTTTTTAACCGACTTCAAAAAAAAGGAGGAGGTTCTCAATTCGACTGATTTTTTTTTTTTTTTTTTTTTGTATGTATGTTACTCGATATCTCTGAGAATTGTTAACCGATTTCCAAAATTTTTTTTTTAATCGAAAGGGTTTACCCCCGAGTTGGTCCCATTGCTACCAAGTCAGGATCTGATGAAGGGATCCCAGGAAAATCGAGGGCACCCCTCAAACTTTATAGGCACGTACAATGTGTTTTAGACATTTTCTAAGATTGTTTAAGTATTTACGCATGGTACTTATCATCTTATGTTGGTGAGCTGATGATGAAAGGTACAAATCCTTAACGATTAGGAATTAGTTTATGATTCTTTAAATATTGATATCTTCGAGAATTGTAACACGATTTTTAGAGTTCTTTTTTTATTCAAAAGGGTATATCCTGGAGTTGGTCCTATTGGTACCACATCTGGATCTGATGAAGGAATCTTAGGCAAATCGAGGGAAACCCTCAAGTATTATAGGCGCGTACAATCTATTTTAGTTATTTTCTAAAACAGTTCAAGTAGTTACGTCTGGTATTCATAATATCATGTTGCTGAGCTGATGATGGAAGGTGTAACTCCTTAACGATTAGGAGTTCGTGGATAATTCTTTCAATATTATAGGGCCATATTGAGTGTTATTCTCGAGATAGTCTCAATTTCACCAAGTCTTGGTCTAGTGATGGGATTCCATGAAAACGAGGGCCACTCTTAAATTTTAACGACATGTTAAGTGTTTTATTTATTGTTTCTAAAACGATTCCAGTATTTGCGTCTCGTACTCATCATGTTATGTTGCTTAGCTGATGATGAAAGGTATAAGAATCTCTTTGAAGATTAGTAGTTTTTAGTAATTCTTTAAACATTAAAGGCTCGTTATACCTTTTCGTCTTTAGTCTCATAAGACCGGCACTGTCTCATTAAAGCAGCTCGTTTTGATTTGGTCTGCCTACCTATTAATAAATTTCACTAAAAAGTAACAAATAAGTTAAATTTTAACAAAAATAAAAACCGCCTTCAAAAAACCCAGCAAAAAATGTTTATATAAAACACAAGTAAAAACTGTCTTAATAGCTATTTAAATGTCTTAACACTAAAAAGTATAAAATAAATTCTTTCGACTGCTTCGATGAAAGTATTAATCTTTAACACGTATTTAAATAATTACAATAATCAGTTAGTTTTGGAGTCGGTGCCAGGCAAACTAAAGAAAAAGTAGACACTTAATAACAAACTACCTTACTAATAACAATATGAAACAAATTAGTTAAAATATGAGTATATTAACTTACTATTGATTTTGTATATTCAAAACCTATTTTACCACCCTTCACCAAGAAACAAATAATTGCAAATTCCGAAATGATGATATAATTACGCGGGCTGGCACCGACTCCAAAACTAACTGATTATTGTAATTATTTAAATACGTGTTAAAGATTAATACTTTCATCGAAGCAGTCGAAAGAATTTATTTTATACTTTTTAGTGTTAAGACATTTAAATAGCTATTAAGACAGTTTTTACTTGTGTTTTATATAAACATTTTTTGCTGGGTTTTTTGAAGGCGGTTTTTATTTTTGTTATTTATAAAAAATGCCTACGTTACCTTATAGCACCAGTTATCTTTTAATATCAGTCCCGTTAAAAGAGTTTTAGTTTAATTTGGATATTAGCTGGCACAAACTGACAAAAACTTTTTTTTTTTACTGTATAACATATGAATTCAGTATTATATAAACTGTCATTCTGACATTACAAATAGACACTTAAATCGATTTTGACTCATTTGTACAGTCAGCCTTGCAAATATCTTACCATAGCAAATAGTTCTCAAGAATACCCTAATCTGAAACCGTAGACCGCGTTTTTCGCAGAGCAGGTACATAATGGCTAACACAAGAAGTACTAATTTACCGAGATTTACCGAGACCACTTTTTATCCTGACGTCCCTACGGAATTGGAATCTACACGGGTGAATAATGTTCTTTAGTACAGCTAAGAACGAACCGATAAAGCTTTATAAACATATGCTATACTGTAGCAATTATCAAACTATTTCAATATTGAAATCACTCAGAACAAGCCCGTGGTCAGGCAATTGGCGGTTTTTCATCGCCGTGTTGTCCCATGTTGGTCTGGGACTTAAAAAGAATTTGCCAACTGTGTTTCTTGCCTAGCATATCGTAAAAGGCGACTAATGGTATATCGGATTTTGGGTATGTGATTGTGTGGGCGACAAACTAGCCACTTGTCACTACTTTTTCACAATGTTCCATCTAGCCCAGCCCAGTTTTATTTTTGGCTGAATGTAGCTAAAGGGGCTCAGGCCCCTTTAGCCACATTCAGCCAAAATTATAACTGGCACAGTTCAATGTTGTGACATTGTGGTACATTTACAAGGGGCTTAAATACACGCTGCTTTGGTTATTTTGTAAACGCGGAAGATTTGAACGGACCAATTAACAAAAAGTGACTGACCCGTTGGTCGAGTGGTCAGAGACCTTGGTCACGAATCCAAGGGTCGCGGATTCGAATCCCGTTAGGGGCAAATGTTTCGTGTGATGAACATGGACATTTGTACTCGAGTCGTGGATGTTTTTAAACGTATTTGCATGCATGTCTATAGGGTAGGCAGAGTCAAAGGGACATCAGTGTCCCTTTGACTCTGCCTACCCCTTCGGGGATTTAGGCCATGATGTTATGTATGTATGTATGCAGGCAGGTATGTAGGCATCCGCATCCATGATTATTTAATTGTGCCGGTTTCCTAAATATTTTTTCCTTACCACTGAAGCAGCTCATCAGTCAGCCTACCTAATCATAACGAAAATACATGGCAAAGCGCAGTCCAAATATGAATTTACATTACAAAAAGCTACGATACATAAAGTAAGCGCAATCTTCCGATAAATCCACTGTGAACCGCACGGCAACCCTTCAAATACTCAGACGGCCAATAAAAATGTAAAATGGCCGGTATCCAAAGATAATTACCGTATTTACTGATAGCAAACTCAAAGAGCCAAAGCAAATTCGACGCGAAATCTTCCCGGGTATAAATTTTCAATATCCCAACTTGAAACGGCTAGACTTCGGAAATGGTATTCTCATTTCAATTCAATGAAATTGCATCTAATTCCCTGAGTTCCTCCTCCCTTTTATGCGGGGTTGGAGGGAAAAGGATGAGTGATCTTTCCAATATCGCCCAGTAATGAGGCTAGTTAGAGTGCAAAAGCGGTTGGAAAGTCAACACGGGAAATTTATTCAGTTTATTGCTCTGTCAGACTACGTATAACTTTAAAAACTATTACTAATATTATTATTAATGCGAAAATAACATTGCCTGTCTGTTACATAATAAAGCTTAGGCCACTCATAATTATAGATTTACTTAAGTGAATTTATAGATCTATGGTTCTACCCTAAGAATAGATGTAGGTTAAAACTTTTAATAGAGGTAAATGTATTGATCCCGCGAGACGCACGGTAAACTGGAACAGAGCCGAATGCCACAGACAAAACCTAGTAAATATTAAATTGCTATTCGTTTAATATATCATTATTATTAAATATATAGTTAGCATTCAGATGATATAATCGGTGCTATTCAAATGAAAAAAGAGCCTTTTCACCCGAAAATTTAATTGTACCCTGAGGAAAGCGCGGTACTGACTTTTATTGGCATATTGAAATTCAGTTCAAGCCAAGCTGCCGGTACATTTTAAAGTATTTTCTAGAAAAGTATTCTCTTAGATTTTATTTTGCGCAAGCGTCTGCCCGCGGCATCATCTATGTGGGTTTTTTATTTAAGCTTTAATAAATTGTAATAGGTCCGTCATATGAAAAAAATCCTTAGTTGTTTTTTTAACCGACTTCAAAAAAAGGAGGAGGTTCTCAATTCGACAATTTTTTTTTTTTTTAAGATAGTAGCAAGGAATTAGATCCGGGATGGCTGGCTGACCAATGGTTTTACTCCTGTAGAATAGAGAATAGAATAGTAAAATAGAATAGAAATGACATATAATAAATAATTTATATAATAATAAAATAGTAAATTCTTTAGACCGACACACAAATTCCATAGCTCCAAACTAAGCTTATGCTTGTGCTATGGATACTAGGTGAACGGATAGACATGCATGCAAATACGTTTATAAACATCCACGACTCGAGTACAAATGTCCATGTTCATCACACGAAACATTTGCCCCTAGCGGGATTCAAACCCGCGACCCTTGGATTCGTGACCAGGGTCTCTGACCACTACACCAACGGGTCAGTCACTTTTTGTTAATTGGTCCGTTCAAATCTTCCGCGTTTACAAAATAACCAAAGCAGCGTGTATTTAAGCCCCTTGTAAATGTACCACAATGTCACAACATTGAACTGTGCCAGTTATAATTAGCAACAATTGCCGCATAAATATTTAGCCCAGGCCGGACAGACGGACGGACGGTGCAACAGACAACTGCACTTCACGGAATATGCACATAAAAACTTATAAACATCCGCAGCCCGCATCATAATGTTGGACGATGTATATTTAGATGTGGCGATTGTGAAGTACTCTGATATTAAGACTTCAAGCCCTATTTAGGTATGCGGTAGTATGTCCAACCAAGAACGTAGTAGGTTTTATAACATAAGTCAAGGAATAAAACGGAAAACGAAACGATGAAGGACGATGAGCGGCAATCAGGGAGTCATCTTCATCTTCCTAGCGTTATGTCCCGTGCTTAGACGGGGTCCGCTTAGTTTGTCTTTTAGTTTGTCTGAGTGGGAATCGAACCTACAACTCTTAGCACATGGGGCAGGGTCACTACCGAATGCGCCATCGAGCCAAAGAATTATAAGTAGGAGTCCCTTATTGGGCTGTGAAGTTATTGCTGTAGGTATAATATAGTCTTAAGTTGCTCTGGGAATCTAAGAGAATGTACCAATTGTATCTTTTTTCTTCTTCTTTGCCTACCGTGTTGTCAAAGGCGATTAATCGTGCTGATTATGCAGGTGATGCGATGACGTAGCCATTTCTGACTTTCTCAAAATTTTCTATCTTACCCACCTCAATATTATTATTGGCTAATTGTGGTTTAAAGAACTTACTGTTCCCCAATAAGCAATAAGGTGCACTTTGAATAACTATTCGGAAATTGCGGGTATGTATGTACATATGTAGAATATTTTATAGCCAACGACATAGAAGAATAAATGAACGAAACGACGTAATTTAGAACAGTCTGGATGCTCTCAGGAGGGTAGTTGAGAACAGACTATTAGTTTAAAGTCTCATGCATATTTTAACTCTCCTGAAGAATAAAATCCGCGTTCTTTACTGCAAGGAGCTGTATGACCTGCTTTTGAATACTATGTATTTGGGTAGTAAATTAATCTAAGACATATTGATGGTGAGTTTCTACTATCTCATGTCCTAAGTACAAACACGATGAAATTTTAATAATGCCTGTTCTTAAAGGATATAAATATAAATCTAGGCAAAAGTTTATGTTCCCCGGTATAAAGGTGCCCCAAATATAGGAATGTACCTATCTATTATCATCTTCCTAGCGTTATGTCCCGTGCTTAGACGGGGTTCGCTTAGACCATGATCCAGGATTTAGCGAGTCTGGTAATTACATTGAAGCGACTGCCGATCTGACCTTCGTAACCCTAAGATAGGGGAACCAGACAATTTTTGGATCATGATTACAAATCCAAAGTTGAAATGTACCTATCTATCATATGGACGTTTAAACCAAAAACTAGCCTGTAATACAAATAATTTAACATCTTTGCGTCAACTCTAACGAACAGTTACCTCAAACGCGTATTAATTTAATATTGCGAATGTAAAATGTCCATAATATTCATTATTATAAGCTTGGCGCTTTTAACAATTTCTTGGTTTTGCGCAGAGAACCATACGCCAAAAAAATCGAAGAACTGTGTTGACACTTCCAACGAAATTACCTAAGTTAGTACAATTATACTCCGTTATACATATCTAAAGCATACCTGTCTATAATATAAAAATAAATCGCTGAATGTGTTGCTAAGCGCAAATCTCGAGAACAGCTGAACCGATTTCGCTAATTCTTTTTTAGTTGTGTTTGCTATTATTAGGTGAAGGTGAAAGAAAAAAATAAAAAGGTGCACGGAAAAAAATGGGTATTGAAAATCGGAGAACGGGGCGTTACGAAGTGCGCTGGGTCAGCTAGTGATCAATATGTTTATCTATACATAAACCAACAAGAACACGTTAACATGTCTTTTCAATCAAGCAACCCCTCCACTAGCATTCTTAAAACCAACATGCCCACTCCATCCCTCTTTTAATTTGTATCAAAATGTGCGCACTTGTATATTCGTTGCAAATAAATCTCCCCTTATTTGCTTAGCCCAATCAATAAGCGCCCTCTATAGACTGTTTGTTTAAAAAACTACACAGAGCAAATTTGAGTGTGTGCGCATGCCATAGGTAAATATGGATCGAGTAATGAGTCGTTTTGTTTGGTTTTAGTTTAAGTATCTACTCGTATATTTATTACTTTATACAATATTAAAAAACCTGTAGCAAGTATGCTCAAATGTTATTAATAACGCATCTGCTTTACTAGACTCACAATTTTTTATTAATCTCTCTGGCGATTTTGATTCATTCCATATTCAACATGTTCAGTATTTAAAAGAATATATAAATATATCTAATATATTTACTAAAATGTATAAGCT
Organism: Glyphodes perspectalis; assembly: GCA_951394215.1. NCBI lineage: Eukaryota > Metazoa > Arthropoda > Insecta > Lepidoptera > Crambidae > Glyphodes > Glyphodes perspectalis. The sequence continues at coordinate 14,614,862 of OX596208.1, read as the reverse complement.
TAATTTTTTGAATTTGCTAAACTACTCGTATCTTTGCATGCATCAAAATTTAAGTAGTATGGGCTTAAGCCAATTCTCTTTTCCGTAAGAGACATGGCCTTTTTTGGCTGTTCGTTTAAATATTACAAATGCGTCTGAGCTTGAAGAAACTTCTACATGTAAAAAAACGAATACAATAGTGGTTAAGTTAAGTATATTTTAACTTCTCACTGTGACGGAGACTCGGTCTGATAACTATCTGTAATATGATAAAATATAAATTTACTATCTATATTTTATCAAATTCTGTACGGCTATTTTAATTAATGAAAATTACAGCACAAAGACATTAGAATATAAATTGATAAATAGCATGCGGCGGTAAAATATAAAATTACGTTTTTACAAGCAAAGGTGCGATGTACCTGTGGAATTTTAAAACTAAAAAGTTAATCTGAAAAATCCCGAGCTTAAATTGTGAATAAAGCTCTCCTGTGCACCAGAGCTTTCTCCAGTGTTTTGCTAACGGCAAAAATTCAGTTTACGATATTAAATTTTATGGAGATTGTTCGAAACTGGTGTCATACCGGCGAATTTGTGCTTTCGCCAACAATAATTTAAACTTTAAGCTTGTTGCCGGGTGTTTTCGGGGAACTATCATCTGGATACATTACGCGGTAATTAATTTATTTGCTAGTTAAATTCGGCCACACGTTGCTGTTAATACGATTATATCAGGAGTTTAAGTAAATACAGATAAAAATAAATAAAAATGATGTTCATAAATGTATAAAGGAAATATGAATGGAATTTGTATTTGTATTATATGGGGAGAAAATAGACAGACATTTCATGATAGTTGGAAAAATATAATAATAAGGTCAAGTAAGCAATAAGTTACATGTATGAAAATACTAAATAGTCTTAAGAAGAGAATGGCCTGAGCCTGGATCGTAGCAATACGATGGATTCGAAGGATATAATCTTTAAAACGACGTGATATTGTCATGTCATGTAATCTTACAGGAAACAAAACACTGTTGTTTTTGTATCGTCTTAAACAATTCTGTCATACCATCTAGTAAATTGCTCATGAATCATCTGTAAAAACCGTTTTAACGCAAATCATCTAAAAATATTCCCTTTAAAATAGTTAACTTAACAATAAACGTAGTTTTTCAATGTTTACCTTCGCGGCTTTTACAAAGTAACCTGTGGTTCCAAAACTGAATGTTATTCTTTCACCTTAATAGACTTCAGTTAACTCAAAAAGTTCTATACAATCTGATCCTTAATGCATTGGAGTTAAGTTTAAAACTGCGTATACTTTTTTCATGTAAAAGAGTTCGATAGAGTTAAAAAGAGCTAAGAATTGGGTGCTTAAGTGAACGCAATAAGGTTGATAGTTGTATAGAAAGATTTGCATGTATATGAATATAAACATAGAGGGCGGTGGCATCGCTTCTGTTTACAGATGCGTGCACGCATCTTGTCCGTCTGTGGCGATTGATGTGCGTTTTGGGTCTGGTATGTTACTTCGGTGAATTAAACCTGGCTTCTATCGTAATGAATTAGTTTAGTCGCTTTGAATAGGCTATGTGTTTCATAGAACGGATTTCCTATTAAGGTATAGCGAGTTGAAATAAATTCAGATAACATTTCAATCTATTTGATTGCCGATTGCCCTTTGATATGAATAGATTATGAACTATCGAAATTCAATAGGTTAGTGAGCAAAATGTTAAAGTTATAATCACGTGAGATAGATTATAAACTGACGGTTCACAATTAAACGATGACATTTATATAGATAGGGTGATAAAACTTTTAGATGTGAAGATAAGGGATCTTCTTTGCGTTGTTTTAAAAAAATGTATATGTCAAATCTAATATGCATACATCGACTTTAAATCATCACCCACATATAGAGTGCAAACATATGGTGACATGGGCTTAACACTTTAATACCGCTTAGGGGTCTCTACGACCATCTGCCACCATTTTAAATCCGCTGTAATTGATTAAGTCTATGTTTTGTTTTTGATGACAATTACGATAAATAAAATTGCACTGTATTTTTGTGATGGCATAAGCCTGAGATGACTCTGAAACGTATAAATCGATTTTGAAAAACCTTCACTGACTAATACTTGGTTTTATTGAATAATGGACCCGCGTAATTAAGTTACATAATTTTTTGTTAAATTAACAAGTTAGGTTACAACTAATCTTTCACAAAATAGACATAAAGTTAAACCACTCATACGTTACAAGTTGTTCTTAAGCGAGTGAATTCTTTTATTAGACCTGTAAGCTCAAGTCTATCTTATCTAAATTAAAACAGTTGTAGTTTGTTGTTTCTTCTGAGTTTACGATATTCAAGTTTCAAAGAAAATAACTGCGGAAAAACTTTAAGAGCCGATCTTAAACGTTTTAAATTGCTCCCCGAAGTTCAGTTTCAGGACTGCATTAGAATCTCATTATCGTAGTACTAAGATTCTTTGTACTAACACTTTTTTTCTTTTATTAGATGATATTATATGAATGAAGATTAAGTCATCTCTTGTTAAGGGCACGTGTGGGTAGTGATAAGGAATGCTTAGCATTAGGTTACTGATAGTCGAACAGCAGCACATAATATTCAACTAATTCCAAAGTAGCTTTAAACAAGATTATGGAAATTAGAAGCAATGAAGGTACTATACGACCGAAAGTACTTTACCAATGAAGAAGTGATAGGAATAAAATGAGAAGTACTTACTACTATTTCCGATAACGCAATGCAACCCGTATTTCACAATTTTTGCGCCACTGGTACAACATTTTAAAACCGTTTTAGGGGTTAAAAAGTAACATTAAAAGGCTCGCTACTCTTTAGCCCCGACTCCTTTGATCAGGGTTACATTTCAGCAGGTACTTATTTACATCGGGCCACACCGACCCGCCTCTCGTTAGCGTACTATGCACTCGTTACAGCGCATTTGAGGGTTGATTTTTTTTCCTTTTTAGGGATCCGTTCGAGAACGTTGTAAACCGATGTCGTGTTATTTCTTAAATTTATATCGGTATTATCAAATCTAATTATTAACTAAGGTAATTTTATTACTTATAATATGCTGAATATGTACTATCTAACGTATAGGCACTCTTACATTATTATGACGAATTTATCTTAATAAAATAATAAACCAATTAAAAATGTGACCAATACCCATTTACATACTCCCCCCTTAATTAGCGAGTTCAAGAAGCAGTAAGCTTACGTAAGACAAAGTAGTGACAAGTGCCTATCTTGTCGTCTATACAATCAAAAATCCAACACCAGATACACCACTAATTGCCTTTAGCAACATGCTAGCTTCAAGTTGGACAAATTCAGAGTAACTATCGGCTTTCTTTCCGGTTTCTTCTCGGTAGAAGCTACGTTTTTAACCGGTTGATATTGAAGTTGTTTTGACGATTTATAAGTTTGTTGAAGTCTCTATAAATAGGTATAGATCATTTCATTTCATTTCAAATGATAACTTACTCGTTCAGCTCGTTGGACGAAACTCCATTTACCCAAGTCCAACTCGCTCTTGACGGTGAAAGTCAGACAGATGTGTTCGTAACCGCTAATGTTGTTCTGAATACAAATCATCCAAAGAGCTCCATTTTACTTGTTTTTCGTTAAAAATTTACTATCACAATACAAATTGTAAAACACAATAGAATTTAACATACTACCGAAGCTCTTATTCTGCTAACTAGTGAAGTTAAGCTGTTCTGTTTAATTAAAATTGCCGCTACTCCTTTGTTCGTTAATTCAACATCCTATTATTTTGCATTGTTTTCTGGGATCGGAATACAAATAACGATGATGATACCATAGGCCAGTGTACAAAAAAATAGATTCATTTTTTTACAACAGTGGTGCAGATGTTCAAATTTTGATTTTTCCTATTTGTTTTTGTAATGAGGGTTTTCAAAAAACAAAAACCGCCAGGTGGCACTAAGGAGTCTCGTGGTCTTTTCACTGTCACTATTGGCTCTTTGTTGACATCTCCCTTCATAATCTGACACGTATGTCAGTTTATTCTGACAACTAACCAATGAGGAGGGCGTCAAGACCGCACGTCACAGTCACGCCATCTATCTGATGTTTTAATTCAAAAAACCCTCATTAAATCTTGCGATCAGTCATGCAGACTACGAGCAGATTGCAAGATTGATAGTTGCTATGCCGCTACTTCGTATCGTAGTTTTTTAACTTGAATAATTAAGAAATTCATTGTGCGACAATCCCTCACTTTAAAGATGTTTAGATAACAGTAAGCAAGTGCATTCCCGCTCTCCGGACATCGCGTGCGCCAGCACGCGGGCTGTATACCTCACAGCAGAGTTGTCTGTCTCGAAAGTAGCGACAGCCTATCGATAGCCTACCTCATATCAATAATAACAATCGCATATGGATGTAGCAAGGGGTAGGCAGAGTCAAAGGGGCAGCTAGTCCATTCGACCACTTTCAGACAAATTAAAATTGGCTGGGTTAAAAGTAGTAACAAGTGACTAGTTCGTCGCCTAAACAATCACATTGCCAACTCGATATACCATTAGTCGCCTTTTACGGCATGCTCGGTAAGGAACACAGTTGCCACTTTATTTATAAGTCCCAGACAACATGGGACTTATAAATAATGTGTGGGACTTATAAATAGACAGTTTTACAAACCATCGATAGTGTTAATTGTTTTTTTAAATAATATTTGTATATTTGTGATATCGTTACTAAGGATGTGAGATCAATAATAACTTTACCATTAATTGCACTGTCGATATTTCCGAGGGCAACTATCGATAGCGAAACTATCGATAGTTGGGCATCTCTACCTCACGGCTGTGCAGGAAACCTGTCTATTTCCATTCTACGGTGGCCCATTAAGCAAAACCTGGCTTTGCCAAGACCTCGGTCATGTAATGAGGTCATCATTATATCACATGATGTATTTAACGTCCTTCTTGCTATAGTAACTTAAACTATTTGTATATTGTAACTAACTAAACTTCACGCCACTTTCCTAGCAGGCTAGGCAGAGAGAACCGAACGCCATATGGCACGATCCTTACACATCTCACTCGCCTCTTCAACATTCATGATCCTTTTCATACAAACTCTACGGTTTTTATGACTCCTAACATCACCTTCTGTTAATACACGACCAATCTGGTTGTGGTAGGTGAACCTGGGCCTTTCGCATTGTATATCTGTTTAGTTAATCTTTCCTCATCCATTCTTTCCACATGTCCGAACCACCGGAGCGTGCCTCTTCTTACCTTGACTCTGACGTTGTCTTTCAGACCGACTCTCTTTCTTACATCATCATTCCGAACGCAGTCTGTAAGCGATACACCACAGGTTTTCCGCTTACTAATATCATATACGCGGAAGTTTGTATGGATGGATGGATATGTGGATGTTTGTTACTTATTCACGCCAAAAGTACAGTATAGATTTTAATTAAACTTTATAATAGTACGAGTATAGCATATACATTAGAATGACACATAAGCTATGTTTCATCGATGTACCACGCGAGCAACGCCGCGGGCAGAAGCTATATATTATAGTTATACATCTATAGTCATTCAAATGTACAGGTTTACTCACCATGTTCACTGCTGAGTTGGAAAAACAAATAGATTTTAAAAATCCAGAGGTATGGATTAGAACCAATACCAGTTGTATATGATACGCGTGTCCTTACTAAAAAGCTATCACACTATCAGCTTGTTGAAAATCTCCTTCCAAAAAGTTGAACAAAACAGGCATGCAATAAAAATTAACCCAAAAATGCTTTAGTTACGAGAAGAGGTCGATATTACCCGATGTAAATGAGTTGGCGCTTGGGTGAAATTTACCCCGTTAATCTCTGATAACCATTCTTGAATGCGGTGGTAAATTAAAGCGGCTTTGCGGAACTTAAAATGTGACCTATAAAAGGAATTGTCGATTCGTTAAATGGTAGTTAGGTCAAGTAGTGAAGTAGTGGGTTCTTTTTATTATTATTGATTCTGCCTACCCCTTAGGGGATTGTGGGCATGATGTTATGTATGTATTAGGTTCTCTCACTTGAATTTTTTTAAGTGTAGGATGACGCAGCTTAGTTGGACTTCTTTTATCTGATTGAAATCCAGTTAAAGCATTTTTTTCGAGTCATCGTTTTAATTATGGATGCAAAGGAAGTAATTACCGCCTTAAACTTACGTTACATAACTAAACTAACTTTTGTCTGCTTATTTTCTTATGTAAATGCAGATTTTGTGGATAGTTGTAGATGCAAGACCTTTTAAAAGTTATATTTAATCGTTGGCAATTTTTTTTTTTAAATGAAATATTTCCTTATTTATATACTATACCCCCGACCAAGCTCTATGCTTTCATGATTCTCGATTATGTAGATAAATATTAGTAATTAAGGCGTAACAGAAGTTAAGACATAAAAGCGTAACTTAATCGACATATTAATTAAATTGCAATAATTGCGTTTATCTACATCTCTACCCTTAGTTATATCTCCCGTACTTTGAACTAATTTTACATCTCAAATAACTGTATTTTCACCGTCACTCAACTTACTTCAAGCCGACTTACACAATATGCTCATTTTATGCAATTTCTTAAGCGCTGATTCTGGTTATTACAGCAACAATTGTACATAGTCAAAGCAAACTATATAAGCGTTGTAGAAAATACATATATTGCATGCAAACTTTGAAATGAGACAGACGGTAACAGCTCTATTAAAGTCCCGTTACAGGACAAAGGATTAACCTGTGCATGTTATTAACATAGCTGTGATGAGAATCAGATGTTTGGTGGGTGCACATTATGGATACTAGCTTTTGGCTATGGAACCGTCTAACTCGAACTAATATAGAGACTCTATAGAGCGTCTTGCGGGTTATACCTACAATTTATCCCGTTTGTCTAATTTTTTGACTGGCTCGATAGAACATTCGGTGTGTGTGACCGTGCCCCATGCGCCAAGAAAAACTTTCGTATAATTAATATTTGTGTTTGATCTGAGTCTGGGTGTTAATATCCAATATTTAAGTATATATTTGAAATTCCAATGTTGATTCTGATATCTGTAACACAAGTGCTTAAGCTACTTACCTTAGAGTCAAATCGATGTATTTGATGTAGTAGTTTATTTATATTTTATATTATACCTATAATTTATCCTGATAGTCAAACTTTTTGATTACTTAATTAATTTATAGCAACTGGTCAAATGGATAGGACATAAACTCAAAGGACAATTTGATCAATTTAGTAATCGCTTCTTGTTTGTAAGTCTAACAAACATTTATCTATCCTTACAGATTTTTGTTTATATATAATACAAGTAAGTAAGTAACATAATTATACTTGATTTTTTTATTAACAAACTCAAAATTCAATTAACTAATAAACACTACCATATTCAAACAGTTTTATAAATTACCTAAATTACTTTCAATAACTTAAAAAAAGCGGGACAAAACACCAACCTAAAGTCATTACCATACATCGGAAGCTGTAACCAGCTATTGATTAATCGCCCCAACCCTAGAGCGCTAATAAAAAATTCAAAATTCTATTTGGCATAATAGAGAGTCCAATTTAAACTTTCTTTGTTTGCACTAAGAGGGTAGCAATTTTTTGTGCAGCCCCGCCATGAATGGTCTATGCGACCCCCGCGGCGATTGACGCGTTGACACGGTCGCGTGCGCCGGCAGGGTTAAATTCTGACTAATAGAGATGGATTTTAAGAGTTGATTATTTTCCCATGTAAAGCTTATCCTTTTGGGAATGCGCATGATGAAACAGAGTACGTAGGATGACAGTTTTTTTTTTCTATTTTTGTAGGGGAGAAAGCAACATTGAATTCGATGCCAAAACTATATCTGTACTATATATTTGCAGTATTAGGTCATAATTTGACTGATTGAAAACTGGTTGAGACTTGTTTCTGTTTACTTTCAATATGACTCTATTTGGCGAGTCTGATCACATTCAGCATTCGACATCTTGTTCACTAACTTTTCCAAAGAAGACCATAAAAAGTTTTCACATACCTGAGTATCTAAAGTTATCTTAAATACAAGACTCCTCATATATTTATTCCTAACTATCAAGAAAAGGATATAGGTTTAAAAACAGTACTTATTTTTTTTTAAATCAAGTACATTATGACAAGCTCTCATATATGTAGGTACCTACTTAAAAAATTATACACCTTTTTTAAAGTTGGCTAAATGCACGTCAGCACATGTCATACATCGGCCGTAGATAGTTTCTTTGTGCGCGAGTTTGCGCTGAGCCCATGCAGCAGCTTGCAGGCGAGTGAAAAAGTGAAAAACGAGTGATATCCGGAGATAGTCGAGGATTATACATATGGGAGAACAAAGGGACGTGCCGAAAACAATGCGCCGATACGACGTTGTGGATGTAATAGCTCGTATGGGAAGGCTGTGGAAATTTGTTAAAAAGAATGTGGCTGGGCCAGCATGGACCACTATTGCTAACGTGCGCGGTCAAGGGTTAATTTTTTTTTATTCATTTTTGCGGATTTATAAGTCAGTTTTAAATTAAGGACTCAAATCATTATACGATGGTCTGTCCCATAATAATGAAATATGATAAGTAAGGGCCACTTATGAAAATACATATTAGTAATTATGTAAGTAATTAGTAATTTAATATATAAAGCAGCAATCCATGAATGATCCATTAATCATTTTAAGCTAACATAATCAAGAGGTATTTGTTTTTTTTTTTAACATACGTCTTGAATAATATATGTGCCGTTGCACCATCGCACAATTCTTAAAAAGACATCTTCGTCAGAATTATCGTCTTAAAAAATTTTTTTTCGTCCTACTACCCAACTTCGCCCACTGCAGTTCACAACTTAATTTGAAACTATAAAATTTAGATGCAGTGCCAAATATACCGGTCGCGTGCAAGCTGACGCAGAAAATAGTCAGTGTAAACTCGGCCTAACTGTTGTCAGAGCTGAATGGGACCATTGTGTTCACAGGCTAACGGTCCACATCGGTTCATTCGAAAAATTTTGGTGGCGCAACTGACGACGTGGAAGTATAGTAAATAAAAAACTTTCCAAAAAAGCTTAAATGCAATTGAACAATATTAAACCTTGTTGAATGTATGTAAGGTTTAATATTGTTTATTGAACAGGATTACAGCCAAAGCCAAATGGCTTTGGTTGTAATCTAATAACGCCCGCAATCCCCAAAGGGGTGGGTAAAGTCAAAGGAGCAGTTAGCCCTCTTAACCACATTTAGCCAAAAAATAAAACTGGGTTTGGTCGGAAAATTGTGAAAAAGAGTGACAAGACAAGCTAGCTCGTCTCCTATAACAATAACAGCTAAACCTGATTTAACTTCAGTAACTATTTACGACATACTTAGCAAGGAACATAGTTGCTTCATTCTTTTTAAGTCCCAGACCTACATGGGACAATTGGTTGTAATATTATTATAATACTAGCTACTGTCAGTAGCGTTGCTCGCGTGGTACATCGATGAAACATAACTTATGTGTTATTCTAATGTATAAGCTATACTTATGTAAAGTTTCATTTAAATCCATGCAGTAATTTTTGCTTGAAAGAGTAACAAACATCCACACATCCACACAAACTTTCGCGTTTATAATATTAGGAAGATCTAACTAAGATGAATATTTCTATTTAAAAAAAAAAAAAAAAAACATTCAGTCGAATTGAGAACCTCCTCCTTTTTTTTGAAGTCGGTTAAAAATAGCTTTTTCTTGCAGAATGTTGGTCTACTAGAAAGACGTTTATGACATTAAAATTAAACGAATTCTATGTATATATCTATTCATGCAGCTTTGAAGTTAACAACTTTTATCAGAATCGATCCATAAGTTCAGGCGTAAATAATTTAAGAAAATAAAAAAACTGAGGTAATAGTAAGAATTAGGTGCATTATGATGTCAAAGGGGCCTGCTTCCCCTTTAGGGATTACAGGCATGGTGATAAATATGAAAAAGTTAGAAAGTACTTAGTTTAAAATGTTTGCAAATGTATTATTCCTCGCACTAACGGCCATAAGTTCAAAACAAGGAGCCAAAATGAAGTTTTACTATCAGACAGGAGCGACCTGTCGCCGGGGACTGTAAAAGCGATTCGTTCCACTTGCGCTGGATTCGCCTCGCGACAGCGCGGCACTACGAGGACAGAGCTTCGCGATAGCGTGCGACAAACAGACCAAATGTTTTATAGCTAGATTTTGTTTTGCGTTGTCGAAGAAATAAGGTGACTAGTAAATAAATTACTGATGTAGACATTAAGAAGCCAAATTAATTTGTGTGACAAACAAACAAATCATAGTTTACATAATATTATATCTATCCGTTTAGTGGAAGAACTAAAACTCAGATCTTGCCAATATTATGATTGACAGACTAATTATAGCTATTTCACATATTTAACCGGTATGAAAGCATACACAAATATTTAAATCAAAAAACACTCTAAATAACTTCAAACAAGAAGCTAATATGAAATTTTACCATTCAGAAGCGGTTTGTTTCTGTCGCGCCGACAATAAACGCAATTCGTTCCACATGCGCCGGATTAGCTACGCGACAACTGGCCCTTTAAGGTGTACTACGTGAGCGTGCTGAGCGATAACTTATAACAAAGAGAATGACTTATGCGTTGAATTATACTATAAAATGCGAATGACACTCGATGGGCTATAAAACCAAGCACATTTGAAACTGAACCGAAGTAAAAACAAGAATTGGGCTAATTAATAATAATTGTTTCTCGTAATAATTAATTATTCCTTACAAAATATTTCCTAAAGCATAAAACAAGTATGTAGAAAACAAATTTACAATATCAACTATTTGCGTCCATTTAGTTTTACTAGTTTTCAATTACAATGCAAAACAATATTCCACTGCTTTATTATTAAATTTCCCCTTTATCTCTTGCTTAATAACATACTTAATTAAAATTACAAAAGTATTATGTAGTATTGAGATATTCATCATCATAGTACTGGACCCTTTAAATCTATACTTACTTACTAATATAATATATATTACTATAAAGTTGAAGTGTTTGTTTGTTTGTTTGCTTGAACGCGCTAATCCCAGGAACTACTGAACCAATTTTAAAAATTCTTACAATGGTAGATAGCCCATTTATCATTTATTGGCTATATAACATTATAAATGCGGGTGAAGCCGCGGGCATAGTTAGTATTATCATAAGTATAATACTTTATCAAAATATCGCTATAGAAATCGCTCCGCTTCGCCCCAGTAGGACGGCCGGGGCGACCACTTCTGAGCGGCGAGGCGAGGTAACGCATCGTGATTACAATCGATGTTTATGGTCTAAATATAGTCTTAGCTATTAAGCTACCTATAAACGCTTTAAATGGTAGAATACTTTTCTTGGAACGGGTAAGGCTAAAAAAGAACAGGGAGTTTTCGCAAGGCGCTACGAATTTTATTATACGATACAACTGGGAAGCTCAGTGAGGAATAAATTTAAAATATATAAGTGATTTAATGAAATAACAATAAATAAATAAATTTGACCATGTCCCATGTTGTCCCATGATGATCTGGGACTTAAAAGAATGTGCGAACTGTGGTTCTTGTCTAGCATGTCGTAAAAGGCGACTAATATTATATCGGGTTCGGGTATGTAATAGCTTGTCGCCTACACATGACACATGAAAATTTGTGACTAACCCAGCCCAGTTTTATTTTTCGCTGAATGTGGTTAAAAAGGCCTGAACATCACGCCCATAAACCCTGTGGGATGGTTATGTTATGAATGTTTGTATGTTGGTCATGTCGGTCTAGGAATTAAAAAGAATTAACCAACTGTGTTACTTGCTCAGCATTTCTTAAAAGCCTAATGGTCTAGTGTTAGATTTGTGATTATGTGGGCAACGAGCTAGGCAAGCTAGACTTGTCATATCTGTTCACAATGTTCTATCCTTTTTTTTGTACGTGAGGAATGCGTTTACGCATCGTCCAAGTAGACCTAAGTAACAACCTACAAAGGTGTCTCAGGCTCGGAACTGGTTGGCAACACCAGCTCCCCTGCCGACTAAACCTCATGGCTGCCATTCTTCGGGCTCTGAACGTAGACTATCGGGATTCGCGCGAAAGACCTATGCAGCTGTCGCCTTGCGGCCCATCTCGGGAGAGAAGAAACCTCTTCCCAGAGCACCAAGTGTGGTGTGTACGACAACACAGACAGCTGAGTACCCGTATCCTAACGGACAGAATATGACATGAGTTGTCGTCTTCTTCGGGGACGATTAAGTACTAGAGGGCTCCTCCGTTAGTGCCCACGACCCCAAAGGCCCCTTTAGTCGCCTCCTACGACAGGCAGGGATACCTCAGGAGTATTCGGACCCCCCCCAGCGGGGCGCTACAATTAACAAAATAATGGTTAAGCAGCTTGCTGCTTCTTGGATTCTCCAATTATTATGTATTTTTATGTATGTACCATGTTCCGAAAAATAAAATGTATCATATCCTATTCTACTCCTTTTCCCGAAGAAGTAGAATATATAGATTGTAGGCGTGATATATATAATGTGTGGTTCATCCGCGAAGGTCCGTACAGAATTTATTTGCACATGTTTCAATTTAGCCGCCCGTTTCAAACGCAAAACGCGTTAACGAGCTTGCAGACAGCTAATTGGTTAATTAATATTGCGTGACAAATGCAATCAGCTGGAACGCTTTTGATTGGACGTTAGAGTTGAACCAAATTTGACTTTGGATCGTTATTTTTTTTTCTTACGATATACGCTAACTTATTCTGTTTCTATGGTATTATTATTACTACCTGGTTCTATTGTATTACTAAGGTTCCACCATCTTTCTATATATCGATTAGTGCGGTTGATCTCATGAACTATAACAAGTTAACTCCTAGAATGTCTACAAATATTTGGAATGCAATATATATAAATGCTTACACAATTATTCAAAGTGAACGAAGGTCATAGCGAAATTCCATTAAACTCATACAAAGTCGATACACCGAATACATCTCCAAATCCTAATTACTTCCGAAACAGACGAAGCCATACATAAGTACCATAGAGAGCGGGGGTCATAGACAATAGGGGTATTAATACGCGCATTACCTACAAATGACCCTCGTACCGTTGCATCTGTCAGTGCCGACCGCTAGATTGTTTTACACTTACGTCTAAGGGGTGGTCCAGGGGTGGGAACAAGGCAGTTTTAACCTATGGACTCGAAAAAGTATTTTTCTTATATGTATATATAGGAAATTGGCTATTGCTTGCAGCTTTATCACTTCGTCACACAGTAATTCAAAAATAAGTGTGGGTCAAAGCGTAATCAAACCTGGCATACAGATCCTAATTTTTATGCTAAAATTAGTACGAGAGTTTTTATACTAAAATTTACTACCTGAATTCGACTATTTGTTACCTTCGGTGAAATAATATCTAAATAAATAAATAAAAATAATAAATTCTTCAGACTGGCACACCAATTCCCTAGTACCAAACTAAGCTCATAAGCTTGTGCTATGGATACTAGGTGAACGGATAGACGTACTTAAATATGTTTATAAACATCCATGACTCGAGTAAAAATATCCATGTTCATCACACGAAATATTTGCCCCTAGCGGGATTTGAACCCGACCCTTGGGGCCCTTGCCCTTGCGACCCTTGGTTTCGTGGCCAGGGTCTCTTACCACTCGACCAAAGGGTCAGTAATGATATTTGTAAAGTTAAAAAAAAATGTCAGGAGTCCAGGTCTGGTCCTGCTATTTAAACGGATCCAAAAAACCCTGAAATAAAACGCCTATTGTCTTGTGATAACGTAACAGACAGACATATCTAATATTAGTGAAAATTCGTCATTTGCTGGTTACCAAATATGTGTACCAATAGCCTGTTTCAATATTTACATTGAATTTAGAATCAAAACGCATATTTTAGCCGACTACTAATTAACATAGCACTAAATTAGCGATTCCTGTACCGGCAGGCAGATGTATCTAGCTGCAGTCACCATAGACAATTTAACCAACTGGAGTTAAAATTATGTTTTTAACTGTTTATTTTATTTATAACTAAAAGCACTAAACACATGCTGAAGGTTATTTAAGATATTATTAAGATACTAGCTGTGCCGGCGGTGTCACCCGCGTTTATGGTTAATATTATAAAGACTATTTCCGTCATACATGATTTCTATGTAACTTTAACCATTAAGGCTGCACACGCGACGGAAGCTTAAAAAATGGAGTAACTTCTCCCGTTTTCCCAACTTTTCCCTTCACTACTCTGATCGTATTGATTGAAGCGTGATAAAAAGTATACTATAACCTGCCCAGGAGTATGAAGAATAATTGTACCAAGTTTCGTTAAAATCCGTCGAGTAGTTTTTGTTTCTATAAGGAACACACAGACAGACAGACAAAAATTTTACTGATTGCATTTTTGGCATCAGTATCGATCACTAATCACCCCCTGATAGTTATTTTGAAAATATATTTCATGTACAGAATTGACCTCTCTACAGATTTATTATAAGTATAGATTAAGATTAAGATCTATGTTTTATTAAATTTAATACATACGAATAGGTGCGTTTGAACTATGATCTTGAATTAAGAGTTTCTTGTATTTTATTGAAACGACTGCTGACTTTTGTAGCCTTTACCCAGCAGAACTAGGCAAATAATAAATAAATAATATAAATAAATATTAGACTACATCACATACATTGATCTGACTGACATGCTTTCTTGAAGCCTATATAAATAAAGATATTCTGAATTTTTTGAACTTTACAAAGCAAATCAGAATCAACGAAGTTACCACAAATACCCAGATCCGAGATAAATACGTGTTACACCACAATATTAGAATCTGTGCGGGTAACGAATCTACGCCCCTTGCGTTCGACGTCCAACACAAAATCGGACCCATAGCACGAAGGGGACTATCAAGAAAGAGCTTTAGATCACTCCAGTCTGGTATAAGCTCTAAGTTAAAGCCCAAATCGAATGCATTCACTGTAGATCCATTAGTATAATTGCTGATGTACCAAATAGTGTGTTTACTCGACCAATCAGAGCTGCGCAGTTTGTAATTGATACTATGTTAATTAGGATTCTGCAATACGGAATATATTAGCGCTATAAGTTGTTTAATTGAAATTACAGATAATTGGACAGATTGCTCATTTAGGCGATCCTAATTTAACGGCAATTATATGTCATGGATGAAATATAGTGTATGTGAAAATTAAAAAAAAAAATTAAAGTTTAATTTATTTAAGCATCAAAAAAGCAGTTGTAAATGGATGTTAATTTAAACTCAAGTCGATACCTCTACATTGTTAAATCTACGAACAAATTAGATCCGAGATTAGAATAATGTTTAATCAGATGGCTAAAGATATGTAACCAAGATCTAATTTGCCTATTTCAAAGATGGAAGTTGCCTCAATAAATAAATAAATAATAAATAAATAAATTCTCCAGACTGACACACCAATTCCCTAGTTCCAAACTAAGTTTATGCTTGTAATATGGATACTAGGCAAACAGATAGACATACTTTAAAACGCTTATAAACATCCATGACTCGAGAACAAAACGTCCATGTTCATCACACGAAACATTTGCCCCTAGCGGGGAGCCCGCGACCCTTGGCGCATCGTGCAGGGTCACTACTGAATGCCCCATCGAACCAAAAAGCGAGTTAGTTTGATGGATAGCTGTGAAAAGTGGTGACATGGCCAGCTCGTCGCCTACATAATCACAAACCTAATACCAAATGTACTAGCGATGCCGAACTATCGATAGTTTCGCTATCGATAGTTGACCTCGAAAATCAGTTAGAATACCTATCGATAGGACTATCGATACTATCGATACTATCGATAGTTTTTTATTTACGAGGAACAATACTATCGATAGTATCGATAGTATTGCTTTCATGCAATAGTATTGACTGGATCTATCCGATAGTATCGATAGGCTATCGATACTATTGATATGACGTCAACTATCGATAGACTATCGATAGATTATCGATAGGCGACTATCGATCGGCATCACTAAAATGTACCATTAGTCGCCTTTTACGACATGCTGGGCAAGAACCACAGTTGGTACATTATCTTAGTGGCCCAGACGTGACATGGGACATCGTCATTAGAAGCCAACTATAAAATTACCTCTAGAAACATTTCCAAGCTTATACGTCTAAATGGGAATGTGTACATAAGTAAAGGTGTTTCATGTAAAATGCTTAAGACTGTACGTAGCGGAACGAGAGGTGCTCCACCGGCTGGCAGGCGGAGAGGAATATTAAATTAAATATTACCACTTGTCTGACTTGAGACGTTATGCGTCTATTATGGAAAGGGTTATAGAAGTTGGCAAATATTTTGCGGAAATTTTGCTTTCAAAGTGTTATGGCAATAGCTAATCTAAAAGGTTAGTTAGTGTCCAACTTGGTCCGTTTCAGGTACCACTGCTTTTTGTCATGACACATATGTACTTAATTTTGAAATTATGCCAAATGTAATCGAAAGTCGTGTACCTAAAAAGCCCCAACGAATCTTTTATTGCTAAGCCGCTATTTCTATTGCCCGTACAAACAATAATTAATGCAAAATAGATAGAAATTTAAGGAAATGCTCTTAAGTACCTAATGTTTTCTTTGTTATTTTTTGTTATTACACGTTTTCAGGTGCAGCCTGAGTTTTCATACATACATAACATCACGCCCATAACTTCAACTACATTCAGCCAAAAATAAAGTCGGGCTGGGTTAGATGGAAAATTGTGAAAAAGCGGTGACAAGCGGCCAACCTGTCGCCTACACAATCACACACCCAAAATTCGATATACCATTAGTCTGAGTTTTCGTTCAGCATATCTTACCTATTTCGCGGGTCTTTACATTAAAAGTTTAGTAAAACAATCTAGTACGTAACATTATTATAATTCTCCTTAATATGCATTCATAGTTTATTTTCTTGAATTGCTTGGTAGTATTTGTACATAAAATGTAATACAAAATAAAAATAAAAACTTTAAAAGCTACCTACCTGAATTTTACGCCCGACAATCTTCACCGTCAAATGTCAACACCTCATTCCATGATCACAACACACAAACTCAGTCATTCATAAAAAAATAAAGTCCAACTAGTCATAATTAATTAAAAAGACAATACTAAACTACTAAATAATAACAAAATTATTATCTAAAAATAATGTTGACAAAATTGAGTTTAAATTAGATTTTTTATTAATTGGGAATTAGGAAAATACGTTTAGAAAACAAAACTTAAAATTTAAAACAAGACTGCTACATAAACACTACACAAAAATTTTAAAATCGAATACGTGTACGTCCAATTAAATTTTAAAATAAGAACACCATCAGAAGTTCGAATAAAATCGGAATTTAAAATTTGAGAATCGGAACATAATTCGCGCGAAAACCGTTTCGACGCAAGTTGCGGGAGGACCGATCACGCGGGACAGGAACACCCGCTCCCGGCGGACTGCGCGCCGGCTCTGACGGGAGCCGGGATATGGGACGACACTGGGTTAAAGCGCCGTAGCTTATATTGAAAAAAGTTTGTGGTTTATGTGGTTCTAATCTTAAAAGGTTCGATATCTAGGCTAAAACAAATTTAAAATAAAAGTTATGTCAGTATGGCTTATGTAATACCCAGAATAGTAGATGGGAGAATATATTTTTAGGGCACTTCAAAAAAATATGTAAACGTTTAGACAGAATGTACAAATTATACACACTTTTTCCACCTAGAAAAGTTCTTTTAAATTATAATAGAACTATCTTGACGCCATTCGGAAAATAGCAGGGTAGGCAGAAAAAAAAAAAATAGAGAGTACATGTTTAATCTAAATATTTTATAATATTTAAGGTTAATAAACGATTTTCATCTACAATAGTTTTATTACAATGTTTAATTAATATTGCTATAAAGTGCGTACATTTAATGCATTTCACATTTTTCCCTAAAAAGCCAAGAACCAAACTTGGAATGGAAATTGATTTCAACTACAAATGTTACAAACTAATCTATATCTAGACCATTTAACACAATATAACCCAATTCAGTTTTATTTTTGATTAAATTAAATTAACTGTAAATCTTCAAATAAAAATAAAAAAAAAAATCTTGTAAGCGCCATCTGTGTAATAGTTGGTAAAACTTCTTGTAAAATGGTATTCTTTCATAACTACACTGTAGTTATTACTATAGTCCCTAGATGGCAGTGCTATGCTAAAACTATGGTAAAGACGGATTAATAAATATCAATTGTATTGCCTAGCATTATTAGCTTTTATCGTTTGATGATTAATTTATTCGGAATTAATCCGTGCTTTTTATATAAATATGATTTAATATCCCTTCTGACAACAGCTTGACAATATTTAAGAGGTAAAATCTGGTCTTTAACGGGGAAACAAATACATAAATACCACACAAATGCTGCACATATTATGTATTTAATATTAATAGACATGAGTATACAATGATATTCCGTATAAAATCAGGATGTGAAACTAAATTTAGTATATATTAAGTTCCTCAATACGATGTCTAACTAATAATAAGGAACAAGAGAGGCTTAGTAACTTATCCTATTTCTAATAAAATCTCTTTACGAAATCTAAAGATGAAAAACAGCAGTGTAAGGTGGGTGGTCGGAGCCATCAAGAGATGGTATCTATTGCTATCATTGACGGGTCTTTCAAGACACGTGGCATGCGCCCAATCATAGCTTGACTGACTCGATGGCGCATTCGGTAGTGACCCTGCCCCATGCGCCAAGAGTTGTGGGTTCGATCCTCGCCCAGGACTAATATTCCTGTGATGAATAGTTGCATTTGTTCTGTGTCTGGGTGTTAATATCCAATATATAGGTAAGTATATTGTAAAACCACAACTGATTCTGATATCCGTTACTCAAGTTAGCTACTTTCCTCGGAGTCAGAGTCAATCTATGTAATATAGTGATCAGACTAATCAGATATATCAATCTGATATCTGACATAGCTAGCCCTAGGTACTGCATGAGCCCATGACCCGGCGTCGATGCAACAATCCACTGCACGCATACACTGCACTACAGTAAAGCCCTACAATATAGGCGATGACAGTGAGACTTGTTCAGATATACCAGTGATATACGTGATACATACTATCACGACCGCAATCCCCTATCACGTTAACCGGGTTTAAGAAATTTTCTTTAACCACTTTTAGCGAAAAGTAAACTGAGTTGAGCAGTAGTGTCCGTGATAAGCTCGTCGCCTACACAATTAACTCATAATGCTTATTAAATATAAAACTATATAGGTATTACAAAAATTAATTGACATTGTCAGAATTCAACTTTAAAAAAAGGGTTTCGTTCTTACAAACAATGTAAAAGTAAATGGAAGACATGGAATATAATAAAGCCACGAGACCGGGGTACGATAGAGAGGAGATGTTTTGTTTATATGTTTATTTACGCTGACCTCACCGTTCTTATCAATTGGATTTTATCAATTATACGAGGGAAGTCCGTTTATCGTGTGTTTTTTTGACTCTACATCTATAGAGACGTGATCGCGGTCGGCCGCTAGTTTATGTATACATAACTTGTGATATAACGCCAGCCATGTCATAGAACTGACCCTACTCCGTGACCCGGCGCAACAATGCACCGCACGCATTCGCTGCACCGCCTACCATAGGTCCTAGCACAGTATAGGTAATAACAGTGAAACTCGTAACTTATCATAAAGGCTTTAGGATTCACTGTTGAATTTTATTAAAATCGTTTTAATATTTCTTATTTTATTTTAAGCATGCATGTTTAATTGTGTTATGATATTTTTATCAGAATTATTAATATTTGAAACAAACAGACACAATAAGACAATTATGGTAACATTAAACTAAGCGACAGTGTATGATAATACTATATAGTGCGGTCATCAAAAGATTAACTTAGTATTAAATATAAATTATGGCATCCGATCTGTGCCATAGTATAAAATATAAAGAAGTAGTTTAAAAAATAATTCTTTAAGTTTTAAGAGAAAAAGTAAAAGGAAACTTAGTCTTAGCAGACCATCCAGTAGACTGTAGTGAATGTTGAAAGAATTACCAAATTATTTGATACTGAGTCGAAGGCAAAATCTAATACCAATAAACTAATGAAAAGCATTAAAATATAATTCAAAATAGTATTGTAGCAGATTTTGTGATTTTTGTTAAGGTTTTAATAAAACCTATTTTATATAGGTACATATTTACAATTTTTGTAACATAATTATAATTAACGAGATTGTACTAAGACAAGTTTTAATTCCAGTCGCAACACAGCCAAGCATTACGGACATGGCACAATTAATTTATTTTTATTAACATTTACAGTGACCGCAATTCATATTATTTAATACTTATTTTTGGGCACTATAAATCCCAATATTTCCCGCGCATCTGATAAACCACGTCCGGTACCCCGAGGGTCCCTAACCATGTCACCGCTGCAATTCAAAAGAGAGCGGAGCATCCACACTGTTATCAATTCAATTGTGGTTCTATTTTCGACTGCGGAGTTCGAGGACCGATACGCGCATGACCAAACATAATCTGTGGCGCCGCGCTCAGTCCACACGAGGCTACCAGCGCGGCTGCGCGCAGCCCGCGACGCGAACGAATTAAAAAGTAAACACGCGTTCGATCCAGTGCTGTGAATTAATTTAAAGTTCAAATAAATAATCATGAGGCGCAATTTGAAAATTGTGTGCCTACTCGGCGCTGTGTGGATGCTATTCCTCTTCTACTACATGCAACCGGATTCTTCGCAGTCGAAGGTGAGTCCCGATCAGCTGTTCCGACCCGTCCCGCGCATGTGCGGCATGCGATAACTGCAATGATGGCATTTTAATGGCGTGAATTAAAAAAATATTACAATTGAGTGAAAGTGCGATTTAACTTTTCCGGCGTCCGCTCACCTTGACCTGGCCGAAAAATTAAAACGTGCGTTACGGAACGCGAGAACAATTCGAAATTCGAACGCGTTAAAAATATATCATACGGCCGAGTTCTGCATTCCGTCATGTTTTGTTAATATCCGAATCACGGATCTAGACCGAATTACAACACTACATTTTTTTAGTTCTTATTTTATCATGATCTCGGAGACGCAACGCGATTGTTTTTAGTCTTTTTTCGTAAATTACTCAAGGCTGCCGCTGCATTACAATTTGCATAATAGCGTAATGGTTACATGTGGATATAATCTAATTAACTTTTTCAGATTTCAGCATTTAAATGAGATCAGGTAAACGGATAAATTTCACTCATAGCGATTACCTAATGAGATTTAACTGTTAAACTTAATTAGATGCAAGTAGGTGATTGTAATTATTGTTTTCTTAGATTTAGCACTGAAGACGAATATTGAGAACAATAAATGTGTTAAAAATATAAACATTTTGGTTAGCTTCTCAAGCTTCACGGTTCAACAAGACTTTTTCAGCTAGAAAAAGTCGTAAATTTTTCCCCTTTTCGTAATAAAATAATATTTATACAAACAATTAACTAATGTACTTAGTATTTTCATAATGCCTCAACTTCTTTGATGTAATTTTTTATTGCATCATGAGTATTAAATTTTATTATTTAAGTACCTATGCTTATTTTTCAGAAAAATGCATTGTTTACTACTTTAAGAAATTTAGATAGTTAAGTAAATATTAAAAATGTTGTATTAATGATATAATACTGAGAATTCGTAATTGCGTTAGTAAATTAATACTACTACCTACCTACTTACTCAATATAAAATCAACTCTCGCATTTCTTATTGTAGGTATTTTTATTATTATAATTTATAGTGGGACACGGTTTCATCAATTATGAGTTTTAGGTAATCTTTCTATCGTAAATGAACCACTTATCATTAATAGAATTAATAACCAAAGAGAAATACAATTTTATTAACACAAACATTTAATAGATATAACTTATTCTGAGTTCAGTGACAATAATATTTCAGCTAAATCCGTTCAGTCGTTAAAGTATGATTGAACAACAAACATTATAAACTTTCACATCTTAACCCATTATGTCCTGAATTATTTTAGGATCTCAGAAAGTGATAATTTTTGGATATATTGTTGTTACATGTCCCCTTAGTAATTTTTGATTATTAAAAGTTGAATCGATTTATTACTTTTGGAAAAAACGATGTGTGCCATATGGCACCCCTAGGCTAATAAGTAGTCTTAAAATCCCTCTTTTACATATGTTTTAGGCTACCATTTGCCAATAATATTTATCGTTTATTATTAATGAGTTTTAATGGTTTAAATGTAGATAAATGGGATTGATAAAAAAGAGCATTTATTTTATGAATTAATATAATAGAAATAGTATTACACAAAGTATTTGCATCTACATACGAACGTGAAACTAGTGGTTCGTCTGCTTCGGAACTGTCTGAATCACTTGAAGAACTATCATGTTGATTAGAGCAGGCTTGACTTACGCGACTTTGTCCACGGCTTCGACTAGTTCTTCCGCGAGGTGAAGAAGAGCGGCCTCGTGAAGCACGAGAACCGTGAGATGGCGTACGAGATGGTCCGGCTACAGGTTGTATATTAGGTAACACCTCTGTAGTTCCGTGGTTAGTGGAGCGTGTCCGGCGTGGTGACAGAGACCGATATGCCAACACCACTTCGCACCCGGAGCTAAGTTGCCGACCTGTGTGGTTATTCATAAGACCACCCCCATCTATCGTCACCCGAATCTTGATCAGAATCAATTGCAGGCTCTGGAGGTTCAATATAGAGCATCCGCGGCTCGAGCTCATCGTCTTCTTCTAGTAAGGCAAGTGCTTCATGCAGTGTACATCCCCTATTGTGACAAATAAATATTATTACCTACGGAAAACCAAGAAATTAACATTTACTCACATATTTATAAATTACAACATATCAGCCTAGAGGTGCTATACGGCACCCATAACTTTTCACGTACGATAAAACGAACACACAAACAAAACTTCACTATATTACAATATTATCTAGTCAATCAATAATTTAACAACAAAATAAAATGCACATCAATGATTAATTACATAATATAAATAATATATGACCCACTTACTTGCGAGCGAAATCCATTTTTGTGAATAATTTCACCACACTAACTTTTTAATGCATAATCCCGTCGCAAGAAGGGCACAGGTTGAATCAAAGTCATGAAACTAGTAGCTATTTCGCTCTAGAATTGCATCGATAGCAAACCATCGGCATTGCTCGCTTGAGACGCGCTTGTGGCTCGAAAATATGAACGCACCAAATTGGGTGCCAAGCGGCATCGCTAGGCTATAATGGGTTAATATTATAAATACGAAATTGAATTTTTTGGGTATGTAACTCTTTATCTTAAATTTCCGATCGATCATGATGAAATTAGATATCCTACGTTTCCGGTGGTCAATATAAGGATGCAGAGTGATTTTTATTTAATTGTACATTTATTTGAGTTTGAGACAATCGCCCTATATAACTATTAGTATTGACAAAATTTACATTAAGAAAAAAAGGCTAGTTTATATATATGATATATATTAAAACATACCATAATTACTATTCTCAAGAAAATAGATGTCCTAGTAAATAGCTATTTTCAGTGTATTTTTTTAATCGACTTTAAAAGAAAGGAGGAGGTTCTCAATTCGAATTATTTTTTTTTACATACGACAATTATCAGGGATAAAGTAAAAAAAACACTTTTAAATCCCCTTGGTTTCATTGAATGAATATGTAGAATAAACTTTATGGAATTCTTAAGGGAAAAACACCAAAGCATTTATCATTTCATGGTAATTTTTTAACTGTCCCGTGTTGGTCTGGGGCTATAAAAGAATATGCCAACTGTGTTTCTTGCCTATCATGTCGTAAAAGGCGACTAATGGTATATGGGGTTTTAGGTATGTGATTGTGTAGTGTGTAGGCGACAAGCTAGCCACTAGTCACTACTTTTTCACAATTTTCCATCTAACCCAGCCCATTGTCCCTTGTTGGTCTGGGACTTAAAAATAATGTGCCAACTGTGTTTCTTGCCTAGCATGTCGTAAAAGGCGATTAATGGTAGGTATATCTGGTTTTGGGTTTGTGATTGTGTAGGCGACAAGCTAGCCACTAGTCACTACTTTTTCACAATTATACATCTAACCCAGCCCAGTTAAAATTTTGGCTGAATGTGGTTAAAGGGGACTGCTGCCCCTTACCCCTACCCCTTCGGGGATTACGGGCGTGGTGTTATGTTATGATGGTAATTTTTTCACATACCATGACAGTGGATATACCTGTTGTCTTTACTATACATCGTAATATATATAAATTACGCGATGGACTCCGAAACTACTTAACCGATTTTAATTAAATTTGCACACCGTGTGCAGTTTGATCCAACTTGAAAGATAGGATAGCTTACATCTTATTTTATTTAACCCGATTATGTGTCCTTGACTGTTAGGCGAAACGAAGTTCGCCGGGTCAGCTATATATGTAAATATATACAAGTCCGTACGTTCAAAGGATTAAGTTCCGTACATATGTTACGATGGTTTAACAAACACCAAGCGTACAAAGCTAGGAGTTAAAACTAGTTTCGCAACGCCGCTGAGCCCTGATTAAATTAATCCTGTTGTTCCCCGGTGATACATAAACAACAATGGATTTTGTACATAAATTAATCTTCTAGATGCCAGATTGTATATAGGTTTAGCTATTATAAACTATTAGTTATGTAATAACGATGATCTTAATTAATGAGTTATAATTGTTTCGAGGTTAAATATAAATAGGTAGTACAATTAAGGGTTAATGACATGAAACTTTAGGTTAGTATGGATACGACCGAGATTATAGTTTGAGAAACATTAAAGAAAGATAAAATCCTATCTAACCATAGATGGAATGATGGTTATAAATACCACGTAAGTTAGTATTTTAAACCTAGAAAGCCATTCCCGAATTTGGGCCAACATACTTTGCGAGCTACGCCTTATCTACTCTATAATGCGCTACAGTCCATACTATGAAAATTAAAAAAAAATACTTGCTTAGTTCTCAAGGATACCAAAGTAATAATATAAACTTTTAAAGCCTCACTGATAAATAATGCATGCTTTAAGATCAGACAGGTGCGTCTAAAACGTAAAAATGATCTGAAGCTAACCATAATAAATGACCCATAGTAAATTCTGCATAACTTTCTGCTATTTGAATGCTACAATTTAAAATAATCAATCACTCTGTTTATAGTAAGCACAGATTATACAACTTGGATAACTTTCGTTACGACCGATCGCTTAATATCTTATTTAAGTGAGGGAAGTTCGTCTTGTTTCGTGTTAATTATCTCCACATCCTGATTCGCTCGATATACTTGAAGCTGTTTCGTCGCGTGCGCAGGTTAACGAGTCTGCGCAGCGACAGTTTAGGGAGCGCGCATACGACGGACCTTTTGTCCGCAGGTTTTCTTTTTCACTTCAATGCTTACAACTGCTTCAATATTCTGGCAAGGGACTTAGAAAGTGATGTTCTTAAGTAAAGATTGTAATCTTCTTCTTCTTCTTCTTCTATATAAAAATGAATTGCTGTTCGTTAGTCTCGCTAAAACTGGAGAACGGTTGGAGCGATTGGGCTGATTTTGATTTTAAAATATTTGTAATCTTCCAGGGAAGGTTTGTACGGTAAGAAAATATGGTAAAATTGCAAGGAAAATATTAATAAAAAAACCCGAGAACAGGGCGTTACGAAGTGCGCCGGGTCAGCCAGTAAGTAATAATATCGCACACCGCGTACTTATATTTTCAGCGGACTTTTTTTCTATGTTTGGGCAACTTTTGTCCGCAGCAGACAAAAAGCCTGCCGTCTGCGCGCTCCCTATAGTGAGGCCTTCCTTTTTAGGAGTCAGTGGAATATTTTTAATGTTACATGGTAGATGTTAACTTATTAGTGTTGTTATTAGCAATTCATCATGTTGTTTTGTTTAGTGTTTTTTCCTGTTCCCAGCCGGAATCCGAGCGATCATGATTCTTTCATTAACGAGAAATCTTTGATTAAACGAGATTGTTAACATTGAAATGGTGTCTGATCTTTGCTATTTTTAGATATCATACATAGCTGTCTTAAGGCAAGTTTTCACAACATGCTTTTCTCGACGCTGAAATCTTTTTTTTTTTGAGAGGACATCGGTAGTTGGCCGAAGGCGGTCTTCACCACCTTCCGGACTGGCGGGGGAGCGGGAAACTCACACCCCTAAAATTAAGGCAACAGCCTGAGGGAACCCCCTATGGGGCTCGAACCTCGGCTCAGGACGTTGCTGGAGAGGGCAGACGCATGTAGGTCTGGGGATAGACGCTGAAATCTGTACTAATATAATAAACGCGAAAGTTACTATCTGGTGTGTATTCACGCCTAAATTACTTAATCGTCTGCGGTAGGATATGACATGCCTTAAGTTTGAACGGAACGTTTGGGCTACTTTTTGCTCCTTTAAAAATCCTTTACATATTATGAGAATATTAGTTAAATAAGTAAGTACCTAAGAGGTTTCACGTACTAAAAATAACCTTGAATATCCAAACAAAAAGCTCAGTTACAAAAAAAATCTATACTTATAAAGCGTTAGCGTTCCGTGATTAGACGGAGTTTACTTAGAACATGATCCGGGATTTAGCGAGTCTGGTGATTGAATTGAAGCAACTGCCGATCTGACCTACGTAACCCTAAGATAGAGGAACAATATTATTATTAGAGACAATGTTTTGATCATAGTTACAAATCTAAAGTTGTTCGAATTTGCAGGTTTTATCACGATGTTTTTTTTCTCTCACTGTCAAGCTAGTGGTATAAATACGTACATTTAAAAAATCCAGAGGTACATGCCCGGGTTTGAACCCACACTCCTCGGTTAAGAGGAGCATCCTTACCAATGAGCTACCACCGCTCTAGCAAATATACTAATTATACACATGCCCCTATTTCCATATCGAACTAATCAGGAACACGCTATCGACCCACGAAGCCAAGCAACAGCTCCACCGCAATTAAACGCGACTCACGCTTGACCGTTCGTTTAGCGAGTGGCTAACAGCCTCTTACTAACTTAATGTAATATCGGTTGCTCTGATTGCCGTAACGGTGGTCTTGCGCAATACATTGAGAGTTAAAACTGAGGATTCGGTTAGGAGGTAAATTAATGCGATCGTGCATGATGACTGAAAGATTTAGAAAAATAGGTTGTTACTTAGAGCTAATAAAACAACCTCACAAATAAAAACCGCAATAGTTCGTGAAAGTTGATATCGTTTTGGTGTTATTTCTTAAACAAATAAATTTCCGACGAAATCACTAGGTATATACATACTATATAAATAAAGATCATTTCATTTCATTTCTGACCACTCGACCAACAGGCCAGTCATCTAAGATATAAGATAAAATCTAAGATCACGTTTTTAGCGGACCCCGGCTACCCGTGTAACAAAAAGACTTAATAGGTACATAGATGGTAATGTTAATCAGTTACAAATGCTATATATAGCCAGTAAAAAATATATTTTGTTCATATTGACCCCATGATAACATTTACCTTACCGTCTAATTTCATTGTAACTTCTCACCGATAGTTTTATTTTTTCATACTGGGCGACCTTTTAAACTTTCTTACTCATCAAATGTACCTTTACGTCACATGTTTCAAATACCTCGGACCATGGTAAAAAATATAGGAAGACGCTTGCACGCAAAACTCTAATTTGATACTACCGGTGCGTTATGTAAAATACATAATTAAACACCTTTCAACGGTCATGTTCACATAACGTACGAACATTCACTATAGCATTGAAGAAACAAAAAACGAAATTCTGTGTGTGTGAGAGTGAGAATAGTGTTGCCAGGCTTAGCATATAAGATTTCGGGACGGAAAAATTAAAATGATATTTTTTTCAATTCGGGCATACCAATTGTACATACATACATACATAACATCACGTTCATAATCCCCGAATGGGTAGGCACAGTCAAAGGGGCATCAGGCCCCTTTAACCATATTCAGACAAAAATAAAACTGGGCTGGGTCAGATGTTAAATTAAATTGTTAATAAGTAGTGACAAGTGGCTAGCTTGTCGCCTACACAATCACATACCCAAAACCCGATATACCAATTTTATTGCTCCAAATATATGCTGTGGATGCTAGACAACGGAAAGATAGACTTCAATACACATCCATGTTTATAAACATCCACAACTTGAGTAAACGTGACTATAAAGTTTTTGTTTTGATTTTTTCTGCTTAGTATTTATCTTACATTAGATTAGCATTAGACATCGATAAGATGCAGCTTAAGGAGATTAATAAAACATCTGGACTTCCCACATGACTTCAGCAGTGGTTCCAACCCGCGCTAAAAAAGGTCTATCATTTGGTCTGCGAAAAAGTTTTTAATTAGTTTTTATTTAACATGTAAGGCTATTTTTAGAGTGAGATAGTTTATTTTTAACCAGGAAATCCGTTCCTTAAGGACGTCCGTATATAATAACGAAATGAAAGAGATCCTCAATCAAAAAGGTTGGTAAACACTTCTCAATAGCGTCCCACAAATAGGGACACATGACAACACCATTAAAGAAATTGTTTTTTTTTTTTCTAGTATACCTACATAACAGCGAAGGAGAAAATTATAAGGTCTTGCGATGCAATTAGTGTGCAGAGTAAATGCATGCATGCACCAGCATATACCATTAGTCACCTTTTAGGACATGCTAGGAAGGAACAAAGTTGGCAAAGTATACTCGTGAATTCTTAAAAGAATTACTTAATGGCAGATTTTCAAATTTTCATTAATTTATTGAATTTAACCAAAATAACCAGAATTTTTAAATATTCCTGTTAAGATTCATTACAGAAATACGTGTATCGCACGTATGTCCTGTCCGAGTCGAATATGATTTATTACATACTCTATCATGCATCCCGAGGGATTTCCAATCTTTTCCAGGATAAAATGAATCTTTTTCTTCATCATCATCCTAGCGTTATGTCCCGTGCTTAGACGGGGTCCGCTTAGACCATGATCCAGGATTTAGCGAGTCTGGTAATTACATTGAAGCGACTGCCGATCTGACCTTCGTAACCCTATGATAGGGGAACCAGACAACTTTTGGATCATGGTTACAAATCCAAAATTGTTTGAATTTGCAGGTTTCATCACGATGTTTTCCCTCACCGTCGAGCTAGTGGTATAAATACGTACATAGACTTGAAAAATCCAGAGGTACGTGTCCGGGTTTGAAACCGCACTCCTCGGTTAAGAAGCGCGTGTACTTACCATTGAGCTACCACCGCTCTCACGATAAAATGAATCTTTTTCTTACAGATCAAATATTCGGCATATCAAAATTTACTATACATTTTTACAGATACCCGTAAAATCGATTCAAATAGACAGAATAATATTCGCATTTCTATATTAAAAAGTGAAATAACAAAATATAAACAAAAAAAGCAAAATAATAGCCCATATGTAGTTTATTCATTTTAAAGCATGGACTAGTAAAAAAAGAAGGACTCCGCGCCACTAACTAGACGTTGAAGCTCCTCAGGTGCTCCAACTTGACACGCAACTTACGTAACACATTGACATAATAAGTGCTCCAAATGACAGATATCCGATATCTGATATCCATAAGTATCTCACTTACATGCTTAAACGTGGCTTCAAGCTATAGTATGACAGCGTGGAGTCCTTCTTTTTTTACTAGTCCGTGTCTTAAATTGATATTTTGCATGATTTCCGATTGGCATTCACGGTGAAATTATAAAGGAACTGTTGTACGTGTAAGTTTGAATTGTAAACGGATCTATTAACGCTAATTACCCACTCATTATTACAAACAGATTAGTTATTAAAAGCGAACGCATCTAACAGTCGTATGGTTAGCAATTGCGGGTTAATTAAAAAGTGATTAATTTGCAATGTTCAATGGCAGGCGAGTGGGAACTGGCGTGAGAGAAGAATTCATGTACTTGGTTACTCTGTTTGCACTTTTACAGTTATTTCTTTAAGTACAGTTAAGTTGCAATGAAGGCACCCTTATTATCGCAGTTAGGTATAA
Organism: Glyphodes perspectalis; assembly: GCA_951394215.1. Classification (NCBI taxonomy): domain Eukaryota; kingdom Metazoa; phylum Arthropoda; class Insecta; order Lepidoptera; family Crambidae; genus Glyphodes; species Glyphodes perspectalis. Next base: position 14,584,587 of record OX596208.1, on the reverse strand, counting down.
AATGAAAGTGTCTTAAAAATAAAGAAATAATAAATAAATAAATTCTCCAGTCTGACACACCAATTCCCTTGTTCCAAACTAAGCTTATGCTTGTACTATGGATACTAGGCGAACAGATATACATACTTAAATACGTTTATAAACATCCATGACTCGAGTACAAATGTCCATGTTCATCATACAAAACATTTGCCCCTAGCGGGATTCAAACCTGCGACCCTTGGTTTCGTGGCCAGGGTCCCTAACCACTCGACCAACGGGCCAGTCACCAACGGGCCAGTCAATATTATAATAAAACCTAAGTCCAAAAGTGCGATTTGTTGCAAACGAGTGAGAGCTATTAAATTGTACATACATATTATCACGCCGATAATCCCCAAAGAGGGAAGCAAGGTTCAAGGAATATAATTGAGTTACTAAACTAAATTGTGTTGAGTAAATTTTTAGGAATTTTGAATTTTGAATTCTGTTACTGCTATAATGTTGTCGCGTAAATTTTGTAAAAGAGAGGAAACTATACTTTACTTTCCGCTCGAACTGTAAATTTTTCCGGAATAAATCAGCTAATGTACTATCTTTTGGCATAGAGAATTTTGTATATGCATTCTAAATTTATTGTATCTTTTATAAAAGGTAATAAATATATTACCCACAGGATAATTTTGTAAGTTTACATAGAAAAAGTCGCGAGCAGAAGCTAGTGATACTATAATTAGGAAAACATGTTTTATCACATGAAAACTAAGTAATGAAACGACACGATTTGTTTGCAAAGATAATTTGATGAGCGAAGAGTGACTTGGGCTAATATTTTTTCTCGGAAAACTAGGTCTTGAGGCCTCGTAATAAGTTTCAGTGACAAATGGATGCGGGAGGACAATGGTACGGTTATTGCAGATTCTTTTACCACATTCCTGTGGCTTTATTAGTCGAGGTTGCTCAATGGCGCATTCGGTAGTGATCCTGCCCCATGCGTCAAGGGTTGTGGGTTCGATCCCCACGCAGGACAAACATTCGTGTGATGAACACTTGTGTTTGTTCTGTGTCTGGGTGTTAATATCTAATATATTTAATTATATATACCACCGTTGATTCCGATATCCGTAATACTAGTGCTTAAGCTACTTACCTCGGAGTCAGATCAATGAGTGTCATGTTGTCGGATATTTTTTTTATTTATTTACTTATAATGTATCCATTGTGACATATTGGATCACTGACATTGACAATACTATAATAATTTCAATTATGAAACGTTTGTCTGCCTTATGGAAATGTTGTAAAGAAAATAAATAAAATTAAAGTAAATTCGTCAAATGTGTACATTACATAAAATAGAAAGGTAGAATTACTGAGTAAGTAAATATTTTATCAATTTTTAAGGGTAAATGTTTGGTGATTAGTAATAGTTCGAGGCCTAGCGGTGTGCTTATGTGTTTTAATACTAGAAATAAACACAAACTTGCTGTTCCAAACCATATACTCTAGAAGAGTGGTAATTCATTTATTGGTCTAAGTATTCAAATATTTAATAAACTTCCAGAAAGTCTACTAGCATTACCTTTACATAAGTTCAAATTGTGCATTAAAGCGCTTTAATGAGTAAGGACCACTGACGACTTTCTAAATGACAAGTATTTATGTTTAACTTCAAAATGAAGGGTTCACTGCAGTGATGTTACCTAGTAAGTGTAAATTATTAAGAAATTGTAAATTTTGGCATTAAAAAGAGTAACTATCGAGTTTCTTGCCGGTTTCTTCTCAATAGAGTCTACCTTCCGAACCGGTGCTTTTTTGAAGCCTATATAAGTAAAGAAATTTTTGAATTTTGTATATTGTTTAACGTAGTTAACATATCACCTATGAGTCTATTTATTGTCTTCTAACAAAAATACATAGAAAATGAGTTTCTTACAGCTTTGTAAGCTGTATTAATATTTGTTTCTAATCGTGAAATAATGACTAAGTTTATTTTAGATGAAACTTTAAAGTAATTAGTATTGATTTTCCATTTTCCTTTTTCTACTTGAGTATATAGGTACCTAGTATGTCAAATTCGTACACGCGGATACAGAAGCTTTTTAATCCTTTTTTAATACCATAACATTTACAGTCTTCTAATTTAATATAGTCATAATGACATTTATTTGATATCCGTTTGGCAATTGGGATGTTGACACCATTTATATTTAATTTTGAAATATCAATTCTGAAAAAGAAAGTATCGTAGTATGCTGTTAAGCCTTATTGATTTTGTATCATATTGAGTCTAAGATTTTTAATGTTACAAAAACTGCTTAATATTAAGTCAGTTGACTATACAAACTAGTGACGTCACACGTTGACAAGCCCATACAAAATCTATGAAGTGATTTCGATTTGACAGCTCCTAAAAAGTATCTTAATTGACTAACCAGTTAACATCCCAATTGCCAGTACGTTCTAAAGGACCTCGTCAGATTATCACATAAAGTTATCCACCACCAGTTTGCCACATTCGATGTTTGTTGTGAAAACAAGAAAAACTTTACAAAATATCGATTTAGCTGGCGTCGAAAAATGCGTGCGTGCGAGCAGGACAGAGGTATGCGGTATGAAAGAGTGCGATCCATTCCATTGGTTCCACACAAGAAGTTGGGGTGCCGAGCCACGATCAATATGGCGGCTAGGCTAAGGAAACGTCTTTCATTCACGAGTTTGATTCATAAAACATAAACTTATTAAAATTGTGAATAGGGTGTTGGTAATATACTCTTAGTATTATTACGAAAGCTTTGAGTTTAAAGGGGAATGGACGTAAACTGGTTGGAAATTAATTTGATTATTTAAGTTCTTTAGGGATACTGTTATAGCTTAGTGGGTAAAGATGGCGCGTCAGTGAGAGGGATGCTACTTCAACGTAAGGTCGTACCTCAAATTATTATATCTTTGTAGTACGAGTTTAAAATCTTATTAAATTACTTTGCATAAGGGAAATTGTAAAATTATCATAGCATATTATCTGAGGCTCGCACCATGCTTGCCATAACTCAATGTATTCATTTCTGTCTCATATGTCTGTATTATTTAATGGCCAATAAACGTTTTCTATTTCTAATACATACATAATTACATTACATCAATGCTAAATAAGTACATATTTATTAAATATTAAAGGGACATAATGATTTATTGCTATCCTGAAAAATAAAATCAATGTTATATCTATGAATGATTAAAATGTATTAAGAACAATAAAGCCGAAGTTTGTATCCTAGAAACCGATTTACACCGCCACCTACCGAGTCTAGTAGTAAACCTAATTTAGGGACTCACTCAAGCGCACAGAAAATAAAACGTTTAAGTCTCGAGTATTAAGAAGGTCAGAAACGTACACACATACAAAAGAATGTTATTTGTTAAGATATTCCACCGAAATTCGAGTGAAAACTCTGCTAAAGTGTTATCTGCGAGGCATTTTGCGGGTAGACCTTTCTTGACATTCACGGGCAGATGGTGGTAATAATTGTAATTCTAACGAAATGGCGCCCAACGTGGGGCGGGGAAAACTAATTATTATGATAATTTTTAAGATTGCTTTCTTACATTCAGAGGGTAAAAATATTAGAATATATAACGCACAAATTACAGTTAGTGTGGTAAATTTAGAAAATTATTTTCTCGAATGGTATTTTCTCAGATTACGTTTATACTAATCAGATGATACCCATATAATCAGTTTAGTACCAGAATCAGTTTCCTATTTGAATCTGATAATACATAAAGAAATTGTCATTAGTAAAATAACTTAATAATAGCCCAATACCAAATATTATTTGACTGTTAAGATCAAATTGTTCCTTTACTATATCTACGAAGCTATATTGTTCTAATAAACCAATAGCGATAAATCCAGCTCAATTACTGCGCTACTAACCAAAGACTTGACTTAAACCGCCAATTTATACCCACGAAGTACTCAAGATAACTATCGCCGCTCGATTCTCAACTCTACTGCTATTTAATAAAGTGCATATTCTCTTGCCTGCAGACTGTACAATTCAGTTACAGCTAACATGGCCATTTTATGTCTGATAAAAAAGGGACATCATCGCTTTATTTTCCTTGATTCGATGTGTGAAATAGATCAGACAGATTTTTCTGACTGTACAGACGGCAGCACATCAGGCTACACATTTTTGTTGGGAAACAGTCCTTATCTCAACGTAATAAGACTCAGCAGTGATTAGCCTGAAGTGCTGTCGTGACATGCAACTAATATTAGCATACATAAAATTCTGGTATCTCCTTTCAATTGCATGTCAAATTTGTAGTCAACACCAAAATAACATTCTTAAAAGAGGACAAATTTGCGTCACACATTTTTTCGAGACATCGCAGCACCGCTGAAGGGACGGTCTCGTACAAAACAGGACGTTTGGTCCCCTTAGTTACAGCTTGAAGTAAAAATTAATGGTCCATGCTCGATGTTATCACATCATATCTGTTGGCAGATTTGCTAAGAGCGGTACACATTAGCAAACAAGATAGCCCGCTCCTAATTGTATTGCAGTGTACACATTGCCTAACATTGTTGAGTGGGTTGGCTTATTGTCTTTTTTATTATTAAATATGTAATGAATATCACGTGATAAGTTAAGAATTTTAATTATTTATTTACATTTTCTATATAAAGTGTTCTATGTTTTATAAAGAGAATGAATTACATCTCTGATCTTTCCATTTTGTTTTTCAAAAGATTTATGTCTTAGATTAATATTAATTTAGTAATTAATAACTTTGATATTATTTTGTAAAACACTACACAATATTAATGTAATAATAACTAACTAAATGTATGTCGGCTATGCCGCAAAATAGCGTTTTGTAGTTAAAGTTAGTTACCTATATGAACACAGTTCTAACTACTACGATAAAACCGCGATCAAATACCTTTATATAAATAAACGATTAGTAAAAACCGAGATTTTTTTCCTAGTGCAAAAGACTGTCAAAAACGGGTTTCTGTATTCATCACACGCTCTAGAAAGTGCGTAACGATCATTGAAAATGCGTATCACGAAAGTAAAAGATTAGCCACGCCAAGTTGCTCAGCTCGCACCGAAGATGCCAAGTACATACATACATACATGACATTACACCCGCTATCCCCTAAAGGGTATCCTGTATCCAATAGCAGGAATCAAAACTCTAGCCAACAATTAAATTAGATAAAGTCAAAAGTAAATTCTTTACAAACGTATCCCCTAATTAAAAATTCTCGCAAATAAATCAGCCTTATTTTGAAAAAAAAAAAAAAAAAAAAAAAAAAAAAATCCCCTAAAGGGTAGACAGGGTAATAGGGGTAGCAAGCCATTCAGGCAAAAATAAAACTGGGCTGGGAGAGATGGACAATTGTGAAGAAGTTGTGATAAGTGGCTAGCTCGTCGCCTACACAATCACACACATAAACCCAATATACCATTAGTCGCCTTTTACGACATGCTAGGCAAGGAACACAGTGAAGTGAACACATGGATTAGTGCGCAATCTTATAGCAAAAACAATGGATTTTAATTACCTTCATCTTTTATTAGTCGTTTCTTTTTTATTTTGATTCATAATAGAGTCAAAGGAGCAATGGGTTTCTTAAACCACATTTTAATATTAAAAAAAAATATATATATTTCAGTTTAAAATACCTCTTTTAATGAGGGGTCTCAAATAAACTATAAAATATTTTTAATATATTAATAAATATAGTATTTTACAATTTTATAAGTGTCAATATAAAATTAAATACAATAATTATTAAATACAAATGAGTAACATCATTACAAATTACAATTAATTATCTTCTAAGGACTCCTATCTCATCTCATATCTTTATCTTGTAGTTCAAGAGAGGTCGATGCCCTCTTTCAACGTAAATAGGCAGTAGGTATCACAAAGAAGTACCTACCTACACGTTGCAACATTACCTATTACAATTGTACACTTTAAAATTCTCTTTTGTTTTCCTAACTGTCCAAGTACTTTACCGTTTTCACGATAATGTGTCACAATAATAAAAAACAATCCACGTTCCCACAACTGTTATCGGCGGCTGGATGTCAGTGACCCTTCACATTTGACCATAAAAACTGCAACGCAAGTAGAACTGTATCGAGCGTCCCGTAATAGTGCAGCTGTATGTAACACAGCCCTGCGCCAAATTGTTGCGTCAACTTATTTCCGTGCGCCATATGTGTTAACTGACTTCGAGATGCGCGGCGCATGAGTCACTGCGCAGGATCGCTTTAAACGCCTCACCGCTCACTCAGCGCGCTTATTTTTGCTGCGTCATGACCAGGGTGGACCGTGAATGCCATGGGATTACCCTACTTAGGGGTCTAAAATGGTTTTTGTTACATGTATTACTATAGATACATACATATATAACATCACGCCCATAAACCCCGATGGGATAGGCAGAGTCAAAGTGTAGCAGGCCCCTTTAACCACATTTAACCAAAAAAAACATGTAATACATGTTTTTAGCTAGCGACCGACAATTCCTAATTCTGATCGATAGATATGAATATTGTCTTTAAACGGGGCTTTTTAGTATTTTTTTAGGGCCCTGGGCTGTAGTTCAAAACGCCCCTATGATAGATACGGCTCTGGTCCTGGCGTAATCTCGAGTTGTGACACAAAGAGCTGGCGCAACTGCGCCTGAGTTAATGTGTTGACGCAAAGTATTCAGCTGAGTTACAAGTCTAGTGCAAGCCCAACAATTTCTTCAATGAAACGTTCACACGGAATTGCATATGTTCATTGTATGTAGTTTGTTGCAATTAACGGTTTAGCGAGTTGTAAGTACAATCCTAAAAAAACATATGTGCCTATTGTACTTATTTGGTGTGTATTTCATCCGATTGATAAAAATCTGACTTTATAATAATAACAGAATACGCATGACAGTTATTTCAAGCATTTAACTCATTTTTCGGATCTAGTTTTTTAGTTTTATTTAGGCAGAGGCACCAGCTAAACAGAGCCAATGACTTTCTCATTTTAGACGAGCCGTCATATCCATTGCACTACGAGCTCTCGTCTTAGTTCAAATATTGCATCCAGTAATTTCAATTCAGTTTTTGACTGGCTCAATAGCTGAGGCTCAAGTGTTAAATTAAACATCGTAAGTGTTAATTTAACACTTGGTCCTCAGCTATTTGTTTTAACTTAACTTATTTACCTACAGTAGCATATAGCACTTTGACATAAACCTGCAAAAGTCAACATTTCATCATCAAGATTTTTGAAGTTAAGTTTCAATTCACGTACAACCCAGAAACAGGATGTGATCTAGATCCGCTCACTTTTCCTCAAATACCCGTGACACATCTCGCCAGATTAGGTATTCACACCACCTCTTCTGACCACTTTCCCCCGAATGCTATCATAAAAACCTTTGATGGAGTGCACAGGGATCATATCCATGCATTTATAACGCAGATCACGATGTTGGCTTGGCACCAAAAATGCTGGAATATTTTTTCCTTTCCTCTCTATAAACGTAGGGCGGGAATAAATTTCCGTCTCTTGGAATGCTGTTTTTTACTTTGTTCGGTAATTCTTTTATATTTTTGCGTCGAGGTCAGTTAACTAGTTTAGTAAAATAAATGTGTATGGATTTTGTTTTCCCTGAACTGCCTCTGCAATTCTCTCGAATTCTTTCAATTCCGACTTTCGGCGTACCAAATTTTATTATATTCGGTCAAATTTAATATGCGTGAAAATAGACTCATAGATAGACAGAGTTACATCTGCATTTATAGTAATTAGTAAAAATATGTTCGATAACAAAGAATGAACAACATTTTCGCCGTTACATTTACATTCTCACCATTTCAACAAGTCGTAATCGCAATGGCATTTTAAAAACATCGCTACTAGCCCCTTCACACGCATAGAATTATTCGTAACACAATTCGGCCCTTATTACAATTCAAGTCACGGGCCGTCCGTCCGTGCGTGTATCACACTGACCTAAACTTGACGTTCACCGTTTGTGTATCGTACGCATATATTGTTTCACACGACACCGGACCGTTTTAATGTATTACGTATCTCACAGTAAAGATATTAAATTATTTGTAACTAGCTTCTGCCCGCGGCCTTGCTCGCGTGGTACGTGGTACATCGATGTAACATAGCTTATGTGTTATTATAATGTATAAGCAATACTATTTCAAAGTTTCGTTACAATCAATGCAGTACTTTTTGCGTAAAAGAGTAACAAACATCCACACATCCATCCATCCATACATCCATACAAAATTTCGCGTTTATAATATTAGTAAGATGTATAATATATTTATTTGTAAAGTAAGGACCATAGTTATCAAAAATAAATAAAGTTGTAATAAAATATATATATATATACAGTCGAATTGAAAACCTCCTTCTTTTTTTGAAGTCAGTTGAAAAAAATACTCAAGAATCAGACGTTATAAAACAGTAGGTAAATGTACCTAATATGTTGTTTGAATCAATTACGCAAATAGAGTCGTGACATCATGTCATAGACAAATAATTTGGAAGTTAATCTACAAATTAGGGTTTTATGGATTATTTTTTATTAATTAACTAACTAAAATGGCGCAGCGACCCAAAGTGAGTCTTGGCCGAATTTTTATTAATTAGTTTCTGAAAATGTCCATTAATATTAACCTGAATGAAATATTCAGGTCAATAAGGCTCTCAGTTTTAATTCTCATTACTTTAAATGTTGCATGTGACGTCACATTATGTTAACCCCTTAGCGTGTAAAGTAATTTATATATGGCACCAAAGGTAATTTGTATGTCAAATATTTGTAATCTTTCAGTACCATGTTGTGGTAGAATCATATACCAAGCTTTACCTGTATTTGACGATATAGAAGTGTTTCCTTGAAACCTATAGCAATGAAGAATAGTTGACTTTGACTTTGACTTTGTAAAAAGGTAACAAGCACTTTCATTTATACTCTAACTATCGTATTTATTTAGCTTTTATTACGAGGACTTCTGCCTACCCCGCTAGTGGCGTGAAGTTTAGTTAGTTATTACAAGGAAAAAAAGGAGCCTCATTATACAAAACAATTGCTTAATTAAACCTATTAACTAAATAACTGAAAAATAAATATAATATTCTAATACTCTGCCCTCGGCAACTGCTATCGATTTGATCCATTCGTGGAAACTCTTGGTCCGTGGGGTCCAGAGGCCCGCAAACTGTTCCAGGAGCCGTCCGCCCGGCTTATTTAAGTTTCTGGCGCTGAATGCTGGAAGCTTCCTCAGCCAACGCCTCAGCCTCAGCCAGTATTCTGGGTAATTTGATCGGCGAGGCGGACAACTACCCTTTTTCGTAAATTTGTATATAGTTATTTATTTTTAATACATTTTTAATATTTAACATTTTCAATATACATTTGAGTGGTTAATATCTTGGGATTCATGTTCCATATTCTAATATACATTAGATAAAAGAGAAAACCAAGATGAAAGCCATGATGGATGATAGATAGATGACAGTTCAGAATCATATCGCTTTGAATTTCGACCAAATTGAGGCACATACCCTAATTCCCCACTTTCATTCTTTGATCGTAGTCCTTGGATTATCTCGGGATCTTCTGTATTGTCTCGTTAGCCTGGCTTAGCAAATGAGTTTCGTATTATCTTATCCCAAGTCGCTTAATTTGTGCTTATTTATTCGTCCTATGTTGTTAAGTATTCACGTTTTATTGTAGACATCCTTACTGATATTATAAATACGAAAAATTAGTGTCTGTTACATCTTCGCCTCTCAACTAGTGTTGCCGCTCGATATTCTATCGATACTGCAATGATATCGGTAAGCAGCAATACTATCGATAGTATCGATACAATCGATAGTTCATTGGTTGGCAGCGATCGAAACTATCGATAATATTGGTGTTTACCGATAGTATTGCACTAACAGAGACATTGATACTATCGATACTTTCGATTATACTATCGATCGTATAGATGATTTTAGCGATTAACTGGCAGCTCAATGGTAAAGACACACGCCTCTTACTCGAATGATGCGGGTTCAAACTGGGCAAGTATCTATGGATTTTTAAAATCTATGTACGTATTTATACCACTAGCTCGGCGGTGAGAGAGTTTTATTTTTTTTTCAAATGTTCTCGGGGGTGATTTTACAAAAAACTTTCACAGTTCGTTTTTAAATCTTTCAAAGTAACTTATATCAAAAATTCAAGTATTTACCTCAAATTCGTATTTAAAGGTCTATTTTCTTGGACTATTATGTGTCCGAACTGTGCGAGGTCGGCCGCTTCTCTTACGATCATCGAACCTTAACTATTCGGTGTATTGTTTGATAGTACGATAAACAAACCGTAACGTTATTTTCAAATTTTGTAGATTATTGAAAATGTCTTTTGGCGCGTAACCACAGCGGTGCAACGCGATAACCGCGATTCTGTCTTCTTTATTCGACCACTCCATATTTGAAAATGAATAAAAAATAATTTCTTTTTTATTTTCTACAAGCGCGAAAGTTCTATTTTTAAAATTAGTCGAAGAATTTCAGGCCAGTATTCGAAAATTAAAAATATAAGGTTTTGACAGAACTTATGACCCGACTAAGTATAGCTTATAGCCTTCCTCAATAAATTAACTATTCAACACAAATTAAATAATAATTTTTAATTCGGACCAGTAGTTCCTGAGATGAGCGCGTTCAACTAAACAAACAAACCAACTCTTCAGCTTTATATATTAGCAGATAAAAAGTTGCAGACAATGTTATCAATGCTTATGAATGAGTCAGAAATTTAGTTGCTCGACAGTTTAGGCGGCCAAGTTCATTTCATTAAACTGTCAGCGACATTTAAACAATTTATCGTTAAGTATCGACAGCGCCAAACTCGTATTTTTTGTTTTAATCTTTTTTTTTTATTATTGACATATTTTCAGACACAAACACCTATTACGCTTTAGAGAAATTTCGAATTCAATGCGCGTTTTAATTAGATTTCGTTTTTACGAAAATAGAGTTCAACGATTTCTCTCTGAAGAAAAATAATTGAAATTTTAGTCGAGTTTCTGCTTGAGAAGAGACATCGAAGTCATTCAAATCGAGGAGAATCAAGAATATTTCGCAAAATTTGCAAACATCATCGAACCAATACCCATTGGTCGCTAGTTAATAAATTCAGTAGCGGATTGTACACATTGTCGGCGTCATTATCCGTACAAAGAACCTTTCAAAACAGTTTTTGTGTTGGCACCGCGCCACAAAGACACGAGGCGTCATTGTAACAGGGCCGACACAAGGAGTGTGACGAAACAAAAATGTGAGTAGGTATTCTGTCGCTTTGTCGATAAATTTAGGGTTTCTACGCTCCAAGAAAGTCAGCAGGAAAGCTTTTGATTTTAAATTCAGCGCTTGGTCGAGTTCCTAAACGATTTATTTGTAACTTTGGTAATAAACAATACTCTTTTGAAATTCACCGAATAAATTACTTGATATACTAAAATAACTGTATTTATAATAACCAAGTAAACAAATTAATTCGATACATTTCGCTCATCTCGTAATTTCATTATCGAGTGTAAATATCTGGAAAATTCTGAATTAAAATACAAATATGTTGTGAATTTTATTACGATGAATGTTATAATATATTGATGGGCGCTCTATTCCAAAACGGTTTTTCGTGATTTTTTCATGTACGCCATCAATTATACGGACAATCAACTTTTGATGACTGTTGGAATAGATTTGTTGTTGATTATAATGCCACTAGTTGTGCTCGCAGCTTCACCCGCGTTTATGGTCAATATTTATACAATATTGACCATAAACGCTTACGTCTTACTCGATAGATTACCTATGCGACACAAAAATATTTTTTGAACTAGGACCAGTAGTTTCTGAGATTAGCGCGTTCAACCAAACAAACAAACTCTTCAGCCTTATATACTTGTATTATATATTATTATACATTAGATACGTGTATGCTAAGAAAATGAGTAAATATCGTCCACACTTATCTTGACATCCTACCAATGTTATAAATGTGTAAGTTTGTATGTATGGATGGATGTTTGTTACTCTTTCACAAAAAAACTACTGAATGGATTTTAATGAAACTTTAGAATAATATAGGTTATACACACGAATAACATATAGGCTATGTTTCATCGATGTACCACGCGAGCGAAGCCGCGGGCAGAAGCTAGTTGCTAATACACCTGAGTTACGTTTAACGTTTGTCTGAACTATTTTCATCTGAGGTCTATTGTAAAACAATCAAGCGGCAATCAGAGCATGTCGCACAAAAAGAAATTGTCGTTACGTAAACACTTAATCAATAATTCATTCGGATGATTCGTCAACTCGACATCGTGGCTAATCGATACAACCGATTTCCGAGACGAGTTGTTTATCGAGAAATCAGTTGCGTATCCATTACCCGATCTCATTATAAATTAATTAGCAGCAGCTGCTCATCTGAGAAATTGATTGTAACGTTTAATTTTTATCTGTAGTTTGGTAAGACTGCTATTGTTTAATCACTTAATTAGGTTAAATCCTAATTTAGAAGTTTGTGTTACTACAGCGAAAACTGTACGTAAAAAAAAGAATCTGAAATATATTCTAAGCAACTCTAATTACGATTAGTACAGTAGCTCGAATTGATGAATGAGACACGGTATACACGATAGTCTCTGTAAAAGACCAAATTATACACAGGTGAGTCCGCAGCCAAATCTAGTACGTAATAATGACTGGCTCGATGGCGCATTCGGTAGTGGCCCTGCCCCATGCGCCAAGAGTTGTGGGTTCGATCCCCACTCAGGACAAACATTCGTATGATGAATACTTGTTTTTGTTCTGTGTCTGGGTGTTAATATCCAATGTTCAAGTATATATTTGTAATACCGCTGTTGATTCTGATATCCGTAACACAAGTGCTTAAGCTACTAACCTCGGAGTCAGATCAATGTATGTGATGTAGTCGGATATTTATTTATTTATAATAATAATTAATCCATTTAGCATCCTGGCTCACATACTATTATAAAAAAAAAATAACGATTGCAATACTAAATAAGAGGATCCTATCTACAACGTATGGCAAGTGATTATACCCATCAGGTTAACATACGCATCTACTTTTATACACACGATTATTATAGGTACGGTATCATTGAAAAGCACTCAATTGCAACTTAGTAGTTCTTCCTGCATTTCTACCCACCAACTAGTATTACTAGTTTAAGCTAGTTTCCTGTTAAAGACATTGAGAAAGCGCACTTCCAATAGTTAAGTGACTTTGCATTAGCTGTCAGTAAGAATTACCTAGAAAACCGCAGATTAATAGTGCTAAAGCATTGGATGACCACAATCGGGTAGTATTGAGAGAGCATTGTACTGGTCAACCACAATTCAGTGAGCTTGCAGTGTAATGTTTACGCGACTAAACTAAGAGGAAGCATTACGTTAGCTTTTACTACTAATTATGGTTCTTAACACAGAAACACAGGCCCATTGGTCGAGACGTCAGAGACTCTAGCCACGAAACCAAGGGTCGCGGGTTCGAATCCCGCTAGAGGCAAATGTTTCGTGTGATGAACATTTGTACTCGAGTCATGGATGTTTATAAACTTAGTCAAGTATATTTATCCGTTCACCTAGTATCCATAGCACAAGCTTATAGGCTTAGTTAGGAACTAGGGAATTGGTGTATCAGTCTGGAGATTTTATTTTATTTTATTTAACCAATTATCGTAACCATTTTTTTTTGACTCATTAGTCGCCGGCCCTTTAGTGTGTTCGTAAGTGAATAGCGTACCCAATCTTAGCGAGAAAATTGATCAGGCAAGGACACCACCACGGTAGTGGTAAGTGATAGCCGCTGCTGGTCTGGCTTTTCAGTTCATCGCGTTTGTTGTCCAGCTTTTATTATCGTCTCTCCTCGAAAGCGTAGATATTATGCTTTACAAGTTATCTCCACTCTAGGCAAGCGTTTCTCATCTAGAGGAGTCTATGTTACACCCCACCCTTTTACTACTACTACTATTACAAGACGATGGTCGACCAATTAGCATCTTGCTATAAACCCGTGAAATCTATTGAGCCAATCAGAGTGCAACGACGTCGTTTCGTGCGAAATTGTTGTCAAATAAACGTAATTACATTACTATTCTATGGATATACATGGTATCTAGATATTTTGTATTAGTATTAACCCGACTCATGTTGGTCTGGGATAAAGAATGTGTCGACTGTGTTTCTTGCCTAGCGTGTCGTAAAAGGCGACTAATGGTATATCGGGTTTTGGATGTGCAATTGTGTAGGCGGTGAGCTAGCCACTTGTTAGACCCTAAACTAGATCAGTTTTATTTTTTTGCCGAAATGTGGTTGAGAGGGATTCCCCTTTGACTCTGCCTACCCCTTCAGGGATTGCAGACGTGATGATATATTTATGTGTGTGTGTTTTCACTCAGTGTTTATGATGGAGGCGTAACATGATCGTTACTTTGGTTCAGGCCCTGGTAGTTACTTGAACTCTGGACTCTGAAATACTGGCGACGTATTGTCTATGTAAAAGACTAGATTTTAACCAAAGCGACGTAAAAAATTAAGGCCATACTTTTCAGAAAGCCAAGTTTAGGGTTTTAACCCAATTTTGTGATATCATTCATTTATAGTGGTTAAAGTGCGTGATGTCACGGCCGGTCGGCCGTGACACACACACACGCACGCACTCGACAGTATCTGTCAGCCACGCACCTCCAGGCTCAACCAACGTTGCATGTCAGCTTGTTTGTTTCCTAGTGTTGAATTCCGTTCCTGGCTAGTAGCCACTATGATCATGATCATAGAAATATAATTTTATAGCTGTGCCGATGGTTTTACTTGCGTATATATTAATGTTATATAGCCTATAGCCTTCCTCAACAAATGGGCTATCTAACACTGAAATAATTTTTCGAATCGGACAAGTTCCTGAGATTAGCGCGTTTAAGCAAGCAAACCCTTCAGCTTTAAACTATTAGTATAGATTATTAACTAAATTTATTCATGCATCTTATGTCTATTTTTCTGTTATTTTGTTTTCTTTTTTAAGTTATTCTTTGTTTTTTGTTTCTTTTATATTCATTTATTTAATGTACCTTGTTTATTTTTGTATGGTCAGTAAATGTTTTTCTTTCTTTCTTTCTATGTAGGCTTTACAGAAACACTTATTAACTTCATAAAACAAATAAATGATTCTACTGGCGGTAGAATCATTGATTCGGTTCGTTGATTTTACCGATAAGATAGATTTTGTGCAAGTAATTACATTAGGGCGACTAAGAACAGCAAATTAGATTGTAGACGTACAACTTGAAAGCTGACGAGAGGAAATTTGGCTACGAATGGGAGTCACAAAAGTCTTAAGAAAATATTCCCCAAATGTTTTAGAAAAATCCAAACTCGTGTTTTCGGATTCAAACCTGACCCACAGGTCACAGAATAGTTACTACATAGCTTCTTTGGTTTTGAAGCGTACTAGTCAAGTGTAAATGCACTCTAGGTCTGTATAATCTAACTTTAATTAGTTCATCTGCTACCGTTTACGTCAGAGCGGAAATTAGGAGTCGGATGGGGCTTAGCTAGACAGATAAGCCTTTAGGATTACGGCTTTAGAAGATTAGATAAGAAATTAGGATTACGGCCTGTGGAGTTAATCCAATTTTGGTCATCAAAATTTTACTTAACTTTAGTAAGTATAATTTTGATGACTATTTTAATCTTCCTGGCATTTTCTTGTTCCAGTAGGAATTCAGCTAGAATTATAAATATTATTAGGAGCACAAAAAATACAGGTTATCCAGACAAAGAGTACCTTTCCTGAGGTACTTAGACTGTCTATTGTTGTGACAATCAAAAATAGTTCCACATGATTCATTATATATACACACGGATGTTGACCGCCAGTTATCTTTTTTGGGACTTGGCTTGACACGCTCACGCGGTTAAATTCAAAATAATACAAAAATAACATAAGCAGCGGGAAAAAGCTAATAATTAAATCTAATGGAAGCCTTGTAGGACCCGAGATTGGGAGATAAAACCTATCTATCTAGAATGTATCTAGTCCTCGTGCGTATGAAACCCTGATGTTATCCGCTATAGTACAATTCAATACAAACAATGCTTATTGTACCAAAAAAGTACATCAATGAACAATACCACTTTCCTTCAATTACCCGTTTATAAGGCTTGGTTTCGCTACGCCATTGAAAGTGACTTCTTAGGGAAAGTGTGGAAAAATTATTTACCATAAGGCTGTCCGTGGCTCAAGGTTCATGGGGACGTGAACCTTAGACTAATCGCCGTGAACTGTTATAGAACAAATTTATGCGATGACGACTGCTTTCTGAATTGAGAAACTTTCACTAAAAACATCCAAAAAAAGGATGATGACATATAATTCATCAATCTTAATCCTTTGTTCTTTGCAAATTTCATTTCTCTTAACAAAATCTGTAGAAGCAATGTCTTTATAACAAAGTTTTAATATGATAATTACAATCTTTCGCTTTAAGATGAGCACATTAAATACTAATGTCCTCCTAACCGATATCGGTTACGGCGGCCAATCTCAACGAGGATTAGCCAACTGCGCAGGAGATATTATAGTGCACAAGTGTGTGCGCAAACACAGGTGCACTCTCTATTCCTTCACTCTCATAGTCCGGTGAGACGGCAATTCGACATGACCGGAGAGAGGTCAGGCGCAGGACCAATGGCTTAACGTGCTTTCCGAGGCACGGGGGTGATTAAACCGCCAACTTCCTGACTTCGGGCTGTTACTAAGTAATTTGGATATTGAAATACCCAGCCACAAATTTTTGGGCCGACCCGGGATTTGAACCCGGGACCTCTTGGTCCTTAGGCGGCGCATGTTACCACTAGACCAACGAGGCAGTCTAAATCTAATTAAAGTCTAATTAAATACTAAGCTCTCTATTAAGCATATAACAATATCTTATTAGTTATAATCGCTTCTTAAGTGATATATTGACATTGAATGTTGCATTGAAATTGTAGGGTTAGTTGGTCAAGAATGTTACGTGGGAAAAACCAAACAAAGGCTTGAATTATGTCAATAAAAGATTCAAAAGATTTCTGAATAACATAATTTAATATTTTGTATTTATCTAACGAAAGTAAAACCTTATTCTTCCAAGCATTTTGTCCCGTTCCTAGTCTTAGTTAGCATTGATTCAATCTTAGATTTAGCTAGTCTGACTATTTCATTGAAGTGATCTCTTACTTTCTCATTACCTACCCTATGTAGCAGGGAAACCAGATAAATTGTATTACCTACGTTTAGATATAAATAAATAAATAAATAAATTCTTCAGACTGGCACACCAATACCCTAGTCGCAAACTAAGCTTATAAACTTGTGCTATGGATACTAGATGAACGGATAGACAAACTTAAATACGTTTATAAACATCCATGACTCGAGTACAAATATCCATGTTCATCACACGAAATATTTGCCCCTAGCGGGATTCAAGCCCGCGACCCTTGGTTTCTTGGCCAGGGTCTCTGACCACTCGACCAACGGGCCAGTCAAACATACATGTGTATCTGGATGTACTGCTTTATGAACTTTACCCTGACAACTCATAAATATTAGACAACACCTGTACATTGTTTGATTTTATTGTATAACTAACTAACTAACTAACTAAACTTCACGCCACTTCCCTAGCGGGGTAGGCAGAGAGAACCGAACGCCATATGGCACGATCCTTTATTGTATAGCTCTAGGAATATTATGGAAGTCACAATCAAGTGATCACCTTCGGGGATAATGGGCGTGATAATGTGTATGTATGTACGGATGTATGTATGTACAATTAAGTGGTTTGACAAACATCCCGATCCGAGTCAAATACCACGAATAGCTTTGGCTGGATCAAAGTTTTTTGAACTTTGAACCATTGCGCTAAACGGGGCTGGCATTTTAAGTTCCTACTTTAATTTTTAATAATCAGACGTGCATGTGATTAATTTAATCACTCTCTTGACTTACCCATGGTGTATATCACCATGGGCGGTTGTGTGGTGGTCCAAATACATAGTGAATTAGAACTTAAAAGTACATTATAACAGCCAACTAACCTACTTTACAAATCAATCATTTTTGCAATAAAATGATATAGCAAAAATTTTGTCGATTTCAAAAGTCATCGTTTGTAATAGTTCCTATACCACTGCAGGTCAAGTTAGGTAACTTAAAAGATAACTAGTTATAAGCTCAGTGGATACATTAAAATCTGAACATAAAAAGGTCAGTGCAATACCTAATGGCTTAGATTTTGATGGAGTATTAAACATGATGAACGGATTGCATGATGTAGTAGGTTCAAAAGTCAGTATTAACATTTTTCTTTTTAAAATGTCTATGTGTTGTCTTTTTTTATTTTTTGCGTACCTATTTGCAATTTACTGGTTGATACATTTTCTGAAATTTCGCATTTCGATGTATGTTGTTCTAACATATAATAATTATTTTAAAACATCAAGGTATCTGAATATAATTTAATAAGTGTTGAAAATGGCAATATTCACATAATAGGTTAATAAAATAAAGAAAAACATAAATTTTTGAGAATCCCCTTTATTTTACTGATTATAAGAATTGTCTACTTTTCAAATAAATATTCTTGTAATACCCTGCAGCATAATTATAGTCGCTTTAATCTAATACAATCATAGCTAAGAAGTGTTTTGTAAACATATTTTGCGAAAAAACGATGCTAAACCCGCAAAAAAATTACACTTAGATAACTCATTGATTTCCAACGGAAACAAACCCCCCACAGAGATTTGATTGCAATCTCTGAAAAAATGCTAAGATCCATTCAAAACGTGTTTATTCAAGTAAGAAGTTACTTACATAATGACTAATGTGCCGTGAAGCTATGGGTATGCTCAGAGGAAGTGTAAAAAATTAAAGCTGCATCGTAGTCAAAGTTAAAGTCAAAGTCAAAGTCAAAATCAAAATACTTTTTATTTATATAGGTTTGAAACGAAAAAAGTATATGGTAGTTAATGGCAACTAAACAGAACATGTTTTAAAAGGCAAGTATATATAATACGTATATTATGTATATTAATAAGTGAGTAAAACAACATAAATAGATAGATAATTAATTAAAAATAAACAAGATGTGTACAACAGTATATGACAAAATCTGTTGACTTACCTATAACGCCCTAACAGAAATACGTCATGTTTTCAGTCACCCTGTATAAGTCATTCTACATGTAACCCCTGAAGGTCTATTGAAGTCAGAGCAAGCTCTTTTAGCCAACAATAGATTTGACCTGCGTGCCTAGCTCATCGCCTACACCATCACAAATCCAAAACACCATACACCACGGCGACTTAGCCTTTTACGACATGCTTGACAAGGAACACACTGGCACGTCTTTTTTAAGTCCCGGACTAACATTGAGCTAACTTTTGGTGGTGGACTTCGAATTCACGTTTAACTATTCAGTAACTAGGTCTTTATTTGACCTGAATACAAAAATATGGCGCAGTTTCAACAGCATAGTAGCTTGACGCTCGATTCTACGTGAATTTGGGTCAACGAGATTTAACTACGGATTCTGGTCACCAAGTGTAATCGGCGAAGTATTATAAGAGTACTAGTAAGTGGAATGTAATGAGTTTTACCACTTTTCCAAAAGCAATGAAATTTGCTGCAGTATTTTATTCATTGGTAAAATCCGTATTTTTGTACATATGAAAAATAACATACACATTTTATTAATATGACACTTTTTGGATTTGATCGTTTATTACTCAATAGTACTTCAAGGGCTGAAGAATATAAGCTGAAATTTAGTACACGTGTCTACACAATTTATATTCAAACTGGTATTTTTTTTTTACTAAATGGTTTAAGCAGTTTACTCTACTCAGCAAATAGATCATTTGATTTCATTTTATTTTATTTACTGCCCCATATACTCAGCCCCTTTGGAGATTGTGGGCTGCGCGATATCTCCGAAATATGTTTTTCCACGCATTCTTTATTCAAAAGTGACATTTCCACACCTATATCAAAACCAATTTGACACTGAAAGCCGTTAGCGAATGTCACAACTCGTGGGAAACGGGGCAACGTGTGTGCAAAACTCTTAACAATGGTTGCTCAAAGAAATTCGCGGAGAGAACGTGAACTGAACAACTTTTTGCCGTTGACATTGCAGTTTGCGCTGCACTTAATTGTATGTTAAAACGGCTGATTAGTGTTAGGAAAGTTGTTTGAGAAATTGAAATCGGTTTTCAATTGTCTTTTTTTGCTATGCACTTCGCAGAATTATTGAGCTTTACTCTGTGCGAGCGCACCTGTGTCTGTCTGTTTTCAGTTAAGGAACACGCGTTTTATACGTGTGTGTTGAGATATGTAATCTTGGCCAAATTTACTGGTTCCACTGTCTACGAAGGATTAGTGACAGTCTTTTCAACGGTATATAATTACTAGCTCAGTCTAGATCAGTGCTTCTCAAACTTTTTATGCTATGGAACCCTTTTAGGAAGCGGAGTATTTGACGGGACCCTAGAACAGCGCGGGCGGCAGTGCGCGGGGGGGGGGGGGGTGTAATAATCGACTTTTAACGGATTTTACCCCAGGAGTTATGATATTTATGATCAGTACCTATTTTTGTGGAACCCCCAGAAAGGCTTCACGGAACCCCAGGGTTCCGCGGAACACACATTGAGTGTAGCTGGTCTAGATGGTACAGGAGGACTGATCTGATATATATCATCTCTTAACTGAACATACATACTGAACTTAACTTTACTCGTCTCAGTTTTATATAACGTTATGAATTGCATTGGAGGTATTGATTGAAATGGCTTAATAGGATAGTAGGTCATCTAAGTTGCATTCGTGAGGATGTCAGAGACTTAGAAGGTCTGACAAAGGTAAAATGAAATGAAATCCGATTGTTTTAATGAGAAATGTTGTTAATAATTTCTCCAAATTTGTGCTCGGTGCTTGAATAATAGTTCAAGAGAATAATAGTTCAATAATAGTAAATTTCAGAACGAGCTATATAGGCTCTTAGTCTGGCTAAACATACGATAGAAAAAAAATACTTGTCTTTTCACATACTACTACTAATACGTAGAATACCTAACATATTATTACTTTCCGTAGGCTGTCATAATAATCGTCCATGATTAAAGCTCATTATCTGCTCAAATTAAACATGCATTTATATAATTATACAAATAAAATGACGCAACCAACAGATATACTTTCTTAGTAGACGTATTTTTTTTATTCCAGCTTAACCCGTGGATGTAACCCATGTGTAATTTGGTATTTACATACTGTGGTCTGGTATTTACGGAATGGAGATTCTACAGAGCGTCTAAAATTTTTTGGAGACAAAAAAGCCATGCCTATTTTTCGGGTTTAAGCATTTGATATAACTAATTTAATCGCAATTCGTTCAGCACTTCAGGCGTGAAAACGTAGCATACAGACGAACTTACTTTCGCGTTTAAACCATTAGTTAGTCTTATTTGGTCAATGATATATACATTTATATAATTGTACTATTACATAGCAGTCATAACTACTTTCTTAGTAGGTATATTTATATTTAAACCGGGGTTCAAACTCATAAGCATGTGAACCATATGTATCTTAATGTGAAAGTCTATAGACTTAAGACAAATAATCTCATACACATAATATAAGAATTTATACTTCAGTGGTTCCCAACCAGTGGTCCGCGCAACACCGGTAGTCCGCAAGACTTATCACTTAGTCCGCGGAAGACCTAAAATTTAATTAGATTAAAATTAAATAACGGCTATTTTAAAATTGGTCCCAACACAGTTAACTTGGTCCCTGATAACAATAATGAAATCAAAGTGGTCTTTAGCCACTAAAAGATTTGGATCCCCTAAATATTGTCATATTATTGTCATAAATAAACGGTTGTAAATGTTTTTTGATCTCTTGACAGGTAATTAAGTAGTTATGTGTTCTGAATTTAGCAACCGCTTATAACTTTGCAAAAACATCATTTATGTAACAATGAAATAAACATTGTGTTAATTTATGTTGAAGCAATACATTTGCTTTTTATTATGATTTTACATACAAGTTTTAAATAATTCTAAGCCAATAAGAGGCAACACATAGAGCGGTGGTAGCTCAATGGTAAGGACACGCACCTCTTAACTGAGGATTGCGGGTTCAAATCCGGGCACGTACCTCGCTGGTGTTAGCTCGACGGTGAGGGAAAAACATCGTGATGAAACCTGCAAATTCGAACAACTTTGGATTTGAAACCATGATTCAACTAATTGTCTGGTTCTCCTATCTTAAGGTTACGAAGGTCAAATCGGTAGTCGCTTCAATGTAATTACTAGACTCGCTAAATCCTGGATCATGGTCTAAGCGGACTCCGTCTAAGCACGGGACATAACGCTAGAAAGATGATGAAGAGGCAACATATAGTGTTGGCAATGGCATACCTACCATGTCACTTTCTGCCAACTATGTCTGAGCAATTATTCTGGCCCGAGTTTTGTACTCATTACAGACAAACCTACATGTAAGTACTCCATTATCTGAAAGTAGGTATCACAAATAACAGGACTTGAAATAAATTCTTATGTAATTTATTAATAACTTTTTCTTGTCACGGCGGGTATCAAACCCGCACCTCTTGCTACGCGACAGACAACGCGCCAACGTAGCTGTTATCCACAATTTAGGCGGTAACCTGTCTGTCTGTCTGTCATTTAGTCACGGTTCCATTTATAACAATCACATCATATCTAGACATGTGGAATGATGAAATATTTACATGATTGTTGTAATCTTAATGTTTACAAAAAACACTTTCCTTTTTGAAGAATATTTTTATGAGCAATCAAACTCAATTAGATTGTGGTACCGGATTTCTAATTGTCGCAACCGGACCGGATTTGCTATTTTTGAATAGAATTCGTGTTTTGCGTAACTTTATTTTAGATTAAAATGTATTTTTCAAGTCATTTTCGACTTAAAAATTATGTGCCAACTATGGTTCTTGCGAAGCATGTCGTAAAAGACGACTAATGGAATATCGGGTTTTGGGTATGTGATTGTGTAGGCGACAAGCTAGCCACTTGTCACTACTTTTTCACAATTTTTCGTCTAAACCAGCCCAATTTTGTTTTTGGCTGAATGTGGTTAAAGGGGCCTGCTGCTCCATTGACTCTGCCTACCCCTTCGGGGATTAGGGTTGATGTTATGTATGTATGTATGTATGTATTTTCGATTTAATTGGAATTGTAAACATGTTTACATCATCTGAAGGTTTTATCAGCACTGGCTGTAGGTTGTAGACTTTTGCATTACCAGAGCATAAGTACATTGCTGACCTACCAGAGTGATTAGTCGTTTGGAACTATCCTTCATTGACGGAAATTATTGTATTACGCTAGCAGGGATAGCAAACCATTGGCACGCGTGCCGTAGTGGCACGCTATACAAAATGGTGGGCACGCATTCTCTTTGAGATCACAAATGTTTGAAAAACCCTGGATAATACCATCTACATCAACCGTTACCCGGGCACTTAACGAACTATTTGTATTGATTTTTTTTACTCTGGCCAGTTTGCTCAAAAAGGTTCGCCATCTCTGCACTAGAGTATTAATCATATACATATTTTTAAGCTTTTATTTGAGTTGAATTTTTTATTAATTAAATTAATTTGATGACACAATTTTAACTATCTATACTTTATTTACTAATATATAAAGTTGAAGAGTTTGTTTGTTTGAACACGCTAATCTCAGGAACTACTGGTCCGATTTGAAAAAATATTTTTGTGTTGTATAGTTCATTTATAGAGGATAGGATATATACCAGTACACAATAAACGCGCAAGTTATTATTATAACCACAAAACATTTGCAAATTCAAAAAACTATTACCCTGAGGGTTAGGAAGACCATACGACTTTCGCTTGAATATAATATCCAGATTTGCTAAATCTATGGTACAGTTGGCAGCACAGTAGCTAACCACTTATAACCTCTATTATTGAAGACATAAGAACAAATATAATGTCCAGCTAAATAAATGGCCGTCCCATGAGTATAACATACATTTACATAAGTACGACAGAGCTTTTAAAAATAAATTAATACGAGCGAGCAAACAAACATAATTGCGTAATGAGAGAATGCCGGCTTAGGCGTTAGAAAGTGAACTTGTTCTACTTACGCGCACGCGCATGCGCACGCACATTCTGTAAACTAGATTGATTAGCGCGCACCTGTGAAGGGCAAGAATGATTCCTGTCGCGACTACGGAACAGGCGCGCCACTAAATATCGCAAGCTGTTTCTTTGTGTCTAATTAGTTATTTTAATGTGCCATTAAATATGTAAACTTCTCCTTTTTGCTTATTCCGACAGTGAATTCCTAGATGCCTTTTCTCGTATAAGACGCGGTGCCACTAAAGCGCATCTTAAATATAGATGTAATTTTAGTAAAGACTCCGTAGTATTTTATAAAAATCTTATCAGATTATGTTTGCATAATGTTACTGGGCCAACAAAATATAAATAACCAATCAGGTCACGATAACTCGATTAATAACCAATCTAATCGAAGTATTTGAAATTCGAATACTGCAGAAAAAGTTTTCCACATTCCGGTCGCTCTTCGGGAACATTGGACAATTAAGGAAGCGGCCAGACTCGTGAATAATACAAACCTCGTTAGGGAGGTCAGTTCCGGAGCCAATCAAATGTAAGTCCTATTTGTATAACTATAAGGAACTGCTTTAACGAAGTGTACTGATGTCACGCGAAGTCGTCAGGTCATGTAGACTATTTATAGTTTGTTTGTTATTTTAGAAATAACAAAGTTAACCATTTTGCGCTTATTAAGATCTTATATTAGCTTATTTTAAGATTTTTATGACACTGGCATTTTATAGAAATATAGAAATGTAGACTTCAGGACTGAGGTCACGTTTTTTTGGAAACAAATCAACTAGTTACTGACAGAACAAATGCGAATTGATTTGCTTTTAAATCTTGTTAGGTATTGTTGAGTAATGTCGGCGATTGTCGGCAACTGTTAGCAACTGTCAGCAACTTTCACCAACTGTCGGCAACTAACGGCAACTGTCGCTTATATTTTAACTCTATAAATGGTCACCAGACCACATTTCCTAGAGACAAACACTTAATAGACTCGCCTATTGCAAAAAGCAATAAAAGCGTATCTCTCGTAAAGTAGAATAATAAAAATATCAATTAATTTAAAATAATGGCCACTCTTAAACAATATTTAAGCGATTCGAATACGTAATCGCGTAACCGACCGCGCGTGGGAAAGTCAGGTAATGTTTTGGTCCATTACTTTCTCTGTTCAAAGCCGCGAGCAAAACCTCTGCGCTTAATTTAAAGAGTTATCATTTTAGAAGGTCGCGCTCCTCTGCTTGTTATGTCAATTTAGCACGCCGTAACATGGGCGTAAATTGCCTGGGGTGGTCATCAGTTTCCGCGCCGAAGATTTTACGCTCTGAGGAAATTCATCTTATTTTTTTTGAGATTTACTACTACTACTTACTACTTTACTACTACTTATCTTATGCCTACTAAGCCTATACCTATTTTTTTTTAGACTGACACCGATTCCCTAGTTCCAAACTAAGCTTATGCTTGTGCTATGGATACTAAGTGAACGGATAGACATACTTAAATACATTTATAAACATCCATGACTTAAATACAAATGTCCATGTTCATCACCCGAAACATTTGCCCCTAGCGGGATTCGAACCCGCGACAGATAGATGATAATATCCCCTGTATAAATCTAGTATTTTCGGTAATACTTAGTCATCGCATTGTATATTATTTATTCCAAGTTGGTCTGAGACCTAAAAAAATAATATCACACTACATCACATACATAATCTGACTGCGAGGTAAGAAGCTTAAGCACTTGTGTTACGGATATCAGAAACACAGTGTATTACTAATATATACTTAAATATTGGTTATTAGCACCCAGACACAGAAAAAACACAATTATTCATCATACGAATATTTATCCTGGGTGGGGATCGAACCCACAACTCTTGGCGCTTGGGGTACGGTCACTACCGAATGGGCCATCGAGCTTTTCACTCAAAAATAATATAATAGCTGTTTTCAGTAGATTTGTGTTTCAATTAACTATAACGTCGCCATTTTAATAATTTTTTTATCAAATAAATCTAATCATTACCACTTAGTTGGTTATTTAGTCGATGACAACTCCTGTGAGAAAAGTAAAACTACGTTTTCTTTTTCACCTCACTAATATGCTTCTATCTTTTAGTCATTCTAGTCTCCGCTAGAATATTGTAAAGACAATCAATTTGCATCACTTACAGACCCTGAGAGGGCGAGGGAAAGTGTGAGTGCTCTAAACAGTGAAAGCCAGGACCACTTCGCTCTCTCACACACGTGCTTGATAAATTGTAATAATGAAACTTTTTGCG
Source organism: Glyphodes perspectalis (assembly GCA_951394215.1). NCBI lineage: Eukaryota > Metazoa > Arthropoda > Insecta > Lepidoptera > Crambidae > Glyphodes > Glyphodes perspectalis. Next base: position 14,557,978 of record OX596208.1, on the reverse strand, counting down.
AAAATAGAAATAGATACCCAAAAAGTAGTCGTTGCTTGTAAGATGTTTTCTCGACGAAACATTGCTGAATATTAATGTGCCTTCTGATAAAAATTAACCACATTCAGCCAAAAATAAAAGGTTAAAGGGTCCTGCTCGGGTTTCTTGCCAAATTCTTCTCGATAGAGTCTACTTTCCGAACCGGTGGTAGTATTATTTTTAGAGTGTTTTTATGTATATTGACTATTTATAAGTGCTTTCTTGAAGCCTATATAAATAAAGATATTTTGTATTTGAATTGAATTTGAATTTGAAATTTGCTGCCTCTTTGACTCTGCCTATCCATTCGGGGATTACGGGCGTGATGTTATGTCTTGTATTAACTTTGTTTTTTATGCGCGCCTAAGGACCAAGAGGTCCCAAATCCCGGGTCGGACCAAGAATTTGTGGCTAGTTATTTCAATATTGAAATTACTCAGTAACAGTACGTAGTCAGGAAGTTGGCGGTTTAATCACCGCCGTGCCTCGGAAAGCACATTAAGCCGTTGGTCCTGCGCCTGACCTCTCTCCGGTCATGTTGAGTTGCCGTCTCACCGGACTATGAGAGTAAAGGAATAGAGACACTTGTGCACTATAATATCTCCTGCGCAGGCTTATCCTCGCTGAGATTGGCCACCGTGACCGATATCGGTTAGGAGGACATTATTATGTATTGTATGTAATGTATATAAATCAACAGTGCAATAAAGTTACCATCACATGTCCCATGTTGGTCTGCTTTACGACATGGTATCTCTGTTGGTACATTTTCTTTAAGGATGTAGGAGCCGTAGAATGCCAGGGCTCAGTTACCACGACCAGATTGTTCGTGTATTAACAGAAGGTGATGTTAGGAGTCTTAAAAACCGTAGAGCTTATTTGAAAAGGATCATGAATGTTGAAGAGGCGAGTGAGGTGTGTAAGGATCGTGTCATATGGCGTTCGGTTCTCTCTGCCGACCCCGCTAGGGAAGTGGGGTGAAGTTTAGTTAGTTTATTAGTTAGTATTTTTTTTCTTTAAGTCTCACACCAACATGGAACCAAAAAATCATTATTACGGCTATTGCAAGATCATTAATTGTTTGGTGACTCAACATAGCGCGCTTCAGTAGTTGTGCACTCAGCCTTATCCGGTACTAATTAAAGACAAATATTTGATTCCGGAAGTAGGACTATTATCTTGGCTTTTTCCTACACAGAACGACATCTATTATTAGATAATATAAGTAACATTGATCTAATTTCAAATTACGTTTTTAGTACTAAGAAGTTTGTATGTACTTACAGTTTTGTCTATTGTTCATTAATTATTAATTTGAGACCTTTGTTAGTGTTGAACGCAAGAGGCGCAGGTTCGAACCCCAACCCCGGGACTAAAATCGTTGTTGAAACAAGTATTCCTTTTCGGTACCTATAGTATCTTTGTTGATTCTGATATCGACGATGAAGTGACAATACCTCCTCACTAATATTTTTTTAGGAGTCGACTTTTTTAATGCAATAGCCGTAAAATTGTATTTCGCGTGGACTATTTTTTTTTCTTTTTTGTTATCAAATAATAAAGTAGTCCTGTAAACATTACATTAAAAGTTATATGAAAGTCTTATGATCAAAACCTAAAAATTGGATCGTTTTTTAATTCTCCTGTAAAATAAGCATAATTGATACGGTACGGTATCGGTACGGTACTGGGGGCCCCGTATAATTGATACGGTAGATACGGCAGTAGCTACGCCCCTGCATAACAACAACCTACTTCGGTGTAATACCTAACTTCCGTGACTGTATCACTTTCGAGTGTAGAACGCTAGCATCACGATTGTCTAAATGGCTTAGAGCATTAGTGTTTGTTATGTAAACATGATGTAGTGTATATAACTAATAAACATATTAACGAATTCGTTTCTGTGGGACTAACCACTTTGGTCACAGTCAGAAATAAATAATATCAGCCGACATCACATATGTACATTGATCTGACTCCGAGCTAAATAGCTTAAGCACCTATGTTACGTATTCAGATTCAGAACAGTGGTATTTAAATTTTTACTTAAATTTCGTATATTAACACCCAGACACAGAACAAACACCAGTATTCATCACACGAACGTTTGTCCTGGGCGGGGATTGAACCAACAACTTTTGACACATAGAGGGCAGTGTCACTTTCAAATGCGCCATCGCGCCAGTCAAAATGTTCGATACAAATGCCTGTATGTATGGATATTTGTTACTCAATTGCGTAATTCATGTTGATTGCAGCTGAAATTCGGCACATAATATATTACTTAATGGATGTTAAAGACCAGGCGGAATAAACATTTATTATACATTTGTTATTGTTTAACTTATTTTTGTTATTTATTGTTTCAGGTAAATAAAAGAAAGAGATGCTCTGCCCTACTTTGAACTAGGTAAAGCTAAGTTTCAAAATATAAGATACTAGCAGCGCCCCACGTAGGGGAGCGGGGGGTAAGTTGTAACAATTTACAATTTTTTATTGTAAAAATAAATGCCTCCTGCGTCATCCAGCGGGATACTGATTGCGCTCATATGATGGAATGGGTATCAAATAAATTTAAATAATAAATTAATTAAATAAATTATTTCCAGGCTGACACACCAAACCCTAGTCCCAAACTAAGCTTATAAGCCTGTGGTATGGATACTAGGTGAACGGATAGAGATACTTAAATACGTTTATAAACACCCATGACTCGAGTACAAATATTCATGTGCATCACACGAAATATTTGCCCCTAGCGGGATTCGAACCCGCGACCCTTGGTTTCGTGACCAGGGTCTCTGACCACTCGACCAACGGACCAGTCAAATAACGAATAAAATCATTCACAAAGCATTATATAGCAAGAAACAAAAATATAAGCATTTAAAAAGATAGAAAATAAAAACCTAATACAACACAACAATAAAAAGTCTAAAAATATTAAAAATGGCATTAATAAAACTAAAGATAAGCAAAGTCTCTGATTATGTTAGAGGAAAAGATATAAATAAAATAAAAAAATAAGATCATTGTTTCTAGTCATCATCTTCCTAGCGTTATGTCCCGTGTTTAGACGGGGTCCGCTTAGACCATGATCCAGGATTTAGCGAGTCTGGTAATTACATTGAAGCGACTGCCGATCTGACCTTCGTAACCCTTACATAGGGGAACTAGACAATTTTTGGATCATGGTTACAAATTTAAAGTTGTTTGAATTTGCAGGTTTCATCACGATGTTTTCCCTCACCGTCGAGCTAGTGGTATAAATATGTACATAGATTTTTTAAAATCTAGAGGTACATGCCCGGGTTTGAACCCGCACTCCTCGGTTAAGAGGCGCGTGTCCTTACCTTTGAGCTACCACCGCTCAAGATCATTGTTTCTAGTATTGTCTAGAAATTTAAATTTCATTTAATCAAACTGTTAATGCCAATCTATACTTCTATACTAATATTACAAAGAGGAAAGATTTATATTTCTGTATTTTTGTGTGTGTGTATGTTTGTAATGAATAAACTCAAAAACTACTGTGCCGATTTCAAAAATTCTTTCACCATTGGAAAGCTACATTATCCGGAAGTAACATATGCTATATTTTATCCCCATATTCCTACAGGAACGGGAATTATGCGGGTGAATCCGTGGGGCGCAGCTAGTTATACAATAAAATTCTGGGTTGTATTACTTCATTCATGCTACGGCTGCCATAAAGGAGATTGAATTAAAAGATTTCATTATTTTAGACAGCTATTAGATATTAATTGCCTTATTGTTGTTATTGTTGAGATATAGCGACCTCGGCACACATGGCTACTGATGCCTAGCCCAAATAACTGTGACCTATAAAGGTCTAAGCAGTTCACTTAGCAGTTAGCATGGTACCATGGTTGGTGACACCAATTTCATATAAGGCGAATCGATAATCAAAAAAAAATATTCAGAACACACATGTCCTACTTTTGAGCTATGAGAGGGAAATAACAAATCTATAGACTATAGAGTAGGTTAGACTGTTAAATTTTGATTACGATTTTGAGTTTTAATCTTGTCTGTGGTAAAATACGATACCTAGACATTCTTTGTAAAGGTATTGTTTTTATTGGCATATTGAGGTCCAAGTATGGCACAGATAATTAAATTTTTTAATAATTCCTACTAATACTATAAACGTTAAAGTTTGTGAGGGTGTATGGATGTTTGTTACTCTTTCACGCAAAAACTATTAATTGGATTTTAATGAAACTTTAGAATAATATAGCTTATACATCAGAATAACACATAGGCTATAATTTATAAAGATATTGTAAACACCCACACCCACGGGAACGGGAACTATGCGAGTGAAACCGCGGGGCGTTGCTGGTTAATATAAACATGCGTTCTAATTTTTAAGTTTACTATTAAAAGACGCTTTTTAATACCAACTTCCTTAATTGAAGCAAGTAAATATAACGTGAACCATAATAATTAAACGTTTGATGATGAAAATATAGTTTGGTTAGATGCTATCTTCGTGGAACATGAGTAAATAAAAACATACATCATCATCTTCCTAGCGTTATGTCCCGTGCTTAGACGGGGTCCGCTTAGGCCATAATCCAGGATTTTGCGAGTCTGGTAATTACATTGAAGCGACTGCCGATCTGACCTTCTTAACCCAGGGGAATCAGACAATTTTTGAATTATGGTTATAAATCAAAATTTGTTTGAATTTGTAAGTTTCATCGCGATGTTTTCCCTCACCGCCGAGCTAGTGGTATAAATACGTACATAGATTTAAAAATCCAGAGGTACGTGCTCGGGTTTGAACCCGTGCCTCTCGGTAATGAGGCACGTGTCCTAACCTAACCATTGAGCTGCCACCGCTCAGCAACAAAATCATACATATTGACATAACTTCCTTTTTACACCGTAGTTGGGCAGTTAATGCTTACGTCATGCAAATTCTTCATCGGCACTTTTAATAGTGTTTATCAAATGTTCATATAAGCGACCATGTCATAATGTCTAATACAAACTATGATACGATTCAATCAAATAAGTCTTTTTAGGCCTGATCTAATGACTCCATTCAGGTCAGCTGGCGATGACAGGTCATTTCCCATGTTGTATAGCCGTACTGATTACTTCATACATTATGGCTCCCATAGAGGCATCGTCATGTCATCATCAGCGTTGAGTATTTTGTTACAAATGTTCTTAAATTGCTTCTTGTGAATTTTTCCACGAATTCTCATCACTAGTATTCCGCGTAATTTTATATGATTTATTAGCGCCCAATGTTAACAATTCCCGCTCTTTTTGTACACCATTTTTTTTTATTCTTATTTATTTTTCTTCATACAATAATATGACATATTTTCGGCCAGTTCATATTAGCAAAAAGGTAAACATACAGCTCTAAAAATATATCATGTCATGATTACATACCTACTTGTTTGCTGAGACAATAGCGGTATTTACGGCAATAAATATTCTATTTCCCTTACCATTACACTTCACCACGCACGAACAACACGCAAATATAAAAATGAAAAAATAATTTTCCGCTACATCCATTTCAATTAAAGCAACATATTATAAAAGTTGCCGTATTTTCATTTCTGTTTTTATTACATGTATGCCTAAGTCAATTATGTTGACATATACATATAATATCAATAATTCTGTTTTTACTCTACTCATTATGTATATAAATGCACACGAAACTCTGTTTGTCTGTAGGTATAACGCGTTTCTACAGATCAAACACTAGACCGATTTTGAAAAAATTTGGTACGCCATTATTTTAAACTGTGAGAAAGGATACAGGCCACTTTTTATCCAAAAAAAATGATAAATCCAATAGGACGATTTATCTCGCTCCAAACTAATCATATGTATAATAAACATAATGCTTAAATTGTGAATGATAGACAAGGGAAATACATTCTTAATACGTGTATTACTAAAACATCAGTTCATCAAGTAAAAATGAACATGCACAACTTTTGTCTCCGGGATTCGAACCCGGAAGCCTCAATGATGTGACCAGTCTCTAAACAACTACTAAGCAGCCTATCATTTACAATCACACAACTACTACGCTAAATACAAACGCGTTATAATTGGCTTGTAAAAGTAACATCGGCGTGTTACGTAACGTCAGCTTTCATTCGGTACAGTCAGCATCCGATTACTGACCTACACTACGCTTACAATGATAATGCGGGTATTTAGATGACTCGCCCGCCGGTGATGTTTATCCGCTGGATGTGACATTGTTAAAGTTACCGGGGTTTTTAAGTCTGGTTTAAATATAATTCTTAAACCAGACTTCAAAATTATATTTTGCCAATTATCTACCTAATTGAATCACTAGAAAATTTGTATTCGTATTTTATTTTGTGAAACACGCAAAAACGAATATATACGCGCCACAAATTCGGATGACGTCAGTTCTTGCTACAAATGTTAACTAGATGTGACGTCAAAGCGCTCCACTCCAGAACTTTGATCGACCTGGCTTTGACGTCCAGTGTATTTTCCCAACTCCACCCCCCCTTCATTTATATTAGAGAATGGATTGTCGGTACCTACGACGCTCCCAGGGGGGGAGGGGGGGAGCAACTATTATCTTCTATCAAGTTATCGATACGTTCCTTTGGTAAAATGGGGTTTTTAAAAAATCTACCATTAGTTGTAAACATATCTAAAACACATACATTAACTAAAATAAATGGTTTTCACTTCCTGGGTGAATCATTAATAATCACACATTGCGTGATTGATATTAAAACGTCAATAGATATGTTGCGGTGATACGAAAAAATATAGCGAAAACTATTCATCCGTCAAACTCAATTCACCAATAAATGTTGTTCGTGCGAACATTTCAATTACTTATCATGTCCGAACAGACTAACCTTTCGACCAAACACGCGCTCGCTGAAAATACAGTTACTTTAAAAAAAAAAAACAATTTCATGTGTTCATTTCTGTGGCAATGAGTCAGGAAGAATGTTGTTTGCGATACTGTTTCATTAAACGATAAATGGGGATGAAAAAAACAATATAATAAAATAAATAAAAAGCTGTGAATAAGAGAAACAACATTTTATGCTATTATTTCAACTAAAATAAGAAATTTATATATTATTATAGTATAACATTTTCTTATTAACTGTAATTATAGCTGTATAATTATAAACTGTACCTAATTATAACTTTTGTCTAGTCCGACATCTGTCAAGGCTTAGGCGTCAACTCGGGCAACAAAAAACTCGCATTGCCCGAGATGACTATTTTCCGAATTTGATATCGTCTTTTCGGCCAATCATGCCGAGTTTACACCTAACGATGATTGCAGTAGTAAATTCAGCAAATCATTCACATAACACAAATTTTGAAAAATCAGTCTCAGTATAAAGATCTGTTAAAAAAAAGTCAAATAAAATTAATTATGTATAAAGCAATGTTTTTTTTTTTACATTATGTGCAATTATCATGATTATTTTTATACCAAGTTGATAACAAAAAAATGGTTTGGATTGGTGTTGATGGTTTCAATTTTGAGTCAAAGTTTAGGAGGTTTATGGAATTTTGGTGGCGCCGCAGCGATGAGTGGCGGTACTACAAAAATACCATGCAAAATTTGAACTTTCCTTTAGTCCTCGGGCATTTTAATAGACCAAAAAAATCTCAAAAGTTTTTCTTTTTTATTACGTAGCAAGCCCATGAAACAACGGAATTTACTAAATAAATGTATATGGTCTATGATTAGTATCTCATAACCAGCATCCCTCACCTGAAATCATTCTTTCAACCACGCTCTGCTTTATCCATCAACATTTAACATGTGTATTCCCACCATAAAATCGATAAAATAATGAGTCATTATTTTATCTTTAACACTTTCCCCATGCCGCGCTGTAACAATATTCCAAACATCACATCGCGAATTTGACAATTCGCACCTAACCTCTAATTAGCACAGACTAATCACATAGCAGAGTCCCTCTTTATTACTCTCAGCTAGTAATTAGAGCCACAATAGCTATTGAAATAGTTAAGGAAATTATTGCGGTGTCGCAAGCCATTGTGGAGCACAATGAACGGTTTCGCCACCGGTACCAACTGGTATCAACACATCTTGATTCACAGCACTATTCGCTGTAACTAGATTATTTGGCGAAGGAGAAAAGGTTGAAATCTTGATTAGTGCAGTATTTTTATTTGCTTTTGTTAAATTATTATTTTTTTGTACAACTATGCGCCTCATGCAAATAGGTGTACTTTAAGGTAGGAGTGATTGTGTAAATAATAAGAATATGTGTTTAAAGCGCGAGTATAGGCCTCGAATAATAAACTAACTGATAAATCATTCGATGTTATTCATCTAATATTTTTTAGTTTCGTTTATAAGTAAATTATTAAGCAACTAACGCCAATTCCCCCCAGCGTATCTAAGGTATAATCGATCCATAGAATAGTGGTATTTTCTTTTTATCCTAACGATTTGATATCACGCTTAACACTAAAACTAGATAATAAACCTGTTTAAGTAACTATCAGGCTAGAAAGCGAATGTATCTGTCTCGAAACAATGACGGGAACTGGACACCAGTCAATATATTGCCATAATTAAATCCCTTTACAACCATCCATGACTAGATTAGAAATAGTCGTTTTCATCAAACGAACATTTACTTTACCGGTATTCGAACGTTTGGTAACCTAAGCCACTCGACAAAGCAGCCTTTCATGTTAAACATTTACAGCGAATTTATTTTTATACATGTTTTTAATTGAGATCATAATATAAACATCTCGAATTCAAATAATTTGAGGTCACAAGGTGCTTCGTTCCAATCAATCAAAGCAACACTAACCGAAATTGGTATCAAAGCCGCATATAGGCACGTAATTACCAATTTGTGCTCGTTTCTCCAGCGGACAGCCTCAGCGATGGAGGGCAGAGGATCGAAAAGGTAATCACGACCTCCTGATTACGAGAGGTCGTACTCAGTCTGATTAACGATTGCGTAAGAATTTAATCCATTCACAGGCCTTGGTATACCGGTATTTTTTGGGATTGATACCGGAATCTCAATAATACCGATGTTTGGTTTGGCATGTTGGACGTCTTGTGATGCACGAAATCATTCTTCTGGTTGGTTCGTAAGATGCTATTGCGTCAATTGTTTATTTTTATTGTATTTTAAGAAAAACAAAACAGGGACAAACAACAGTCGTCGGTTCGGATGACTATTGTTTTTCCGCATTATCAAGTAAATTTTAAAGCTTTTTAATTTCTTAAATACTTACTTTGTTTTATTAACTTAAATTGCGTCTGCATTTTTACTTAACCATATTTACTGGAAATCGTGTAACCTTCCTCCACAGGACAGGCAATGCCTAGTGTGGAGGTCAGCCTAACCTGTTATGTACATTTTGTTTTCTGGCATTAAATATATTTTTTTAATTTTTAATTAATTTTAAAGTTGTTCATTTATCAAACCGATATGAAAAACAGATTTACACACACCATCTGCCAGAGTCTTCATGCATTTTGCTACGCCTAAAATTGAACTTAATAAACGTTTTAGATAAAAAGTAAGACTATTTTGAAAGGTCATGTAAAAACCAACCCCAACCCTTAACAACCCCAACTATGTGGTTCAGTGCTGCGAGTTACTTGGTTCTAATTAAATTGACTGAGCGGTTGTGGTAGCCCCGACCGCTTAACTATCCTCAGGGACCCCTTTATCGTTGTTTCTCAGGAACTTTCTCATAAACCATGTAGTCAGAATTTTCCAGAAGCAATTGTGAGGGACAACAAATTTGACTTATTACTCAGACTACAAAAAAATATCATAATCGAGCATAATACTCGCCCAATGTAAATATTTCTATTAAAGACTAATTTTATGTATTTCTATTGAAGAATTTAACTAACTAACTTCACGCCATTTTCCTAACAGGGTAGGCAGAGAGAACCGAACGCCATATGGCGTGGTCCTTCCACACCTCACTCGATTCTTTAACATTAATTAACAAAGGTCAAAAGTCAAAAATATCTTTATTTACGTAGACCTCAAAAAAGCACTTGTAAATCGGCAAGTAATAGGTACAAAGTAGAACAATTTGAATCTACCAACGGTTCGGAATGTCGTTAACCTTTTCATACACACTCTACGGTTATTATGGCTCCTTATTTTTTTCCCGGGTGAAATCCGTCATGGATCTCCCACGGCTCGGGGGAACTGCGGGAGTATGTCAGACTCCTAATGACTAAAACACCCGGGGTGTTCCGCCGCATCGCTTCTGGAGAGGAGCCCTGGGAACGCTATGCCTACCAATGAACTCCTCCCACCTGCGGGCGCTCTTGCGAGCACGACTTTAACATTGCTCCATCGAGCTATACTTCGACTAGACGCCCCGGAACACAAGGGGCGTCTACGTCTGGCTAGGATGCCGGTGATGGACCTCCTGTTTCATAGTGATGAAAAACTAGCTAGCGCTGGCTAAGGCGGCATGCGTGCCGCCTTAACCAGCGCTAGTAACAAAAGTTGACTAGCTATTTTGTAAATTTTTTTTTATTTTTGTAAAAAAAACTGTTGCAAATTTTCTAAAATCCTTTGAATTGGTTCCTCAAAATAATGAGTTAAATAAAGTGGTTTTGCATTAACTAAAAATAAGCATGGATACTTAAAAATTTTAGGCCTTTTAAATTAAAGGCGCATATTAGGGAACATTGAGCTACCAACGCTCTTTATATAGAAAAAAAAAATATGTCGGAACTAATAATACCACACACTGAACTAACACATTATAATGTTACACAGTATACATTGGCTGTAAAAGCATTTTCTCGTAGCACATTTACATGAATGATAGTAAACAAAAGTCTGTATGCGTATTATGTTACCAGCTAATACAGACGGCATTTTGAGGCAATATCGCAAGTTTAGGCTGACATGTAATTATGCCGACATTTAATTGTCTGCATCGGGTGTTAATACTAGAAACTGAAATTAGTCCCATCTTGGTCTGGGACTTAAAAAGCATGTGCCAATTGTATTTCTTGTGTAGCATGTCGTAAAAGGCGACTTAAGGTATATTGGGTTTTGGGTGTGTGATTGTGTTAAGGGACTTAACTGGCCCTTTGACTCTGCCTACATCTTCGGGGATTGCGGGCGAGATGATATTACCTATATAGTAAACTTGTATTACATCTAGTAGAATCATATAAAGCACCACACACTATTCTATTTCATTTGCAAACAGACAATGAGTCGCAAAATCCATTTCACCAAATAGGGGCTGTGACAGCGAGACTATAAGTTCGTTTTAACCATGAATGATTAACAACACTTCTAATCCAACTAACATTAACTACATTTCCAAATGTTTGTATCTGTTAGAGCAGGCAAAGCAATTTATCAATATGATTCATTGATTGCTCTAGCAGTGAAAACAATGACGTAACAATCTGTTGAGAATCGCCCATTATTGTAGTCTGGTCACAAGCAGCTTATGATAATATTATGGTGATTTGGAATGTTTTCAGTTGAATAAGGGTTGAGATATTCTTACGAGTAGCTTCGACTGGCTCGATGGCGCATTCGGTAGTGACCCTGCCCCATGCGCCAAGGGTGTCCGAAGTAAGTTGCTTAAGCACTTGTGTTACGGATATCAGAATCAACAGTGGTATTACAAATATATACTTAAATATTGTATATTAACACCCAGACACAGAACAAACACAAGTATTCATCACACGAATATTTATCCTGGGTTAGGATTGAACCCACAACTCTTGGCGCATGGGGCAGGGACACTACCGAATGCGCCATCGAACCACCAAATTCCTTATAAGAAGTGGAGCGCCTGGCAAAACTAGTAAGGATATAAATTTAAAAAAAGTTCCAACAGCTGAGCTCACAGACACTATTGCCTTGACGTTATCTAAAGCATGTGCTTATCGTTTAAAAAGAAGACAAATGAAATCACTTATCCATTAGCGTCACTACGGACAATAACCAGTTAACAGATTTAACTAAGTACAATGAACATAATCCAAATTACAGCAGTGAAAGTGATAATGGATGGACGAAAGCCAATTCATTCATTTGATACGTACGAATGTATCAGTCTAATTTGACTAGCACTTCTATTACCACCATTATTTGCATCAGGTTTCTCAAACTTATAGCCTTATACACCCTATTGTCAGAACACTACGGAACTCTCTACAATAAATTGTTTGCGATTAGTTTTACATCAATTGGAAAAAGCGATAGCTGTGCTTGCAAAAATGTCTTGTTTTTTTTTGTGGAGAGGGAAGTAGATGTTAATTATGGGATATTATTTCCGACCGATTCAGATGTGATTAATAACATCAAGTTTCTTGTAAACGGGTGATTCTTAGAGCAAGGCATTCTTTGGTAATTTGCGTGGCAATTTCCAAACTAAATATATTTTTTAAATTGACATTCGAATTTATATAAGTTATATTTTTTATAGAAGAGGCCTTCTAATTTCCATCACCCAAACATATTTCTGTTGATCATATCAGTTGATAAATGTAGCAGACGAGTCATTGAGTGGAGGCTGCTACTATCATCTGTCAACTGACATTCATTTGAAGATAATTTTATTGCGAACCCTTCATGATGGGGCTTGCTAAAAAAAGTTTGGGAATCGCTTCCTCATACTATACACTAAGGGACGAGAAAGTTGTTAATTAATTTGAACATTTGGAGCGATGTATTTATTAAATTGTGCGAAGATTGTTTTCTTAAATACCTACATTGTTCATGTGCTCGTTAGTTTAAAATACATTTTCTTTATATCGAAGTTCCAGATGAAGACTTGATAATATTATAATATACAATGTTAAGACATATATGTATTAATCCAAAACCTAAAACTCTCATGATACAGATTCGAATCCAACAAAAGATATGCTTCAAAACTTATATTCCACTAGCTGTGCCTGCGGTTTTACCCGCACACATGGTTAATGTTATATAGTATATAGCCTTCCTCTCTAAATGGGCTACCTAACACTGAATTATTTTCAAATCGCACCAGTAATTCCTGAGATTAGCGCATTCAAGCAAACAAAAAAAAAAACAAATTTGAAGAGTTTGTTTTTTTGTTTTATTATTTTTTTTTTTTATATTTTTTTGCTTTTTAATATTAGTATAATATAGATTTCGAAGCATCTAATGTATTTGAATAAAAAATAAATATGATTTTCTTATTATACATCAATTAATTCAAAATGGTTTTTTTTGTTTCAGGTAATTTTTCCACTATATAGTCAAGTTATTTGGCCATAGATATAATAATGTGTCACGCATCATCATGAAGTATGTATGACAATATTGTAATACTCACATGTATATATTTAAGACATGTACAAACAATTTAATTTACTTGAAACATTTTTAGATATTTTGAACCATTCATGAGTTATTTACAAAAAAGTGCATTTTGCGATCTTTCGCCCCCTTTTTTTTAGTTAACCTGATGAGTCAGAGACCTGACTTTTTGGAGTATTAAATATCTAGTACTCACGCAAATTTTCCCGTTGATCCCATCCTTCAAGTTAAGGCTTTATTGACTGGACTAATTTAACAATAACAAATTTCCATTTTACTACAGACCCCCATATACTCTTATCCCTCACAAATCTTCTAGAGAAAGAAATTATATTTTTAATTGTGCGAAACGTTTGCAGAAATGAGCAATAGAGACGAGCACACTCATAGTTTTTATCGCTAGGAACAATCTTCATAGATAAATATCGCTACTTGAAAATAGTGGAATCTGTTTTTTTTTTCCTATTATAATCCTCCTTACTGCTACAATAGATATGAAATTCACTGTATTTTTAACCGACTTCAAAAAAAGGAGGAGGTTCTCAATGAGGGTTTTCAAAAATACAAAAACCGCCAGATGGCCCGAGGGAATCTCGTGGTCTTATCACTGTCACTATTGGCACCTTGTTGACAGCATGTCAGTTTGGTCTGACAACTAACCTATGAGGAGGGTGACAAGGCCGCAAGTCACAGTTACGCCATCTTTTGGATGTTTTAATTCAAAAAACCCTCATTCGAAATATTTTTTTTTTTATGCTTTCACGCCTTAACCATAATGAATATGCACAAAAAAAACTATATAAATACATTAGGTACCTAAATTGTTAAATCCCGCGGGATACATAAAGAGTATATCTGTAATAATGAATTCTATTCGAGCTGGCTGTAAAAGAGCTGTTTATATGAAGATCTATGTGGGCTAAGTAAATCAGTCAGGGCTTGAAGCGACTAAATAAAAATAAATAAAAAGTATTAAATAAGTTTTTATTAACATAATTAACAAATACACAGTTCCAAATTTCCTAAGTATCAATATTAAGCAGCCTATACCAATTATTTAAGTACTCATTTTTAATTCAAAATCTATAAAATAACGTTGAACCCCTGACATCACATGCATAATCAATAATAATACAACTTTTTAACTTTAATACATTGATTACAGATATTAAAAACCTAATAAAAAAGCTATCGTGACAGTAACTAATTAACTCAACCAATAAACGTAATTTAACGCATGCTTTTGGACGCGAAATTTGATAATTGCGCAACATCAAATTAGATTTCGCATCTTACGCATGCAGATCTGCGCTGAACAATGCGCGCGAGTTTAATTACGGTGATGTAAACTGACAAACCGGATTAAACAGGTTAATGCGAAAAGTGGAGATTGGAAGGTAAGGATGGCGACTAAATGAAAGTCCGTCAAGGCTTTTTGGGTGGCGTCATGTGTCTGTCAAAGTCAAAAGACGATTTCGGGTGACGTCAGAAGATTTTTTAAGAAATTGCGTAGGTTAATGGCTGTAAAAGAAACCAAATGACTTTTGACTGTATAAGGTTTTGAGTAACGCATTTTTTTTCTCATCGAGTTGCCTGTTAAATATTTCAACGGAGTGAGGAATTTATACTAAACTCTTACGTAAAACATTTTACTACATTCTATCTACACCATAGTTTTTATATCACTAATCAGTTTTGGAACTGTTATTTATATTATCATTTAATTAACAAGGCATTTAAAAATACGAACTTAACTCATAACATAACCAACAAATGAAAAAAAAAAAAAAAATTAATTGGACACTATCAGTTCAGCCACCATATGAGTTTACTCTCCTTACCACTACACAACAAAAAGTAAAAGCTTGGTGACAATAGATTCGGTAACAAGAGAGAAAATAGCTAAATGAGTTTCGATAGAGCTGCCTATCTAAATTTAACAATTCGTTCAATTTTATGGTCGTTAATTGAAATCGGATTTAGTCAGTTTTTTAAAGCCGCTATTTAATTTACGGATCAACCGCATCAGACGTACAGTCAGTATAATAACTGTTTATATATTATTTTTATTATTGTCTGTACTTTAAATATATGTTACCAATTTGTAAATGGGCCGTCCATTAATCACGTGAGGCATAAAGGGGGGAGGGAGGTCAGAAAAAAAAATCATCAAATATCCCAAGGGGGGATGGGGGTTGAAGGAGATATAGCGGGTATTTATTTTCGAAACCGAAATACATTTGTTCTTACAATCTTGCAAAATTGCGTAAACTGATAACCTTATTTTTTATGAAGTTCTAAGAAAAATTTCAATAATCATGTTAATTCCTGTCCTGCCAATAATCCAAGAAATATAACTTAGGCATCCTCCTAGGTCTGAGGAGTAGAAATAGGAGGTAAATAGAGTGAGTACTAAAAGTAGGAGTGAAATTCTCTGCGTGATGCGCGAAAGAAACCTACCTACAATAAAAACATACCTACTTAGTATGTACAAATAAAATACAGGAGATTCAGGGGGTCTAAAAAGTTGCTAAAAAACATCACGGCTCCAAAACAATTAACGGCCCCAAAACAACAATATTCCTTTCTTATATGAATTAATACTTGAATAGGAGATCTACTATAACTATTCAATCTCATACATACATAGTCAGATTATCAATAAAACCGCAATAATCTATAAGTACCTATGTCCTAACCTAAAACTCAGTATGTAAACCACCATTTCACCTACTAAACCGCCGCCCTATTATGCAAACAACAAACACGAAATAAAAATAGCCAAAGCTGATCCAAATTTTTACTTTCAAGTCGTACCAGTTACGTCCAACCTAGCTCTCAAGTTAGGTAACCTAATAAAACTGCGGTCATTCTAAACTGCACTCTACGATTTGATATAAAAGTCTATTTTAGTTTGCTCGGTGGCCCATCCAGACAGGTCGTGACTGACTCCCGAGAACGGAGTAGCTTTCCAAACCCGTTTTAGCTCCGATACATTTCTAGATGCTACTAAGCCTTTTCTGGCGTCTTGACTATAACCTGTTTGCGGCCAAGTCGTATTTGAATTTATAAATTAATTAATAATTAATAATTTGTTTATTTACCAGAAAAGTAATTACATTGACAATTACAGTAACTCCCACACTAGGCGATGCCTGTCACGTGGGAGTCAGAAATACAATGCAGCTAAAAATATTCAAATAATAATATGTGTGTGCGGATATGTATGTGTGTGTGTGTGTGTGTGTTTGTGTGCGCGTGTTTGTGTGTGATTATTTGTTATTATTTCAAAAGTTAAAAGATATTCACACGAGAGTGTGTGTGTAACATTTGTTACAGTTAATATGGAGAAGAAAACTGAAAGCTAATATAATTTTTTTAAATATCCATTCTAGGGACGATAATTTAATTGACTCGATACACCCATCAATCAATCATTGGAGATACTGGCCACGGAATTATAAGGCTGTGGATTCAAAACCCATTCGAAAACAACTGTTAGCATGATGGACACTATCATTTGTAATCGAATCATGGATGTTTATTAACGAGTACAACTCCAGTTGACTTACTCTGAATTATTTACGGAATATTTCAGTAGATAAGTTAAATTTTAACAAAAATAAAAACCGACTTCAAAAAACCCCGCAAAAAATGTTTATAAAAAAACACAAGTAAAAACTGCCTTAATAGCTATTTAAATGTCTAAACACTAAAAAGTATAAAATAAATTCTTTCGACTGCTTCGATGAAAGTATTAATCTTTAACACGTATTTAAATATTTACAATAATCAGTTAGTTTTGGAGTCGGTGCCAGCCCGCGTAATTATATCATCATTTCGGAATTTGCAATTATTTGTTTCTTGGTGAAGGGTGGTAAAATAGGTTTTGAATATACACAAAATCAATAGTAAGTTAATATATTCATATTTTAACTAATTTGTTCCATCTTGTTATTAGTAAGGTAATTTGTTATTAAGTGTCTACTTTTTTTTTAGTTTGGCTGGCACCGACTCCAAAACTAACTGATTATTGTAAATATTTAAATACGTGTTAAAGATTAATACTTTCATCGAAGCAGTCGAAAGAATTTATTTTATACTTTTTAGTGTTTAGACA
Organism: Glyphodes perspectalis; assembly: GCA_951394215.1. Lineage (NCBI taxonomy): Eukaryota > Metazoa > Arthropoda > Insecta > Lepidoptera > Crambidae > Glyphodes > Glyphodes perspectalis. The sequence continues at coordinate 14,540,464 of OX596208.1, read as the reverse complement.
TTTAAATAGCTATTAAGGCAGTTTTTACTTGTGTTTTTTTATAAACATTTTTTGCGGGGTTTTTTGAAGTCGGTTTTTATTTTTGTTAAAATTTAACTTATTTATTACTTTTTAGTGAAATTTATTAATAGGTAGGTAGACCAAATCAAAACGAGCTGCTTTAATGAGACAGTGCCGGTCTTATGAGACTAAAGACGAAAAGGTATAACGAGCCTTTAATGTTAAAGAATTACTAAAAACTACTAATCTTCAAAGAGTTATACCTTTCATCATCAGCAAAGCAACATAACATGATGAGTACGAGACGCAAATACTGGAATCGTTTTAGAAAAAATAAATAAAACACTTAACATGTCGTTAAAATTTAAGAGTGGCCCTCGTTTTCTTGGAATCCCATCACTAGACCAAGACTTGGTGAAATTGAGACTATCTCGAGAATAACACTCAATATGGCCCTATAATATTGAAAGAATTATCCACGAACTCCTAAACGTTAAGGAGTTACACCTTCCATCATCAGCTCAGCAACATGAGATTATGAATACCAGACGTAAATACTTCAACTGTTTTAGAAAATAACTAAAATAGATTGTACGCGCCTATAATACTTGAGGGTTTCCCTCGATTTGCCTAAGATCCCTTCATCAGATCCAGATGTGGTACCAATAGGACCAACTCCAGGATATACCCTTTTGAATAAAAAAAAGAACACTAAAAATCGTCTTACAATTCTCGAAGATATCAATATTTAAAGAATCATAAACTAATTCCTAATCGTTAAGGATTTGTACCTTCCATCATCAGCTCACCAACATAAGATGATAAGTACCATGCGTAAATACTTGAACAATCTTAGAAAATGTCTAAAACACATTGTACGTGCCTATAAAGTTTGAGGGTTGCCCTCGATTTTCCTGAGATCCCTTCACCAGATCCTGACTTGGTGGCAATGGGACCAACTCGGGAGTAAACCCTTTCGATTAAAAAAAAAATTTTGGAAATCGGTTAACAATTCTCAGAGATATCGAGTAACATACATACAAAAAAAAAAAAAAAAAAAAAAAAAAAAAAATTCAGTCGAATTGAGAACCTCCTCCTTTTTTTTGAAGTCGGTTAAAAAGTAAGAATCGATTCTTGAAATATTACGTAACCACAGGAATTTATTCGCAGTGTTGCACGTCAATTCGAGATTTCAAACCTCTGACGAGTCAAAGACTTTTTTAGTTAAATCTGGTCACCCATCCCTTTTAAGCCCCAAAGTTCTTAAGCTTCTTTTTATACATAGTAAACCGCAAACAGTTAAAGCCTTTACGTTAGTGAGTACCGCGAATTTTAATGTAATCCATTTCGTCAATTTTAGTTATGCCTCATTGCTTACGCTAAAGACGAATTTCATTGACCTCGGCGAAATACTTTTTATCAAAGTACAACATCACCTTCTTAATAGATTACTGCGAGGTACCGTAAAAATAAAACAGAGATTTTTCCCAGTAGTCCCATTTCGGTGTTGATTGAGGTCGCGTCGGATGTAGACAAGGATAGATCTAGGAAGTAATTGAATTAGTGGGACGTACGAGCTGTGAACTCGTTCGTTATATAACTTACCCAGCGCCTGCTTTAACTATGCTGGGGCACATGGGCACTTATGAATTTGGGGCCCTAGGGTATTCAAGAATATGGGTCACTTTTGGAAAGCATTGTTCGCAAATATTTTTTTATTCTCTTAAGAATAAACCAACATAGCATTATGCCCATAATCCCCCAAGTAGTAAGCAGAGTCAAAGGGGCAGCAGGCCCCTGTAATCATACTCAGCCAAAAACAAAACTGGGCTGGGTTAGATGGAAAATTTTGAAAAAGTAGTGGCTAGCTCATCGCCTACACAATCATATACCCAAAACCCGATATACCATTAGTCGCCTTTTACGACATGCTAGGCAAGAAACACAGTTGGCACATTCTTTTCTAAGTCCCAGACCAACATCGGACAAAATTCTCTTAAGCTGCGAAAATTATCGTTTTCCACTACAACTAGTAACCAATGGCAAAGGAATTGTTATTCATACGAATAACAGAAAAATTGTCTGTCTTTTGAGGCCCCTTAAGGATGGAGAACCTGGTCACGTCCCCGTGTGCCCTTAGTTTGCCACTAAGTTAGTACGTGCGAATACTCTTGTGGATTTATTCTGTGAATGTTATCTTAGATACTAAATTTCCTTTTGTCTTGTTGGGTTACGAAACTTAGTGGTTGCAATGTATTAACGGTTTCGCTAAATCTTGGATTATTATCAAACGGACCCCTGCTAGGCTTGGAATATAGCGCTAGAAAGGAAAATAGGTATCTTAAGCCGCTAAATTGCTACCTGAATCTGAATGCAGGTACTTATATTTATCCCCACCCAGGACAAACATTCGTATGATGAATACTTGTGTTTGTTCTGTGTCTGTTGGGTGTTAATATCCAATATTTAAGTAAACATTCGTAATACCACTGTTGATTCTGATATCCGTAACACAAGTACTTAAGCTACTTACTTCGGAGTCAAATTAATAGAAGGCATGTCGTCGGATATTATATTTATTTATTTATTTACATGAAAAAGTTATGTTGTAGTTTTCCTACTTGGACTCTCAAGATCAGATTTTCAACAGCCGGGAAAAAATTGCAGTCCGAAATATTGAAAAACCGTAAATTTAAAACAGTCCTCTCATTTGTGTAAAATAACAAACGTAGGAGTAATGTGGCATTTTGCTTTCACGTTCTGTTAATTTCAAAACAAAAAAACAAATAGGTCGGAATTAAATTATGAATAAAATATAATATACCGCCGTCAAACATCGGATTGCAGTTTTATCTAAATCAATGGTCCGACCTTTCAATATAAACCGAGTCATTACATCTAAAAATAACCCAACTAGCTCCTTGGGGATGGTATCGCGTGAACGAGACTGCCTCCTATCATGTTCAGGTTCGAATTTATTTCTATTACCAGTGCAATAGAACCAAGAGTGTAAAATATTAACTGCAACTCTGCAGTTATGTGGGCAATAAATTTTATAAGTAGTCGTCACTTCGATTGTGGACGATCGAGATTGTCTTATGACCATGGAGCCTGCTGTAAATTTATTTCTTGAGTCTTCTCTGTTTCGTTTGGATTTAGAAATAGGTTAAGTCTTTAATTTCCTCATATTATAAATTCGAATGTAACTCTATCTGATTATATGACGCGCCTCTAACTAATCGATTGTAAATGACGTGAGTAATTTTTATCCCGAAAAATTTGATTGACTTCGTGAGACGCATAATAGACATCCAAAGATATGTTATAGACAGAATTATACGCAAGAGGAACTGCGGGCAAAATCTAGTAAGCATAACTACTAGCAGTCTGGACTAATATCTTTATTTAGCTAAAGCTTTCTCAATAATAAGATTAGTTAAAAAGTCGTATTGCGTAAATGTATCAAAATATTCACCACATTTCCATAAAACTTCACTTTTTAAGTATAACATGACTTACGAGTCTAGTAACACGTCTTCCTTATCAGACGTGCTCCCGCAGTTAACCTTTAGTTCCACAATTAACTTAGGGAATTCCATACGGCCACGTTTATGATTCATACTTTCGATAAAACATGCTGATGGAAAACAGGCATGTTGACTGGCAAGTCAATTGAGATACTTTTTAAAAGCTGACAAAACGCGATCTCTTCATGGATTTTGTATGGGCTTATCAGTTTGACGTCATTAGTTCGTATAACTGACTAAATATTAAGCAGTTTTTGTAAAATAAGGTTTTACAACATCCTACTATCCTACTAAATCCTACTAATATTATAAATACGAAAGTTTGTTAGGATGTGTAGATGTTTGTTACTCTTTCACGAAAAAACTACTGAATGGATTATCATGAAACTTTAGAATATGTAGCTTATACACCCAAATAACATATCGGCTATGTTTTATCGACGTACCACGCGTTAGTTAGATAGTTAGAAAGCCGAGAACAGAAGCTAGTACTACGATACTTTTACAGAATTAATATTACAAAATTAAATATAAATGGTATCAACATCCCTATTGATAAACTGTGTAACAGCTATTCCCTTTGATATTTAAAAGAACTGTATGTAACAATTTCTGTATAATTAACATAATTATTTGTAGATGTTGAAAAGCGTTTTTAAGTACCTATATCTTTGGTTATCTCCACACCATTGTGGACATAAAGGGCTTGCCCACCACCTTAAGCGACCCTAAGTAAACACGAGCAGTTCGTCAGGACAATGAGGATTTTCAAAAATACAAAACCTGGCGGTTTTTGTATTTCAAAAATAAAAAACCGCCAGGTGGCGCGAGGGAGTCTTGTGGTCTTATCACTGTCGCTATTGGCTCTTTGTTGGCAGCATGTCAGTTTAGTCTGAAAACATATCAATGAGGAGGGTGACAAGACCGTACGTCATTGTTACGCCATCTATCTGATGTTTTAATTCAAAAAATCGTCATACATATATATACATTTTATAAATGTATGGATACCCCATAGTTGGTATGTCATGTATTTCAATAAGTTGGTAGTCTGACTTGTACCTGTGTGATTTTTCGATAGTGGTGCTTACAATATTGTTTCAATATTTGATTGAATTCAATTTAAACAACGTGTTACAAAATACCTCGTAAAAAATATAATTAATCAAAGCCAAAAATTATGTCAACCCTAGTAAGCTGTCATGTCAGGGAACCATATTATTTTACAGAAAGGCCTACGTACCAATTTTACCTAATAATTGTCTACTTTAATAGTTTTTTATATTTTTCATTCATAAATGTTTGCTACCTCAATACAAGGATGTCATTATACTCAAGTACTGGCTTCAAAAAATGTTAAGTTGGAAAAAAAATATGTTGTCAATTTCAAATCGTTAAAAATTTTGTCGTTTCGCGAATTAGGTAGAAATGTAGGTACATTCTGCTTAGTTTACTCTTTAATTTTACTGATATAGGGTTTGCACATCACTGAAAAAGATAATATTTTTTATTTTTTTTGGCGTATGCTATACAGCGTTACTACTACGGTTCTTAAATATTGTGAATGGACTCGTTATAAGGCCCTATTTAACCTCCTTTCGGCTTTACGGGTAGTTTTGTAACACTCTGAATAAGACCATTAAATATAAAAAAAACACTTTTACTACTTTTTTACAATTGTGAAAACAATGATTGATTAAAACTGGGTTAGATGGACAATTGTCAGCCTAGTTTTATTTTTGGCTTAATGTCGTTAAAGGGGCTGCTGGCCCTTTGACTCCGTCTACCCCTTCCGGGATTATGGGCGTAATGTTATGTGGTGTGGGTGTGTAAATTATTCAATCTCACATCCAACGCGGTAATTACAAAATATTAACATAACACGTCAGTCATTGTCGGTGTCTAGACAGATCGATGTTCGTTCGTGTCAGATCAAGTTTAAGTTGAGAACAAGTTAGTTAACAGCTGGAGAAATATGTATGTGAATGGTGACCCGTGATCTGGTGAAGGTCAAGAACCGAACTGGTAATAAACCACTCAAATCATTACATGTTTATAACATTATTAGTAAGTTGTTATAATAGTGTTTAGATGTAATTAATAATGTATCATTTCAGATATACCGTACTAACTGTTGACTGCCTCGTTGGTCTAGTGGTAGCATGCGCCGCCTAAGGACCAAGTGGTCCCGGGTTCATAACCCGGGTCGAGCCAAAGTTAGTGGCTGGGTATTTTAATATTGAAATTACTCAGTAACTGCCCGGAGTCAGTTGGCGGTTTAATCATCCCCGTGCCTCGGAAAGCACGTTAAGCCGTTGGTCCTGCGCCTAACCTCTCTCCGGTCATGTCGAATTGCCGTCTCACCGGACTATGAGAGTGAAGGAATAGAGAGTGCACCTGTGTTTGCGTACACACTTGTGCACTATAATATCCCCTGCGCAGAAGGCTAATCCTCGTTGAGATTGGCCGCCGTGGCCAATATCGGTTAGGAGGACATTACTAACTTTTGTCTGCAGCTCCGTCTGCATAATTTTTTTAATTATTATAATATTTATTGATAAATGTATTAATAGATAATATTAGATTTTAGAAAAGGAGCAAACTTTTTTTTATACAAATTTTTCATACAAAAGTTGATCAGCTGATTGGCCATTTTTAAAAACTAGAATTTTTTATTTGAATCGAGTAGATGTTCATGGTTCCGATAACATTAGACATCGCCTCAATGTTAAAACACTACCTAAAGTTCTCATAAACTTTTAATATTCAAATGCTAACACGTCTAGCAACGTCTAGCACGTCTGTCCGTCCATCCGTAACCGATTGAGTTAAATAACTCGGAAACGAATCAGTAAATTCGGGCTACTTGACGGAGTTGACGGTCGGTTAGTATAATGGCACCGTGGTGAATCTGTTCTGGTGTCTCGTCACTCTTACAAAATCGTGTCTTGTAAACAAACCGTATGTTTTCCTTGTATTCAAATCTGTAACATTTTTGAAATTGAATTTAATCTAACGACATTATATACATAATTATGTTTCCTAAATTAATAGGGATTGATGATGACTGCATTAAAAAACTATAATTATATTTATTCCGTCAGTTTAACCAAAAATCACAAACATAAAGAGCATCAATGTTCTGGAGTGGGGGCTTGCGACGCCACTATTTAGTAAAAATGCATTGTATCTTCGTCAATGTTTGTTTAACCAATAAATAAAAAAATACGTGTTTAATATTTTTATATTAATCTAACGGACGGACTGAAGGATTTTTTAGTCACCTTGCCTATTGCTGTAATCGAATTTCACATGTGTTTATGGTTATATATCGTAACATGGTGTTATATAGCCTTCCTCGACAAATAATTTGTTCAAATTAGACCAATAGCTCCTGAGATTAAGCCGTTTAACAAAACAAAAAAACTGTTCTGCTATATAATATATTACCTAGTATATAGATTAAAAAATACATAAATTAAAAAGTTTTACAAAAACGTTGATCGAATTCTTTGTAACCGATGATTGTTCTGAAATATAATAAAACACGATTTATCCCAGAAGCAAGCTGGGTTTGATTTATTGGCTCACTAAGTATCCTAAGAAACAGTGTAAATATATAAATTTAAACAAACATACAGTCTGGATCACGTACTTTTGCCTTTAACTAATTGATAAGGATACCTAATCTAGTAGGACATAATTAATGTTCCTATAGGTACCTATTACGCAGACTAATGCACCAAATAAACCTAGTACATACATATTCATAAGCTAATGAATAAACATTCACCCGAATAAATTAATACTCAATAACCTGCACGCGCGCAGCTACGACACTGCAAGGTTAATCGTCGTGAATCAAAGACTCCTACTTACTTTGACCCTTGTTCTGTTAACTAAAACGTATAAAATCTTTATAATTGTATACTGGAGACATTTAGTGGTCCTCACCTGTGAACTCATACAACCATTACAAATACAGTACAGAACAGCCAGTATGCAAATTGGGGAGTATGCATATTTTACTATGCAGTTGCTTCGGTTCTCTCTGCCTACGCCGCTAGGGAAGTGTTTTTTTTTAGAGGACATGGGTAGTTGGCCTAAGGCGGCCTTTACTAACTATCGGACTGGCGGGGGAGCGGGAAACTCTTACCCCTAAAGGAAGTGGCTTAAAGTTTAGTTAGTTAGTTCAGTTGCTAAAAATTTTGTACTTTATTAAGTACCGTTTTTGAGATTTCAAAAACGGTACCATGTACAAAATAATGATTTAAACAAAACTTGTAGAATTTGCCAACTGTGTTTCTTGCCTAGCATGTCGTAAAATGGTATGGCGACTAATGGTATGGGGTTTTGGGTACGTGATTGTGTAGGCGACGAGCTGGCCATTTGTCACTACTTTTTCACAATTTACCATCCAACCCAGCCCATTGTCCCATGTTGTCTGGGTCTTAAAAATAATGTGCCAACTGTGTTTTTACCTCTCATTCCGAAGTTGAACCTCTTTTTCGACTTATACGCCCGAACTATATATAATGTATAGATCAAACTTGAACACTTTATACTTACACAAAAACGCGCATGTAATGCGTTTTTGTGTAAGTATAAAGTGTTCATCGGATATACTATTTTTAGATAGAGGCAACATTCAGTTATGTACCTACACAAATAAACTCCTATTCTAAACATACGTACATTGTCCGTTCCCACAAGGTAAATATTTAAAAAGGGATGGAAAAATATTACTGAGCCGAGGGAAAAAACCCTACGTTTTTCACAAATATTACGAAGGAGAAATTAATAATTATGCTTCCCAGTTGGTTGACGCATTTTTTTTTATTAGAACTATACAACTACTATGTTTGATGATGCGCAGCACAGGACATTTGCAACATCAGACCAGGACCATATATTCAATTGTTAGATGTTTACTTCTCTGTCTCTCTTCCGCTCTTCAAGGCAAAACATTACGAAAGGCTGATCTTCAAACAGTCACGTAAAAATATTATACATACAGACATATTGAGAACCTCCTCCTTTTTTGAAGTCGGTTTAAAAAGAACAAATCAGTATATACGGATAATTTAAAAATAACATAGCCTGTTTCGTTGGTAAAATACGGAATGACGTTCTCGAATCTAGAAGTTTATCATGTTGTTAATTTTTACTATTAAACTCGGCCATTACTATGATGTAACTGCAAATTATTTTGCGAATGCAATAGAGTGAAAGTGGTTGTTTATTACAATGGGCTTATATGAAAAGCTGGTCAATAAGTTAGATTTGAAAAATCTTCTCGTATTCCTCAGTTCGTTTATAGCACATTGCTCTAATCGTAATTTGTTTGTCATCATAAAGATGTCTTATTTTTCTTTTCGAGCCTTCTAATAATTCTATTTATAAGAAATTCAGCATAACGATATATTCATTGGATATTTTAAGCGTCGTAACCAAGTCTTAACCTTCGTCCACGTCAATCATTACCTACAACTAGTGTTGTTTCATTATCGATAATTAACCTTGAAAAAATCGTTACATTATCGATAGGACTAACAATGGTATCGGTAGTGGTGTTGATAGTTTATAAACTGTAAATCATACTATCGGTACTGTTTAATAATACATACATACATAACATCACGCCCATAATTCCTAAAGGGGTTTGCAGAGTCAAAGGGGCAGCAGGCCCATTTAACCACATTTAGCCATGGGGGTTAGAGGGAAAATTGTGCAAAAGTAGTGACAAGTGGCCAGCTTGTTGCCTACACAATCACATACCCAAAACCCGATATACTTTTAGTCGCCTTTTACGACATGCTAGACAAGAAACACACTTGGCACAATATTTTTAAGTCCCAGACCACCATGGGACAATGGGCTGGGTAAGATGGTAAATTGTACAAAAGTAGTAACAAGTGGCTAGCTTATCGCCTACACAATCACATACCGAAAGCCCGATATACCATTGGCACATTATTTTTAAGTCCCAAGCCAACATGGGACAATGTTTAATTGTAAGAGTTCCTATAGTATCGGTAGAATCTCAATCGTCATCTTCCTAATGTTATCTCGTGTCCGTCTGCTGCTTGTTTCCATAAACTTGAGAGCCTATTTAATTTTTATATGCTGAAGGTGGGCCTTGACTTTTAAAATATTTAAAAAGCCTGTTCTATGTAAACAGCTTATCGATGTAACAGTAACTGTAACAACGCGAGATCGGCTTGTCCGTCTGTCCCTCTGAGTACTGAAACCAATGGAGACGACATAATGTTCTATACGAACTAACTGCTATACAAATATGATTAAAATCGATATTGTATTCATAAACCTCTATCTATCTCTTTTTAACAAGTCTACAATACTGCACGTAAAAAGAGAACAATATATTTGACTTTAACTATTTTCGGTAACATCATCAAGTGACGTCATAGAAATACCGAAGTGAAGCCGGCTTACCATTTTGGTTTCTCGCTTTAAGTTGTCAATGTCAGTGGAATTTGCAGTATATTGTGCCAATATTGATAAAATTTGTGATTATAACATAATCTAACTTGTAACATTCAGAAACATCGTCATAAATACATTTTTGGAGACTTATAGTATGTAAATAAATAAAGTGGAATGACACTACGCAAAGGCGCCATATTTGTTTCTCACTCAAATTGGGCTTCACTTTTTCGTAGTTAAGCCATCTCCATTAGTTTCAGTACTCAGAGGTCTGTCCGCGAACCGGATTGGTGTCGCAAGCGTCAAGGACGCTGGGCGACCGCCGTCCGCGCACTTTCACTATCAAGCGTGCGTCTAATTGCTATGGTTTTATATCGACTTTGACGTTTGCCACCCACGGGGATATGAACGGGAGTTATAATTTATCTTTTGGCTGAATGTGATTCAGGCTAGGCCCGTTTGACTCTGTTTACTCCTTCGTGAATTACGGTCCTGATGATATGTATTATTGAATATTAATAAAACACAAAATAACTCAAGTTACTTAAGACACTAACTAAGTATATTGAAAAAAAAAGTGTACATGGCAACGGTTTCATTTGTTTTTAATTTTTATATATTTTAATTAATTTACAGATCTAATTTTACTTCATTTATCTAATTTAATTCAACAAAGGGCCGACTATTTGTAATGTGACTCTTGATTTTCAACGTTCTAGGTGATTTTGTATTGTATTCTAATAAGTCATTAATTTGACAAGGAACCTGTTCTGATATTAATTTCTATCAATATTATTGTATTGTATTCCATAATCTAATCTTTTTTGCGTTTTGGACGAATGTCTGTTAGCCTTAAGATGTTTGTTAAATAAATAAATAAAATAAATAAATAAATAATCGGTTATGGCGCGAGAGTTCACCACTGTCAAAAACGCTAGGGCTGGGCCCATTATTGCAATCGACTAGGCATGGTACAATCATCGATTATATCTTCCATCTAACAGTATATACATATGGGCCTATTATTGCAATCGACTAGGGATGGTACAATCATCGATTATATCTTCCATCTAACAGTATAAACATATATGTATTATAAACAGAATCATATGTCGTCAGTAGAACAATATGTCTATTTGATTGACATACGGTATCGATCACGTAAGCAATCTCATTCGATTAGACAATTGGAAGACAATGTATCATTAAGCTATGTATATTATACGCATAGTGGCTAACTGCGACTACTAAATCAATTCTCTACAAACAGACTATATTAAACTTGCTTTTTTCTGCGACTTCAACCGCGTAGACTAATATTTCTGTACCTTACAGAAACTGATTTTTTTCGGAATAAAAAGTATATATGTTATTCCAGACTATAATCTATCTCTGTGCCAAATTTCATCCATAACCGTCCAGCAGTTTATGCGTGAAGAAGTAACAAACATACACACACACACATTCACAAACTTTCGCCTTTATAATATTAGTGTGATAGTGTGATAATATTAGTGTGATAAGAAAACTTAAAAAAAATGGTCAATATTGAGATTGAGATTAGAGCATTCAAACAATCTCTTTGTTATTATTGGTATAGTAACTATCGATTCTTTTGCCAAGGTCTTCTTAAACCTAATAAATCAGTCAACCCTCTCTTTGTCCAAGAGCCCACAGGTATGGCCCGTTCCTTGTCCGTGGCACTACATATTTTATTATTTGGGGCCAGTCCCAGTCCGATCTCACTAGGGCAACACGTTTATAGACCAAGAACATGATGTATCTACTGGAAAATTTTATTACCAACTGATTCACATTCATAAATGCAATAAACACATTGACTTTTAAATAATGCCGATGAAACAGATATACTTGCATGCAACATTAGTTATTTTTTAATCCATTACCATAGCACTGGTTTCATCTATTCCGGAATACGTGAAAGTGACATTATTACAATCATATGCATGTGATAATTTTACTTTTAATGTTTAACTTATCCCAAGTTAGTCTGGGACTTAAAAAGAATACGCTAACTGTGTTCCTTGCCTAGCATGTCGTAAAAGGCGACTAATGGTATATCGGGTTTTGATTAAGTGATTGTGTAGACGATGAGCTAGCCACTTGTCACTGCTTTTGCACATTATTTTTTTTGGCTGAATGTAGTGGTGCCTGCTGTCCCTTTAACGCATACCCCTTCGGCGATTACAAATTTTAATGTTGTATGTATGTTAAGCTCCAACTACAAATAAAATCTACCGCCACATATTTAGGTACACGATCGTGCTATAAAACTGATCCGCGATAACATTCCCATTCACAGTGAAGTAACAAGTATTGTTACATAAAGTCAAATTCGTTGATAATTCGTACAATTGTCTCGTATTGCCGGACGAGAGTTAGATAATTTAAGTGCGGGCTGGGTTTTGAAACATCTTATTGTGTTATCGAATCTTGTACTACTTTTACAAGCTATTGTTCTTGCTGAGACGATAATTATGTTTTATTGGAAGCCATATTTTTGACAGTTAAGTGACTCTTTATGATTATAGATGGATGTGTTAGCGATAACAAAACGAGATTTATTCTTAAGATTATCTTTCTAGAGATAAACATCTAACAAGTTGAGTTGTTAGAGACAATTACATACATACATACATAACATGACGCCCATAATTCCCGAAAGGGTGGGCAGAGTCAAAGGGACAGCAAGCCTCTTTAACCACATTCAGCCAAAAAAAAAACTGGGGTGGGTTAGATGGATTTTTTGTAATATTAGACACAATTCTTATATAGTATTTAGTTGTTAACCGTTTTATTTAAGCTTGCCCTGCTTGTTGTTCATTTTATAGCTAGCTTTTGCCCGCGGCTTTGTTCGCATCTAATAATGTTTCTCCATACAAACTTTGGACCCCGTTTTACCGAAATCCTTTTTAAGTGTATGCCTACGGCATGATGACTATCTGCCTGCCAAATTTCATCGCATTCCGTTAAGTGGTTTAAGCTGGGTGTTGATAGATCAGTCAGTCAGTAAGTACTGGCAGTCTTTTGCAGCAGATAAATTCTCACGCCTTTTCTCAAGGGTCATAATTCCTTGGTTAAGCAAAAGTTTGATTTATTTTTACCGATAAAACATCCCAGTTTTGTTTTAAGCATGATCAATCGTTAAATGATTGTTTCCGAACGTTTTTCCAATCATACACAAAAAAGTCTAGACAGAACGAATTATAATTCCATAACAATAGCTTCCATTGCCTTAAAATACTTGACCGAAGAAGATCGTATCAGGGAACGTCACAAAAACGAAGCAGACTCACGAATTTACAGAATTCCCACGCGTCAATTTCACGTTAAATTTTACGCCGAGTTGCTTTTTACGTCCGAAAGGAAAATTAAGTACATATTGCTTTGAAAATACTATACTACTATGAGTATTTGCGACGTTAGTACATAGTTAGTGAAGGCTATAATTATTTTTGTATTTCAGATGCGTATTTAATTTTAAACATGATTAGAGGAAGTATGAAAGTGGCACCAGTGGTAGATAAGATGAGAGGAAACCGTTTATCTTGGTATGGGCATGTGATGAGAAGAGAGGAAGAACACGTGACAAAGAGAGTGATGAGTATGAATGTTAGTGGATGGAGAGGAAGAGGAAGGCCAAATAAGAGATGGATGGATTGTGTGAAAGATGATATGAGAGAAATGGGAGTGGATAGCTTGATGACGGCTGACCGGGACGTATGGAAAATGAAGACATGCTGCGCCGACCCCAGATGAACTGGGAGAAGGGCAAGAGGATGATGATGATTTAATTTTAAACATACACACGTAGATTGGGAACATGACGTCCATACATTTGCGTATGGATATAGAATTAGATAAATAATATTCTGATTGCATATTAAAACAGCATAAATTCGGTATAGCACAACGTATAGTTTTATAACGCCTCACTTGATAACCACAGAGAAGGACATACAGACCACAGACAATATAAGAAATTGTTTAGAAACCATAGCCATACATAGTTATAGATGGCGTTGGTGTGTTTTTTTTAATGTGACTAATACCATAAACAATATATTTCCAACACTTAAAGAGGTGTTTAGTGATCATCATTATCCATGTTTCCTGTGTTCGATTTGATTTTGTATTATTCTTACATTCGACACATAGTTGTTTTTACTCACCTCAACAAACTGCCTTGCTACAAAGAAATATAATATTTTAAAACCTGTATGCACGTTTTTTTAACACGCTTTGCTTTAGCATCGAGACACACATATAAATCTGTAATTAGATTAACAAAGAACATAACACCTGCTCGGTTTTAAACACATGTAAGGCGCTTATCCGTTGGTCTAACTAACTAACTTAACTTCACGCCACTTCCATAGCGGGGTAGGCAGAGAAAACCGAACGACATATAGCACGATCCTTACACACCTCACTCGCCTATTCAACATTCATGATCCTTTTCATACAAGCTCTACGGTTTTTATTACTCCTAACATCACCTTCTGTTAATACACAACCAATCTGGTCGTGCTAGGTGAGCCTGGGCATTCCACGGCTCCTACCTTGCACTTTCGCATTGTACCTATATCCGTTGGTCTAGCGCTCACATAAAGATAAATCAGCTTCCTTATAACACTAATCAGGTAGACAAATGCTTCTTATACGAGAACCTTAATCGCTAACTACAGAACTCATAGGTTAGATAGTTGCTAGCTTGGCACAGGGTCAGGACCTTTACACTTGCGTGGTACAAAGTGGCATAGAGGCGTGATCACACCTATGTTCACACCTACGATGACAAGCTCGATGGCTCATTCGGTAGTGATCCTGCCCCATGCTCCAAGAGTTGTGGGTTCAATCCCCACCCAGGACAAACATTCGTGTGATGAATACTTGTGTTTGTTCTGTGTCTGGGTGTTAATATCCAATATTTACGTAAATATTTGTGATACCAATGTTGATTCTGATATCCGTAACACAAGTGCTTAAGCTACTTACCTCGGAGTCAGATCAAGGTATGTGATGTAGTCTGATGTTTATATTTATGTGAGACCCAACGAAGGTTTGTAGCCGTAAACAGTTGGACTTGCTAAGTAACTATCTAAAGGGCAAAGTGCTATTTTAATGTTCGTAATTATTGTTCCGATTTGTCGGTGTTGATGGGCGTTTTTGTGATTAGGTACCACTAATGTCTATAGAAATAATGCGTATGACACTACAATTTCTTTGGTTAGATGCTACATATATCTAATATCTAAGGCTACAACAGTATTTATATACTTAAAAATAAAAAAAAAACATTAGGTTTGCATTTCTACGATACGAGTACAAAATTATCATATAACACAGATACTACTCATCGAAGTTCCATAAACACCTTAAATGTAAATATGAATTTCTGATCCAATTACTTAAATAAGTTATCAAAATTAAAAAAAAAAAAAAACAGTATTAAAAGACTTTTATAAATTTTATTAGAAATGTAATTGTCCCGTATAGGTCTGGGACTTAAAAATAATGTGCCAACTGTGTTTCTTGCCTAGCATGTCGTAAAAGGCGACTAATGGTATATAGGGTTAATGGGTATGTGATTGTGTAGGCGACGAGTTTGCCACTTGTCACAATTTTCCATCTAACCTAGTCCGTTTTTATTTTTGGCTCAATTTGGTGGGGCCTGCTGCACCTTTGACTCTGCCTACCCCTTCGGGGATGATGGGCGTGATGTTTTGTTGTTATGTTGCATATTTACACTTCTAATCAAAAGTACAAGCTGACTATCGTCTTCACCCGTAACTCAGCCTAACATCTCGTGCCGCAGACCTTTCGCACCTCAACACGTTAAGTCACGCCCGGCAAGCACGACGCACTTACCCTACGCTTTTCCCCCGTACCCACTTCTACTTTCGAGACCAGTTACTTCCGAGCAATTGCTAGTATCCACCTACTATTAGCTACGCACTGTTGTCTTGGTCATGTTCTGCTTCTGAGCACATGTCATTGTTTTGTACCGTTCAACGGTAGTTGGCCTCACTTTAAGTTCAAATGGGCGATGATAAGTATGATAGTAGTGATAAGATCTGTGCATATGTTTTCATTAAGTTGCTACATTCTGTTCGCGACTTTTTTGCTTAAAAAAATACAAACATAAAGAGCATCAAAGTTTTAGAGTGGGCGCTGTGACGTCACTTTCAATCAAAAATTGTACCTAGGTATGACGTCACGTGCTACTTGAAAGCACTGTCTATTCGTCATTTTGTTTTACAAATAAATAAAAAACATCATGTTCAATATTTTTTTATAATCTAACTGATGACGGACTAAGCAGATTTTTTTAGTTGCCTAGTCTATTCTGATTACACATCCAGTTCTTAACTTTTTAACAATTTTTTATTAAAAATCAATTCCCTAAACCATTTCAATGCCCTCAATTTTCCTCCAGACCCTCCTTAGGAGCTTCTCGCGCCCACCAGGGGCTGTCATCGCCCATTTTGAGAACGACTGCCCTTAGCCATTGAACTTTAACATCCTCTAGTTACAGCTACAGCTAATGAAGTTTGAACAACTTTCACAAAATACATCATCGCTTAATGGTATGACGTTACGTAGTAATTTCGCATCGTCGACCCTGCAAAGGAAGTTCACTTCCCACTATTAACTAGTTATTAGTTGGGCTTTCCATGCATTCCTGATCAATTTCGATTTTCATACTAACACTTTATAAACAAACACCGTTTCCCAACCTTTACTATTGATTCCACTATTCGACTATTTTATGATAGTAATGAATATGTCTGTTTAAATAGCTTCGCGCGACGGCTAAAATTCCTTAGGTTTTCAATAGATTGCAATATATAGTCTTTTTTACACGGCGGCCGTAAAAAAGAATAAGAAAAAAAATTGAAGGATGTAGGAGCCGCGGAAGGCCCAGGCTCACCTACCACGACCAGATTGGTCATGTATTAACAGAAGGTGATGTTAGGAGTCATAAAAACCGTAGAGCTTGTATGAAAAGGATTATGAATGTTGAAGAGGCGAGTGAGGTGTGTAAGGATCGAGCCATATGGCGTTCGGTTCTCTCTGCCTACCCCGCTAGGGAAGTGTGTTTAAAAAAATATATATTACAATTATAAAAATTAAATAAAAGCAAAAAATAACGCAAAAATTAAGCCAATACTTAACAAATTAAGAAGTACCTTTATTGCAGAAAATGGACGACAAATTAACAAGTAAACAAAAATAATGAAAACTAAATTTTCGATGGCATAAAATATGAAACATGAAGCATTAAAAATGTCCGATTGACATCACAGCCTCACACAAGACGTTATATGTCTCATTATAAAAAGGGCATGGCAGTAGTGTAGGTATAATATAGGTACTTTAAAACAGTTTTAATGACAAGTAAAGGTTTATACGACAATCATGAACCAAGGTTTCTGTCCCTTATACAATAAACATATCCCACAGTAGAAATAACAGCTTTGTGTCTTTTGTTCATTGCCTTTTGAAGGCTCAAACTCAATATTGTATTATTTTATTAGGTACTAGCTGTGCCAGCGGTGTCACCCGCGTTTATGGTTAATATTATATAGACTATTTCCGTCATACATGATTTCTATGTAACTTTAACCATTAAGGCTGCACACGCGACGAAAGCTTAAAAAATCCTAACTTCTCCCGTTTTCCCAACATTTCCTTTCACTACTCTGCTCCTATTGATTGTAGCGTGATGAAAAGTATACTATAACCTGCCCAGGAGTATGAAGAATAATTGTACCAAGTTTCGTTTAAATCCGTCGAGTAGTTTTTGTTTCTATAAGGAACATACAGACAGACAGACAGACAGACAGACAGACAAAAATTTTACTGATTGCATTTTTGGCATCAGTATCGATCAATAATCACCCCCTGATAGTTATTTTGAAAATATATTTTATGTACAGAATTGACCTCTCTACAGATTTATTATAAGTATAGATATTGTTGTTCTGTGGGAGCTCCGATATTTATGACAGACATTTTCCTAATTATGGCTTAAGCCTCTTTGTCAAATACAATAAACAAAATAAGGTATAATTTGTGCTCTATTGAAGAGGACTTGGAATTCTGTCGTTGATATAATGTGATTATAATATTATTATTGTATAGCTAAATTATTAAGCCTATACGTACTTTGCCGGTCGTTATAAAAATAAATGTAACTTTAGTGAATTGGGTGCTGGTCGAATTCTGGCAAGCTCATATTTTTTAAATTCGTCAAGCAGGTATCGATAATCAGATAAAAATCATTGTATAGAGAAGCACTCTTCTATAAAACCAGTTGATTGGTTCACAAAGTAAAAGTTATAACTGATTTATAAGTGCTTTTTTTAAGCCTATATAAATAAAGATAATTTCATTTCATAACATTAATTACAAAGCCGATATAGTTAATATGAACTTAGGGTAGCACGTGTGTGCTAGTTTTAATACCCCACTTAAAAGCTGAAAGCGCAGCTTAAAGAAAAAGCGCAAGTCTGCTAAAAGTTTCTGAGTGCACTAATTTTAACGGTGGACTCTTTAAAATTACTGTGTCTTGCTTCTTTGTCGGCTATTAACATTTTACCCAGCTTTAGCCGAGAACTTTTAAGCATAGCGTTTCTTTGCAGGCTAATGTAGGTTTTTCTTTTCTTCGGTTAAATTACTTTCGGACAAGAATAAAACTAGTCTAACATTTAAAACTATTTATTTATTTGAATTTTCTAAATTTAAATTATTGTCAATGCAATTTTACGCCACTGAAATTTTAGATCACGGTCAAAACACTCTCAAAATTAAGCATAGTTAACCGAATTAAATCTGTAAGTGCCTAATTGAAAAACATTTTGTGACAAATGTCAATAACACAATGAACGTTTCTCGGTAGCGATCAGAAAATTTGCATCCCAAGGACGCATTGCCTAAACGCAACTTCCGTTATCTATTAATATTCTGTGTTAAGGCCATATTCGGATGAAAGCATAACGTTATGCAGATGCAAAACGCTCGGCAAGTAAACAGATCCTCGTAACCTACATACTTAAGAGCTTAGTCAGACACGAATCAGTGCGTATAAGTTATGTAACAACTTGTTAACGAAGTAACAGCACTTCGCGGTTCCCTCGTAGTTCCCGTTCCCGTGGATAAAATATAGCCTTTATTACTCGCTGATAAAGAGGGTGGTAGCTCAATGGTAAGGACACGCACCTCTTAACCGAGTAGTGCGGGTTCAAACCCGTGCATGTGCCTCTGAATTTTTCCAATTTATGTACGTATTTATACCACTAGCTCGACGGTGCGGGAAAACATCGTAATGAAACCTGCAAATTCGACCAACTTTGGATTTGTAACCATGGTCCAAAAATTGTCTGGTTCCCCTATCTTAGGGTTACGAAGGTCAGATCGGCAGTCGTTTTGAACATAATTACTAAACTCGCTAATTCCTGGATCATGTTCTAAGCGGACCCCGTCTAAGCATGGAACATAACGCTAGGAAGATGATGACTCGCTGGTAAAGTAGCTGTCTATTGATGAAATATTTTTTCATATTGGTCCAATAGTTTCGGAGCCTATTCAATCCAAACAAACAAACAATCAAAACTTTCCTTTTTATAATATTAGGTATAGATAACCAAAAGTTATGAGAGAACTGGAACCCAGATTCTGGAGATGCGCCGACGAAGGGGGACAAAAGATGCTTGTCGTAATCTTGTCCTTTATAAGGGCCCGGTGAATCCATTCAAAGGGTCGGCAACGTGCGAGTGACACCCTTTGTATAACAAGCGCTTTTAAGCTACAGTGACAGCTTATAATTAGGTCAGCAATAAGCTTGTTTATTGGCTTTTTAACCGACTTCAAAAAAAGGAGGAGGTACTCAATTCGACTGAATGTTTTTTTTTTGGAATTTGACTTTGACTGGCTCGATGGCGCATTTAATAGTGTCCTTGCCCCATGCGCCAAGAGTTGTGGGTTCGATCCCCACCCAGGACAAATATTCGTGTGATGAATAATTGGATTTGTTCTGTGTTTGGGTATTATTTTTAACCGACTTCAAAAAAAAGGAGGAGGTTCTCAATTCGACTGATTTTTTTTTTTTTTTTTAACCGACTTCAAAAAAAAGGAGGAGGTTCTCAATTCGTCTGAATTTTGTTTTTTTTTTTTTTTTATTTTTTTTATTTTTTTTTTTTTTTTGTATGTATGTTACTCGATATCTCCGAGAATTGTTATCCGATTTCCAAAATTATTTTTTTATTCGAAAGGGTTTACTCCCGAGATGGTCCCATTGCCACCAAGTCAGGATCTGATGAAGGGATCCCAGGAAAATCGAGGGAAACCCTCAAATTTTATAGGCACGTACAATGTGTTTTAGACATTTTCAAAGATTGTTCGAGTTTTTACGTATGGTACTTATCATCTTATGTTGGTGAGCTGATGATGGAAGGTACAACTCCTTAACGATTAGGTATTAGTTTATGATTCTTTAAATATTGATATCTTCGAGAATTGTAAGACGATTTTTAGACTTTTTTTTTTATTCAAAAGGGTATATTCTTGAGTTAGTCCTATTGACACCACATCTGGATCTGATGAAGGAATCTTAGGCAAATCGAGGGAAACCCTCAAGTATTATAGGCGCGTACAATCTATTTTAGTTATTTTCTAAAAGAGTTCAAGTATTTACGTCTGGTATTCATAATCTCATGTTGCTGAGCTGATGATGGAAGGTGTAACTCCTTAACGATTAGGAGTTCGTGGATAATTCTTTCAATATTATAGGGCCATATTGAGTGTTATTCTCGTGATAGTCTCAATTTCACCAAGCCTTGGTCTAGTGATAGGATTCCATGAAAACGAGGGCCACTTTTAAATTTTAACGACATGTTAAGTGTTTTATTTATTTTTTCTAAAACGATTCCAGTATTTGCGTCTCGTACTCATCATGTTATGTTGCTTAGCTGATGATGAAAGGTATAACTCTTTGAAGATTAGTAGTTTTAAGTAATTCTTTAAACATTAAAGGCTTGTTATACATTTTCGTCTTTAGTCTCATAAGACCGGCACTGTCTCATTATAGCAGCTCGTTTTGATTTGGTCTACCTACCTATTAATAAATTTCTCTAAAAAGTAACAAATAAGTTAAATTTTAACAAAAATAAAAACCGACTTCAAAAAACCCCGCAAAAAATGTTTATAAAAAAAAAACAAGTAAGAACTGCCTTAATAGCTATTTAAATGTCTAAACACTAAAAAGTATAAAATAAATTCTTTCGACTGCTTCGATGAAAGTATTAATCTTTAACACGTATTTAAATATTTACAATAATCAGTTAGTTTTGGAGTCGGTGCCAGCCAAACTAAAAAAAAAGTAGACACTTAATAACAAATTACCTTACTAATAACAATATGAAACAAATTAGTTAAAATATGAGTATATTCACTTACTATTATTGATGTTGTATATTCAAAACCTATTTTACCACCCTTCACCAAGAAACAAATAATTGCAAATTCCGAAATGATGATATAATTACGCGGGCTGGCACCGACTCCAAAACTAACTGATTAGTAAATATTTAAATACGTGTTAAAGATTAATACTTTCATCGAAGCAGTCGAAAGAATTTATTTTATACTTTTTAGTGTTTAGACATTTAAATAGCTATTAAGGCAGTTCTTACTTGTTTTTTTTTTATAAACATTTTTTGCGGGGTTTTTTTTTCTTTTTTTTTTTTTTTGTATGTATGTTACTCGATATCTCTGAGAATTGTTAACCGATTTCCAAAATTTTTTTTTTAATCGAAAGGGTTTACTCCCGAGTTGGTCCCATTGCCACCAAGTCAGGATCTGATGAAGGGATCCCAGGAAAATCGAGGGCAACCCTCAAACTTTATAGGCACGTACAATGTGTTTTAGACATTTTCTAAGATTGTTTAAGTATTTACGCATGGTACTTATCATCTTATGTTGGTGAGCTGATGATGGAAGGTACAAATCCTTAACGATTAGGAATTAGTTTATGATTCTTTAAATATCAATATCTTCGAGAATTGTAAGACGATTTTTAGAGTTCTTTTTTTTATTCAGAAGGGTATATCCTGGAGTTGGTCCTATTGGTACCACATCTGGATCTGATGAAGGAATCTTAGGTAAATCGAGGGAAACCCTCAAGCTTTATAGGCGCGTACAATCTATTTTAGTTATTTTCTAAAACAGTTCAAGTATTTACGTCTGGTATTCATAATCTCATGTTGCTGAGCTGATGATGGAAGGTGTAACTCCTTAACGATTAGGAGTTCGTGGATAATTCTTTCAATATTATAGGGCCATATTGAGTGTTATTCTCGAGATAGTCTCAATTTCACCAAGTCTTGGTCTAGTGATGGGATTCCATGAAAACGAGGGCCACTCTTAAATTTTAACGACATGTTAAGTGTTTTATTTATTTTTTCTAAAAAGATTCTAGTATTTGCGTCTCGTACTCATCATGTTATGTTGCTTAGCTGATGATGAAAGGTATAACTCTTTGAAGATTAGTAGTTTAATTCTTTAAACATTAATGGCTCGTTATACCTTTTTGTCTTTAGTCTCATAAGACCGGCACTGTCTCATTAAAGCAGCTCGTTTTGATTTGGTCTACCTACCTATTAATAAATTTCACTAAAAAGTAACAAATAAGTTAAATTTTAACAAAAATAAAAACCGACTTCAAAAAACCCCGCAAAAATATACTCATATTTTAACTAATTTGTTTCATATTGTTATTAGTAAGGTAATTTGTTATTAAGTGTCTACTTTTTTTTTAGTTTGGCTGGCACCGACTCCAAAACTAACTGATCATTGTGAATATTTAAATACGTGTTAAAGATTAATACTTTCATCGAAGCAGTCGAAAGAATTTATTTTATACTTTTTAGTGTTCAGACATTTAAATAGCTATTAAGGCAGTTTTTACATGTGTTTTTTTATAAACATTTTTGCGGGGTTTTTCGAAGTCGGTTTTTATTTTTGTTAATTTAGTATTTAAGTATATATTTGTAATACCACTGTTGTTTCTGATATCCGTAACACAAATGCTTAAGCTCCTTACCTCGGAGTCAGATCAATGTATGTGATGTAGTCGGATATTAATTTTTAAGAATACCAAATCAGCTGTTTATCAGTTATGTAATAAGCCCGTTTGTCCTATGTTGGTCTGAAACTTAAAAATAATGTTCCAACTTTGTTCTATTTGCATGCCGTAAAAGGCGACTAACAGTAGATATATTGGGCTTTGGGTATGTGATTGTGCAGGCGACAAGTTAGCCTCTTGTCACTAGTTTTTTACAATTTTCCATCTAACCCAGCCCAGTTTTATTTTTAACTGAACGTGGTTAAAGGGGCTTGCTGGCCCTTACTCTGGCTGGCTACTCTGCCTACCCTTTTGGGGATTGTAAGCGTGATGTTATGTATGTAATAAAAAAATATACAAATGCAAATTGGATAGCGTGGTGCTTCAAATCTGTGATCTGAGAGGCGAAAATAATGTTTTTTTTATTTATTTAACCCACATTCTGGTAGGCTTAGACATCAACAAATTAGTTTAATAAGTTACTAGCAGCGCCCCGCGGTTTCACCGGCATAGTTCCTGTTCCCGTGGGTATAAGGGGACAAAATATAGCCTATGTTATACGCTGATAAAGTAACTTTCCATTGGTGAAAGAACTATTCAAATCGGTCTAGTAGTTTCGAAGCCTATTCGATACAAACAAACAATCGAATCTTTCCTCTTTATAATATTAGTATAGATTTAACACTGCTTAAACTTGAGAGGAAAACTTTTTTAAGAGGTTCAATATATCTGTCATTCATTAATCATCATTCTGGTATACATAATATTATTCAGGTAGATACATATACATATGTATATCTCCCTAACCAACACGATTTCAAAATTCAGTTTTTTTTTAGATTCTTATTTATAGGCTAAGTTCGTATTATTTTGAATATAATAAAAACAATAGCCCACTTTCAAAATGAATTCGGCAGCTTTGATGCAGCTAATGTAAACGGTGTCAAATCAGGTCGAACTGTCAAAATGACATATCGCCTATAAATAATTGTCAGTTATTTGTCAAGTCGGGAAGTTTAAAGAAAAATTTGAATTTGTGTGATAACGTGTTGCGAACAGTGACACCGCAGCGGATGTGGTGAAACTGGGGTCAGAACCTGGATGGGTGATCATGATTTCGACATCTCTGACTCTTGTGCTTCTATGGCAGGATATGGAGATAATCGTATTGAATTGTAGATAGGGTCTTAACCATAGCATCTCCATCCAAATTACTAGCTTATTAATTTAGATTTTTATTGATTGATGTTTAAATCAATTAAGTGCTTTCTTAATTAAATTGTATAACAACTTGCAAACTATCAATACTGCAGCATCTTTTCCCTTATATCCGACAAATCAATTTAAAATGTTTCAAAGTAATTTTTTTTTATAAATAAATAAATATGTACAGGTGGTAAAATAAGTCTCGAAGATAAGTCTCGGAGCTTCTGAATTTGAGCATTTCTGAATGTTTATTTGAATATGCCTTAGTATTTCTAAAAATATATGGAATATAAACATTAGTTTGATATATTACACAAAAACTAAAATATAAAAAGTTGGTTGTGCCTACCCGATTCACGCAGTACGTCGACCACGGTCCGTTACAAACCCATCGCTTATGCCATCCAAGATGGCTCTAATAAGGTCTCGTGCGCAACCACTCATGCACCTCCTGACATGGTCAATTTGAGCTCGAGACGTATTCGTTGAGCATTGTGATCCGGTTATTAGTCTACGTGAGGCCGGTATTAGCACGCTCAATTTGACAGACTTATGTCATTCGGCCTCTTTTCTGTCATTGCGAAATTAGTACTGGCTGAATTATCTTATGACATAGGATATAAAATGTCTGTCTGATCGCAATCCCTCAAGCAATTTCTGAAGGTGTATGAGAGACAAAGAAACAGCTAGTTCCTGTAACCACTTTTAGGTAAAATTAAAATTGGGCTTGGTTAGATGGCAAATTGTGAGAAGTAGTAACAATGGCTATTGCTACACAATCACAACGTAGAATAACTAACAATGTTGAACAAACTTAGTTATTCTTAGTTATTACGTGTTTCTTAACCTAAACGTTAAGATGGGTAAAATAATCTGCAACGTTCAATACTTACTCCTACATTTAAACTAAATCTATACTTATAATAAATCTGTAGAGAGGTCAATTCTGTACATGAAATATATTTTCAATATAACTATCAGGGGGTGATTAGTGATCGATACTGATGCCAAAAATGCAATCAGTAAAATTTTTGTCTGTCTGTCTGTCTGTCTGTATGTTCCTTATAGAAACAAAAACTACTTGACGGATTTTAACGAAACTTGGTACAATTATTCTTCATACTCCTGGGCAGGTTATAGTATACTTTTCATCACGCTACAATCAATAGGAGCAGAGTAGTAAAGGGAAATGTTGGGAAAACGGGAGAAGTTACTCCATTTTTTAAGCTTCCGTCGCGTGTGCCTGTGCAGCCTTAATGGTTAAAGTTACATAGAAATCATGTATGACGGAAATAGTCTTTATAATATTAACCATAAGCGCGGGTGACACAGCTAGTAGCTAATAAAATTGTAGAGTATTAGTGTAAGTTACTTATTTTAGGATCATTGAACTGATCAAGCATATGTCTCAATGTATATGACAGTTATTTATAAGTCACACGTGTGAAATTAGCATTACAAATAGCTGCAAACACACCATGTACCGCAAATACATAGTTAATTATCAGTAATCATAGTTATTTCAATATAGGTAGTAACCGGATAGTAAATAGTTATTTCAATATAGTTCCTAATTCACACATCATGGTCAAAGCTAACGATAAACGGAACAAAACGTTTGGTAGAAACGTAAATATAGCATTTTATGTTTATTTCTAGTGCTCAGTAAACTGGCGTAATTGATTGTGACTCTGAGCTTAGCGAAGGCTGATTTATTATTGCAGCTAGTTTATCACGTGAATTGTATCGTGATAATTTAGATGTTTTTATTTAGCATTACTTTTTTCCGGATGAAAGGTCCCTACTTGTTATAATTTTCTGTGCTCGTGAACAGTTTTAAAAGTTTCATAATAGGCCCAATAGTTATGCTTTTAAAGGGTACCTAATAGAAGTCTCATGTTGATCTGGGACTTAAAAAGAATGTGTCAACTGTGTTTCTTGCCTAGCATGTCGTAAAAGGCGACTAGTGGTAGATATATGGGGTTTTGGGTATGTAGTTGTGTAGGCGACGAGTTGGCCACTTGTCAATATTTATTCTTAATTTTCCATCTAACCCAGCCCAGTTTTATTTTTGGCTGAATGTACTTGTTGCCCCCTTGACTCTGCCTACCTCTTCGGGGACTAAGGGTATTATGTTATGTAGAAGTATTATCCGGACGTTTGAAAAAATAAATATAAATAAATAATATGGCGCAATTTCCATGAAAATTACTGAACGACAAATGGTTCTATGGCCTAGAAAGTTAATTCCACAACCATCAAATGATGTGACTTGCCAACTTAAGTGACGTGATTTCGTAATTGTAATAGGTATATGATCATGATTACTTGATTATGGCTAATCGTGCGACCTTGCCTACAGTGTAACGTACTTACTGATGAGCAATAATATTTCCCATTCATATAAAATGATACAAGATTGCGTCATATGTTCTCATTGTTGTTGTTATTGCTTGCTTCTGTATTGAGTTGACTGGGCACTTGGTTTAGTGGGCAAGAACTGGCCATGATAACGAAGGTTATGGGTTCTGATCCCACCTTAGGCAAATCCGTATCCTTATAATTAATATTGATGTGATGGACATGGTCATTCGTGCTAAAGTGATGTACGTATTTAAGTAAGTCTACTTTCAGAATATATGCTTGTGCCATAGTACGTACAAACATATAATTTCATGAAAATTTTAAACTAGCACATTCGTATGTTAGTCTGAACGACATACATTTAACTGTTACAATCGAGATCCGTTCATACATTTTTTTTTATATTGGAATGAAGATCTCACATATTTATTGTAAGGCATAGGTATTTTTAACAGAAAAGCATATTATTTGAGCATCTACGTCAATTGCTCATGGTATTTATTTGAATATATTTATCCATTATTATAATAGTATTTATTTATTTATGACGCCAAACGTGTCTAGACTGGTTTGGCGTCATAATGTATCATAATGTTAAATAAATATACACAGGTGTTTCTATTTTTATTCGAAACATCTAGGCCAAGTATTTTAAACCTGTTGTTTTTTATTCAATTTCTGGTTGGTATATTAAAGACAAAAAATTATATAAGAAGTCATAAATAATGTGTTGTTTTATTTCTGATGCTACTCCATTTTATAATAACAAAAGTCCTTGACGCTGCATTTAAAAAACGGAATCTGCTTTTTTACAAAAAAAGCGACAAGCTTTTAACTCTAAATTAAATGTATGCAACAGTTTTAAAGAGTTAAATGTAAGTTAACTAAAGCTTAAGCTGACAGCTCAGCCTGCGAGGAATTTCCCTTTTATATGTCTATACTAGCTTCTGCCCGCGGCTTTGCTCGCGTGGTACATCTATAAATCATAGCCTATATGTTATTCGGGTGTATAAGCTATATTATTGTAAAGTTTCATTAAAATCCATACAGTAGTTTTGGCGTGAAAGAGTAACAAACATTAATTCATACTTACAATATAACTTACTTTTGCGTTTATAATACTAGTAGGGACGTTCACCTAGTATCCATGGCACAAGCTTATAAGCTTAGTTTGGAACTAGGGAATTGGTGTGTCAGTCTGGAGAATTCGAAAATGATTCTATTTTCGTTACAACACTATGACAACATCGGACCTACAACTAGTTAATGTGTTTGCATATTAACATGTTTTGTTAGATATCTGCCGCGGATCTATATGTCAAGGTCAAAAGTGGGGGCAGATTACGAGATAAAATAATCGTTATGAGACTTTTTAATAACGATTATTAGCTTCACTTGTAACTAACTAACCATACAATCGAATCATGTACGCCGAGTTTAATATACTATTTTATTGTCAAGGTAAGAAGTGGCATGCTTCGGTGGTTCGGACATGTGGAAAGAATGGATGGAAGGATGTAGGAGCCGCGGAAGGCCCAGGCCTACCACGACCAGATTGGTCATGTAGTAACAGAAGGTGATGTTAGGAGTCATAAAAACCGCAGAGCTTGTATGAAAAGGATCATGAATGTTGAAGAGGCGAGTGAGGTGTGTAAGGATCGTGTCATATGGCGTAAGGGTCTGATCTGGGTAATAATATTTAATATTTTTAACTACATATTTGGACTCATGTTCTTCTTCTGGTATCTAGAACGCAAGTGTTTAAGCTACTTAACTCGGAATCAGATCAATCTGATCAATGTTTGTAATATTATTTGGTTTTTAACCACCTAGTGACACCCCTTATGTATGTATGTATGTATGTAGTGACACCCCTTGTAATGCAAACGACTATAGGCTACGGAGGCTACTTCAGGCTACTTGCCATCTTACTGGCTAAACTATACGCTTATTTTGCACCTTCGCGATATAAAAAACTTCAAGGAATATAGGCGTGAAATCCTTTTCACGGTAACGTTATTCCATTTTATGCTCATTCAATTGGCACATATCGTTACCGACCGAGTGAAATTGATTTTGACCATTAAAAGCAGTTGATAACGTATAATAATGCCTAAACATTGCGCTAATAGATTATATCGTCGTATTGTTAACAGGGACATAAAAATAACGTTGTAAAATATAGCTATTTATAGAAAATATTACTCACAATAGGTCACCCATATAGGTATTTGGTTCTGACCTAAATATTTTTCCTGATATGTGGCGAAGAGAGAAATAATTAGTATGGGCTATGCTATGGACAACCATTTTTATATTTATCTTAATTTTATAATTCTACCACCATGAGTACCTAAATCTTTGTTCAAGCGCCCTCCCAGAAAATCGACAGTATCCTGGATCCCCAACTGCTGGTAAATATTTTATAAGTGGCTGCCTACCTCGTCAGGGAAAAAGCATGATGTTAGTTTTTTTTATTTCTGAACTATGTAATTGGCTACGATATATTTTTGTCCCAAATTCGATCGAGTTAAGTCACTTATAAGTCACTTCTTGAATCAGTCCGTTATTATCTAAGGATTTTCTTTCATCTTCGTTCCTAGCCTATATTCACAAAAATGCGCCAAATATCCCGGCGCTGAGAAGGCTTAGGACATAGTAAAATATGAAAGTAACCAATCGGTTAAGATAAAGGATTCATTTCATGCATTATTAGACTGTAACAAATTATAAAGCGTTTTAGACCTAACAATGAAAATCATCTAACACCTTTATTGCTCTCTGGTCTACTCTAAGCCACCAAATCTAAAGAAATAGCTATACGATACAAAACTATAACAATTGCGAAAACAAAAATATATGCTATCGATAAGGACCGTGGCATATGGCGTTCGGTTCTCTCTGCCTACCCCGCTAGGGAAGTGGCGTGAAGTTTAGTTAGTTGTTAGTTTATGCTATCAGTCAAAACACGCAGATACAAAAAGCATCAAAATTACCGTAGAACATTAAGTAGTTAATTACGTAATTTTCTCGACGTAGCAAATCTTAGCGGAATCAATTAGTTATAGATGAAATCAATAAAATAAATCATTTACTGCATATTTTTATTTTAAAATGGTAAGTATGTAAACATGCGCTGATAAAGTTCCATCGTTATCTGACAGGTTTAGATGCGTAATTTATTCAAAAAATCAATAAGCGTAATTAAATTTATACCTTTCATCAATGTTTATAAATCAAGAGTTGTCAATCGTACATGACTGACGAAGCTAACTTACTTTCCTGTCTATTTACAACGTGTAATACCCGAAGGCATCTGTGAACACCTCTCACGCAACATTTCAACAACTTATTTATTTCACGTGGGAATTCCGTAACTTCAATTTATGAGGCACTTCTAAATACTTGTTTAATTAGCTGCGTATTTGTACAGCTTAATTTGAGCTTCACTCGTGCATAACACTAACCGTTCATAATTTCAAAGTTAAATTAGGTATTAGACATTTCCAACTGTGACTTGGGCGTTGATTCTATGCCGCTTTCTTCGTGGAGGCATGGCATTGCAATCCAGCGGCATTTTTGCGGAGCTAAAATTGTGCTAAATAGATTGCTTGATCCAGCATTCCAATCCCTAGGAATCCAGCGGCATTCCACAAACACACGTCCCTGGATAAGTCCAGCTAAATTTGTATTCAGCCCAGCGTGATTGCTGCATACAGCATTGCCATTCCTAGTTAAATGGCATTTTATTTTGACGCGATGTCCGGGATCCCATAACTCACGCCGTAGGTGCACGTTCATAATAAACAAATACCTATAAATAGTATCTTGATGTATCTAGTTTACTTTGTTTGTCTGTACAAACAAATATGCAAACGCAGACGTTGGTGCGATTTTTAAGTTAAACTGATCTCAAAAACTACTCGGAATAGTTACAAGCTCTCACGCAATTTACAGACGTATCTTTTATTTAATACAAGTAATATGTTAATTGCTTCAACAGACATGGCTTAAATGGCATTAAACATTTAAAGTGTGGCGGCTCACTAGTTGACTGATAAGCATGTTGTGTCTGGAAGCTGGCCTACCGTCTTATCTGTCTACTTCATAGGAGGCTCATCAGTGAATAGCTCTGACGCAATCTCCCAAATAACTTATTCATTTCGCGCGGGATCCTGTACCCCGGATTTATGAGGCACTCGGAGGCTGTATAATTAACCGGCGTATATTCGTATTCTGGGTGCGGCCTCATTTCATATTCGGTGGAAATTCTTGGGGCTCTTGTGCTTTACGCGCCAGATAGATATAGGGTTCCACAGGGCTCCGAGCTAAGCCCATTCTTAAATATATCCTGGGAACGATTCCTTTATAGTACCTACTGGTTTGTAATACACGTAAGATTACGTACTTAATACGCATTCCTAACATTTCCTAAAAATCAACATAAAAATCCTAAATCCGTAGGAGTTGGAATGCAGAAGTAATTTATTACTGGTCATTTAAACGAAACATTATTACGTGAATCTACTACATGGAATAAAGAACCGTTTGCCGTTCTTGTTGCGACATTTTTTAACTTATGCACATAAAGAGTACTAACACACACGCACACACACACACACACACACACATACACACTCAAAAAAAAAAAAAAAACCTTCATTACAATCAAAATATGTCGACATTTT
Organism: Glyphodes perspectalis; assembly: GCA_951394215.1. Classification (NCBI taxonomy): domain Eukaryota; kingdom Metazoa; phylum Arthropoda; class Insecta; order Lepidoptera; family Crambidae; genus Glyphodes; species Glyphodes perspectalis. The sequence continues at coordinate 14,509,085 of OX596208.1, read as the reverse complement.
ATTTCTTTATAGTAGCTTTATTAAAGCTCTAATACAAATAACTAATTCAAATTCACTAGTACGATACGTGTTAACCTAAATCAGCCGATACATTGTTAACAAGTAACTGTAATGGTTCCTGCGACACAGGCCTTGAGTCTAGTGCAGCGGCCGCTGTTAAAGTGGTTTGTAGTTCCAAATAGCTAGTATTCCTCTTTTTCTGTTGTTGTAACTTCTTAATGCTAGTACATAATGTAATTTATCTATGAGAGTGATATAATTAAGAAAGTTATAATATGTTATTTGTGAACCTGTTCCTTGAAATAAATTTATTATTATTATTGTGTCTGACTTTTCCATTTCTCGGGACTATAGAGTCCCGGACTTTTGGGAGGCGTGTGTGGGGCCGAAGCCAACACGCAGAGGCCCTTTAAAGTCAAGTATGATTTTAATGTAATGTGACACCAACCGACGATTATCCCTGTATACACTATAAAATGCAGCCAAGGACAACCCCCGGTCAGTGCAGGGCTATGGAATGGAGTGGAAGAACAAAGAATCTGGGCTATTAGGATGAGGTGCTAGTGGACTGGGTAACCGGGACTATGGAAAGGACTATGGCACCTGCCCGATCTATGTTTAAAAACACGAATAAAATGGGCAGGTGGTGACTCGCCACCTCACTTTCATGGGCCCCCCATTGGTCGCACACACAAGGCACGAAGCAGGAGCGACGGTGGGCAACATTGTGTGAGCGGCTCAGGGTGTGGAGAGGTGTGCACCGCTTTCTACCCAGTGGCTTACGCCACTGTGCCAACTCGCGACTTAGGCATGTTTCACTTCCACCCTGCGAGCATATAGCTCTGACGCCCCACTCTGGACGGCCGGCTAAGGCAAGCCAGAGGTGAGAGTCCTGCGGCCCCTGTGGGGTCCACTCCCACCGGCCAACTAAGGCAAGCGGAGAGAAGGGCCTGGTCGACTCTCAGGGGCACGGGTCCCAAAGGGTGTCAATCCCATTCAGCCCGCCACAAGCTGCCCTGGGGAGACTGGTTGCACTGGTAGAGAGTCACTGCCTTTCATGGTGCGAAAATCAGCGACTCTCACCAGGGGGCGGTGGGGTCGTCACATCCCTACGCCTTTATTATTATTATTCTTAATGCTTTTCGCTTCTCGGCTTTTCACCGGCATTTAGAATAGTACGGGCCTAAGCCAAGTATTTATTCTTTCAAATATTAAGAATGAGTGTGATATGTCGTGATTCAATTTGTTATGTAGATCTAATATATTTTAATTATATGTAGCTATAGATGTGATAGTTCTCTAGGTTATACTGGATTTATATTCGGATTGGGTATTGTGCTAATTTGACTATTGGATTAATGAATATATAATAGATGTCTTGTCATTGAAGAAAACATTTCAACAAATTAACTATTTAAAATAGGCCTCTTTGCAAAGTTCCCTAGTGTAAAGCTACTTACCAGGTTGAGGAGATACCGTGAGCAGGGTTAACTAGTATGAAGAATATACAAATCGTATTTTACTATGCGATTATTTAACAACGAATAACCCGTGGGTTACGCGTTGTTAAATAAGCCTATCTATAGTAGACAAGTAACCTATCTGTCAAAAGTCATCAAACCACTATATGGCATCTGATCTGACTGAGTTTGATGAAGAACATAGGTACATTAAACATTTAGATCATATCAGAATATTAACATTTTTGTCTTCTTACTAAAATACAGAGAATGTATGTGACAAATTAATGTCATTCATTCTGGCCAAAAGTATTTCTGCCCCCATAACTGTTTTTTCTGATGATAATACACGAACATCCATAAGTGTGAAAGCTTTGTTATAAATTTTCTAATATCTCATCTATTGTTACAGGAAGAAAACATAGCCCTCCGTCTAATCAAGCAGCATTCAGACGTAGAAGAGGCAGAGAGTAGCCCAGCGTCTCCAGACGATGCCTACGGGACCGGGAGCACCGGGCGGACATACTTCGACGAGGGGGGCTACGTGGCGGGCGGGCTGAAGGACTCGGACCCCTACATACGGAACCGGTTCAACCAGGCCGCTTCCGACAACCTGCCCAGCAATAGAGCCATTCCAGACACCAGGAACGCCATGTAAGTTTGTACTATATATGAGACCAGTCATTACACCTAGCTCGACACTCTTCTTTCCACTTACATTCCTCTTCATTTCCTTACTTGGTCTAAATCAATGGTTTCCAACCAGGTTATGAGGCGTGTCCTTACCATTGACCTACCAACGTTGTTTATTAGATATGGAAAAAAATACTATTCTCAATCAACGTACTACTATTTTTAAAATGTTCGACGTTACTGAATTTGAAATTTTAAGTTAATTTTCATTATTTTTTTTAATATCGGTAAAAGCGATCGGCAAGGAAACAGCTGTCATAACGTCGACCTCTACCCAGTAAGGCATAGGTTAAGGCGGCCCAAGGCAGGTCACTTACCGCTTGAGCGCAGGCGGGTTGCGTAAATCGAAGGTCGTGATGTACCTGCCGCGTAATGAAATAGTCCGAAAATGCCGTAAATTTTGACCTTACGTTACGTCACGGCCTAGTGCCGATGTTTTTATATTTTTACGGGCCACACCTGAGCGATTGGCTATGTGAGGAATTCCGTTTATGCAATGTGCAGTAAATGCGACAGTAGATAGAGTGGAAGGGCTTTTTTTTGCATCCGGTTTAGATTCCGGAAAAAAATATGTTTATTGCCTATATAAATCTCAATATAATAATATAAAGAAGCATATTAAAATTACATATTTGGACTGGGTTTAAATATATATCTCGCTATTAATATCTCGCTTTGTAAAAATCCAATGAGTAATAATCATGGTTAGAGACATTTGCCATAAATGAATATCACTCTTCAAATGAACAAACATATGGATACCTCAAGTTCAAATGTACACCAAGCCACATTTGGAAAACTGGTCTTCAAAAGACCTTAACTCTATATTCTAAAGTATATAATATAAATCGCCTCTTACTTTCATATCCAGCCACCTGAGCCTGCAGTCGTAAATTGATCCTGTCCTAAACATACAGTCATTAGCATTTCAACTTGGTCAATCCACTTTTTGCTGTTTATACAACTGATGTGGGTATTGATATGTCCCTAGCAAAAGTCTAACAGTCTTCATGTTTTAAACATGTTTCGAGTAATGTTTTGCATCGCAGGCTGTAAATATCCAGTTTTCATTTCTTTGCAGTCAAACGTACCATGTATGTGCGTATGTAAAGTCCAAAAATACCTTCCTACTTGTATCAATACAATAAGTTTACGAAACTATGATTAAAAGCCATTCTGCCAGTATCAGTTTGAGTAAACAACGTCAAAACTCTTATTAGGAGTCAGACTGATCACATTAAAGTTAATCAAAGTTTTTTTGAAAAGAATAAAAAAAAAACTGCATATTTTATGACCCGCCAAGACATGACTTGAAATTTAATTCCATTTCAATGCCAAATAAAACTCAAGTACTTATGTTAATTAAAATTTCAGACAGAAACATCTGCTCGTAAAAATATACATCTGACATTCGTCATTTGCATAACAGCTTCCAATTTTAGCAGTAGATATTAAAACGGCAAGAAGATGAATTCTGTGACCTATATTTTGGCCATGACATTTTGGTGTCGAAATCTTTAATGCCACTCGATTATTCTAGGCAATAATGTCGCATTTCCGTAATTTAGGAACTAGATTATTCTGATGTTATTTGCGATATTGTTCATGTGTTCAAGCTTATGGCATCATATAGCAGCAACATCATTCATAATAATAACACTATGAACTCATCGGTTGCTATACCCTACTATTATTACAACATATATTTACATAATGACTTTCACACGAATCTTATGAGCCTATAATAATGGATGAATTAAAGGATAATTGTTGCATTTTCACGCAAAAAAACTACTTAACGGATATCGGTAAAACTTCACAGAATGTAGTTTATATATGTCTATCTATTTATTATAAAGTAAATTGGCAAAGTATCGCAACTGGACACCGACACAATTAGTTCCACATAGTCCTGAATTGTTTAATCCTTAAGACCAAAATGAGACCAAGACGAGGATGAAACCTCAATATTTCTTTATGCAGTCCGTATATTGCAAAATTAACATATTTTCCATTTCAGGTGCCGGCTCAAAAAATATGACGACGACCTACCTCAGACGAGCGTCATCATCACATTCCACAACGAGGCTCGATCGACACTCCTGCGCACTGTAGTCAGGTACGATTTGCAAGGAGTTCTAGAATTTTTTAGGTGGAGACGAGAACTAGCCCTGACATGCATTTTTGGTGATCCAATTGAACTATAAGAAACGAAATAGGTTTCTGATAAATCACGACACGTCTGGAAGATGAAGATCATGACGATTTGAACAGATAAACATGTTGTATGTATTGTCGATCAAGAGCCGATGAGTGACCAAGTTCTTGACTTGATTATAAAGCACACGCTAGTTATGATAGAACAATCATTTTTGATCTCATCAATACTTTTATATAATTCATATATTTTTGACCGTGTTTTTCAAGCTTGCCTATAAAATTCAGACAAACAGTTCCGTTTGATGCAATATTATAAGCCGCTTTAAAGTGTTTAAATAGTTTTAATTTAGTACAAGCACATAGTTTAACGATAACACAAAAATATACGTACCTGGATGATATCTTTATGATATTGCATGTCTTCAGAGATTGTAAAACTATAACGTACGACGGAAAGTACGGGATATTAAACGCTTCTGCGAATTCCTTTTGAGGAGATCTTATTAAAACATTTCTTGGTTTGCAGCGTACTAAACCGGAGTCCGGAACATCTCATCAAGGAAATTATTCTGGTGGACGACTACAGTGACAACCGTAAGTGAAAACTATAAAATGTTTTATTCAATTTCATCAATAAAGCTTTAAAACACTAGCGTATTAATAAAAAAGAAGCCGCATGGTCTAGAGCCTAGGTTCCCAACGGGGGCGGTCCTGCGCCCTAGTGGGCGCTGGAGATTTTACGAGGGGGTGATAGCGTGCCCAAAAGGCAAATAGGGGCAATGACAGTTAAGGAAACGGTGGCGGTATAGGTACTACCTAATTAGAAATTTAACATAATAAAATACATGCCTCTATTTGATAATTATAATATGAAGTACAGGGAGGCGTTGGATGTTTTTTCTTATAAGGGGGCGGTAATCCAAAAAAAGTTTGAGAACCTATGGTCTAGGGGTTACAGCCTCAGAGCATGATGGTATCATGCCGTATCGTATATACCGCAAATACGATTCCTGCTAGGATCCTTCTGTGGTGAATATAGTCATTTTGAACCTCCGACATAAAAAGGGAGTGTTATAAGTTTGACGTGTCTGTCTGTCTGTGTGTCTGTCCGTGGCATCGTAGCTGCCAAAAGAATGATGCAGTTTTTTTGTTTGTACATACATATTTATTCTATATGTATATCTATATCCGTTACTAATCTCTATAACACAATCCATAACATCTATGTTTTTCATCGACTTAGCTATTGTCACCGACCATATAGGTCACCTATTTATTTAGCCTAGAGCCATTCATATATCACCATATGGTGAAAAAAAATCATGGCTGTACCTAACAATATTTTATATGTAACATCATATGAATTAATAAATGCTTAGATTTGCTGAGAAAGTAAATAATACGAACAAATATATATTTTATATATTACTCAAGATCCGTTTTTGATGATAAATCAAACATGGAATCTATAAGACCAGTCTGTATTTATTTCCGTATAAATAATACACAAAATATACCATGTATTTAAAGCCTCTTTAAATATTTAAAAATAAATAACTCGCGTGCAAGATATGATACAAAACATTTAGTCAATTTCTACCTTAATGAAGGTAGAAAGGTCAGCCCATTAATGAATATGTGTCTAAGCAAACTCATTAATACCACACCACACTCTAATGAGTTTGCTACGACTTTCAAACTGTAAATAGGATAATTTCCCAAAAGCGACTTGGTTTTGACCTTCGCAAATAATTAGCAGTTCTAAAAGTTTCTGTTTTTTACGTTAATCTTCTTACGAAGGACACCTGAATCATTTAACGGAGACTTGTTAATTAAACAAAGTAGAAAATCATTATCATGGAACATTATCGTGTCTCAAAATCGTAAAGTTAGGAATCCTTAAAAGTAATTAAGTGTAATTAATACATGCTCCTCCCACTGCATTTTGCGGGCTGATGTTAATTTAGATAAACGTTTAATAGTTAATTCTGTTAAGCAATATTAAGTTTATATTTATATCTTTTACATTCCATATATTCATCATAAGTAACTAGTGAGGTGAACATATGTTAAGAAGAAGCAAATCTATACTTATAATAAATCTGTAGAGAGGTCAATTCTGTACATAAAATATATTTTCAAAATAACTATTAGGGGGTGATTAGTAATCGATACTGATGCCAAAAATGCAATCAGTAAAATTTTTGTCTGTATGTTCCTTATAGAAACAAAAACTACTCGACGGATTTTAACGAAACTTGGTACAATTATTCTTCATACTCCTGGGCAGGTTATAGTATACTTTTCATCACGCTACAATCAATATGAGCAGAGTAGTGAAGGGAAATGTTGGGAAAACGGGAGAAGTTACTCCATTTTTTAAGTTTCCGTCGCGTGTGCAGCCTTAATGGTTAAAGTTACATAGAAATCATGTATGACGGAAATAGTCTTTATAATATTAACCATAAACGCGGGTGACACCGCTGGCACAGCTAGTCATAGACTAAAATACTAGTTATGAGACTTTACTAAAAATAATTAGTGTTATTTATGTTTCAAGGTCCTATGAAGTGAGCTACTCTAATATTATAAAAAGGAAGGATTTGATTGTTTGTTTGTATTACCTAAGCTCCGTAAGTACTGGACTGATTTAAACATTTTTTTCACCAATCATCAAGTAGCATAGGCTATAGTTTATCCGCGGGGCGCTGCTAGTGTTAATATAAATCTAATTAAATTCTTACTTCGTCATTGGAACCTTCATTGAATGTCATTCGGGAAACTTCCTTTGCACCCGATATTATCTACAGAAGGATTATTCTTCACAAAATCCATGAAGTATTAATATAATAATATATCCTATGTATTAGTATTACAATCATTAATATACTATTCAACAGAGGCAGAAAAAATACTAGACGTTTGCATATCCAAAAAAAAAGCTAGCTGACGTGTCTGGCGTGACGTGACTTGTCGAAACTGGTATTATTTAGGGACCAGGTGTTACAATGTTCTTGAACAATAGTGAAAGGAACTATTCGAGTAATATTGACATTGACATATAGATTTATCACTCTTAATATAGCGCACGCGTCTGAATAAGAAAAAAGAGAGTGTGTAATGGTATTGAGAAAAAAAAGTAATATTAAAATTGTTTCACTAGTCAAGTTATTTGCCGCGCATGTTATTTGCTTATAACCCATTTAACCCTGAAATGCATCATGATGTATATCTAGCCCAGTTTTATTTTTGGCTGAATGTGGTTAAAAAGGCCTGCTGTCCCTTTGACTCTGCCTACCCCTTCGGGGATTATGGGCGTGATGTTATGTATGTATATCTACATCGGCTCTTTTTATGGCCTTAGGCTTAGACTTTTCCGACAGGTAAATTAAAGTAGACTGAGATTACATCTTCTTTCTGCTACGGATCTGGCTCACACTCTTCTATCTTCTCCTTTTCTTTTTACATATATTCTCAGCCAACAGTTCCTTACAAAATCTGAAACCAAAGTAGCTGATTGGTTTAATATTTTTATTTTACGATGTCAAGACCTACCTAGGTTTCCTAGGCTTCCTAGGTCTTCAATTTCCAACATATTTAGCTGATTTTTCTGTCGTTTATATTTATTATTTTAAAATTTTATCATAAAACGTCTTTAGTCTTTCGCTCCTAGCGTCTCCAATCACAAAATCAAAAATGCGCAATCAAATGTGGTACTGATAGATTTCCGATCACAGTTGAGCTCTAATGTTCAATTATAACTCGATGCGTGTAGCGGCAATAAAATTGATTGCCTAGGTTTGGTGACGTAAATGGTAGCTAATTGTTTATACATAATGTATAAACAATTAGCCAATTCGGTAAATGTAGTATAATTACTAACAAATAGGTATGTATTACGGCCGTGGTACAAATCAGAAGATTAATCTATATAATATAGCTTTATGCTGCGGCGTTGCGCGCGTGATCATCGATAAAACATAGCCTCTATGTTATTCGGGTGTATAAGCTATATTATATTATTGTAAAGTTTCATTAAAATCCATTCAGTAGTTTTTGCGTGAAAGAGTAACAAACATCCATATGTCCTCACAAACATTCGCGTTTATAATATTAGTATGATAGTAGCAAATAATAGGTTGCTGTTCGTTTGTCTCGCTAAAACTCGAAACGACTGGGCCGATATAGCTAATTTTAGTTTTAAAATATTTTTAATCTACCAGGGAAGGTTTGTACGGTAAAAATATATGGAAAAATGCGTAGAAACTAATAATAGAAAATCCGAAAACGGCGTGTCAGCTAGTTTTCAATAAAAAAAAACAAATGAGGCCCTGATTCGAACACACGGTGAAAAAAAAAATTTAAATGAGGCGTCAAAGAGGTTTCAGTTCGCATCAATGCGTCACGACCTGTGTACCCGGCACGGCAATGTTTGCGCGCAGTCAATCCATGTGTTGACTCGCCAAACAGATTTGAAATTAATGCGTCGGTTGGCACGCCTGTCTGTTTTAATGTTTCAACTTTGTTTGTTTAATGGTCCGTATTCATTAGAGCTGTATTCAATCATATCAGTAAAATCATCTATCTAACACAACTCAGTTTTATTTTTAGCTGAATATGGTCTAAGGGATTTTTCGCCCCATATGGGATAATAAGATAATGATATTACGACTGTGCATGTACGTGTAAAATTGCAAAAATATTCCTCTATCATAGTAGGTACACTAATTCTTTATATAAAAAGTAAATAAATAAATAAATTCTCCAGACTGACACACTAACTCCCTAGCTCAAAACTAAGTTTCATGCTTGTGCTATGGATACTAGATAAACGGATAGACATACTTAAATACGTTTATAAACATCCATGACTCGAGTACAAATGTCCATGTTCATCACATGAAACATTTTCCCTTCCCCAAAGCGGGATTCGAACCCGCGACCCTTGGTTTCGTGCCAAGGGTCTCCAACCACTCGTCAAACGGGCCTGTCAAATACATAGCTATAGGCAATATCAGTAACTTTCATCCACACATCTTCCCATTTCTGATTCAATCACAGATCTATAACGAGTATGACTCTGGGGGCCTGGTTGCGGAAATCGAAATATCGCTATATTTCAATAAAGCAACGTACGTTTTGATATTTGAACGATAATTTATATATTGTATAGATATATACATATTTATAGAACGATAAATTGAACGGTTCGGTCATCGGATTTAGGCGAACGCTTAAATGTGTACGCACCGTTAGATACGCAGATCCGTTGGCGCAACCCTAGTACATACATTTTGGAAGATGCGAGAGAATATTTATTTACGAATTTTGTTTTATGTCATCAAAATAACAATACTCATTAATCTGAGATTCAATACTTCAATATTAAATACTAGTTGTACCCGCGGTTTAGCTTGCGTTTATGATTAATGTTTATATAGCCTTCCTTGACTAATGAACTAAAACACAAAAATATTTTTTTTATTAGGACCAGTCATTCCTCAAAATAGCGCGTTCAACAAAACAAACTCTTTCGCTTAATACAATACTAGCTGTGCCCGCAGTTTCACCCACGTCTATGGTTAATGTTATATAGCCTTCCTCGATAAATAGAATGTAAAAGACTAAATGAATTTTTCGAATCGGACCAGTACTTCTATAGCCTTTCTCGATAATTGGACTATCTAACACTGTAAGAATTTTTCATATCGGACCAGTAGTTCCTGAGATTAGCGCGTTCAAGCAAACAAACAAATAAACAGCCTTATAATATTAGTATAGATATCACAAATTTATGAAATCCCAGAGAAATAGAAGCTTGTTTACGACAATGTGGGATATTCTTCTAAATAAACTATTAGAAATTATATAATTTTTTTTAGCTATTTCTGCAATACGATACTTCGAATGCCAATTGTTAAATAACATATTCATAACAGTTCAATATTGAAAGCCTACCAATTTAGTCAAAACACTAATTGTTTATATTAAACTAAAAGATTAACTGTACAATACATACGTACCTAAAACTGTGTATTTGTTTAGCCTACCCACACCCACACAAGGTCGAGTACAAGGCAGTTGCTGTTTTTAAAACAATTAAAATTAGTTAAACTTCATTAGACTAATGTCGTCTCACTCATGAGAAAATATGGATCATTAAAAACTGCATTTAGTAATACAGAATACAGTGTTTCACACCGATTGTGTAGCGAACAATGATTTTAACTATGCATTTCACTTCACACCGGGTGGTTGCGACATTTTAGACAGATCGCGAGATTAACGAAACCTAGACCAGCTGGTAGATGATCGTATCACTTCTGATTTACTATGTTTGGCTAAATAATGGTGTTCGTTAAGTATTATATTATTATATTTATTAGACTGCAATAGCAATAGCTATGTGCTTTTGTTATTGCAATTTAGTAGTCAGCGTATCCTTAGGGGATATTAGCTTATTGAATTAGAACATATTTAAGTATCATCACATATAAAACTAGGGAAGTGGCGTGAAGTTTTGTTAGTTACATATAAAACTAAAATATGTTCTATTTCAATAATAAATCGCTTTTTCAGCCGATGTAAAAAAATACCAAACATTCCTCCGTCTCTATATATTCTGCATTTGTTTTATGTATTAGCAAGATAATTAGAATGTTGGAAAATTTTATTTATTTTGATTGACTGATTTATATAGAATTAAATTAGTAGTACTAATAGAGTAGCTAACATAACAGTGCAAAACAACAGACTCTTGGACCTATACTGGTCTCGGACTTAAAAATAATGTGCCAACTGTGTTTCTTGCCTAGCATGTCGTAAAAGGCGACTAATGGTATATGGGGTTTTGGGTATATGATTGTGTAGGCGACAAGCTAGCCACTTGTCACTACTTTTTCACTATTTTCCATCTAACCCAGCCCAGTTTTGGTTTTGGTTGAATGTGGTTGAAGGGGCATGCTGCCCCTTGGACTCTGCCTACCCCTTCGGGGATTATGGGCGTGATGTTATGGATGTATCTATCTATGTGTATGTAACAACAGACTCATGACATTGCAATAGCACCTAATAATCTTTATTAGCAATCTGCCATTGTTAATATCATTTAAATCTAAAGGCACGAACTGTATCTTAAATGAGCTTCTCAAACAAGCGTGTCTACACGAAATGCCGACACAGACAGACAATGCCTCAAATAATAATGCGGGTCGCGGGCGCTTCGGGAAATTGTGTATTAGTCAAAACGTCTGGCTTACGATTATACTAGATGTAACTTCGTTAAGTAAATGTTGCGTAACTTTCAAAATGGCTGTCGTATTATGAAAGGACTCGGGGGAATTGTATTTCGTTGAAGTTTTTGTGTTGTGTTAATGTGGTTTAGCTGCACGCAAAGAAGCAGTTGTTTTATTTTATTCAAAGTAATCTTATAATACATTCCTGGCACTAACTTAAACATTGATAAAAATAGTTAGGTTGAGTTAGTTAATGTTAGGATTTGGTTATACTAGCATACTCACTAAAACAAAACTAGTTAAATAGGCTTCTATGAATACGCAAAACAGTCGTTACTACATTTTGAATTTATTCTAATATTTGTTATTTTTTTAAAACAAAACGTACGGGAAATATTCCCAAAAGGTCAAGGCACCTACTAAGATAAAAAAAAACTAGAACATAAATTGTTATGTGTAACAACTAAAATTATTATGCCCACCAGTGACATGCACATTAATACTCAATATAACAATGTAATTGTTAAATATATATGTTGTTGATATACTTTATTTAAAAATAAATAAATTAATTAAATATTTTTATTGAAATATTTCACCACATTCAGATATCAATCGTTTCAGACCTAGACATTTTCTCAAACAATGCTTTTAGTAATCCAACTGCGTCATAAACTTAATTAAAATAAAACAGACATTCAAGGTCCTAAGGCTCACGTCTCAGCCGGGGAGTGGACGTAGGACATGGAACAACTATTTGTACAGTAATATAACTTAATACACTAAGTAACAGATGAAGTGCAACGACCTGTTCAGCTAATGGTTTAAAAGGTGAATAACAAAGTTCGCCTCATGATGTATAAGCGGTTTGAAGTTTAATTAAGTTCTTATGTTATTAACATATTGACAGCCCCGTTGATGCAAAAACTTCTAATATAGGCTAGGTACTTCTATAATATAAGATCCTGTAAAGTAATTACAAATTCAATTTTAAACTAAGAACCAAGCATGTTATTGGGTCCTATATACTCAGTCAGCGACCCAAAGTGTGTTATTACCAATATTTTCCGAGAATTGTCCGACACTAATGAAAACCTTGAGTAAGTTACTTAAAAAAGCCCTGGAGTTGGTTTCTAATCTGAGTTTCGTACCTGATGTTTACAAATATATAAACTGAATCCACCCTAAGTACGTACGGATTCTTCAAAACCAGTGTCGTGATCTGCCTTCAGGTTGCACGACTGGAGCTGAGCGGGCACCGTTTTGACACACACTATGGTTACATCTCTGAGTTTTCTGTGTTCTCCTTGTTGCTAAAGAAAAAATAAAAAAAATCTTTTATATTCTATGTAACATACTTTACTTTCCATTTCGCCACACAGCTGAAGACGGCGCAGCCCTCCGCGCCATCCGGAAAGTGCGCGTGATCAGGAACACCAAGCGCGAAGGTCTGATGCGGTCGCGAGTCCGCGGCGCCGACCTGGCCACAGCGCCGGTGCTCACCTTCTTGGACTCCCACGTCGAGTGTAATGTGCACTGGCTGGAGCCGCTTCTGCAGAGAGTGAAGGAGGTGAGTTGATCGCAGACGATGCGTAGACTTAAGCGCAAAGCTTAAAAATCATATTTAGCTATTAATGTTAGATCTTAGTAGAAAACGGAAGAATCTACTGCGTAGGAGGAAATAAAAAATAATATTTTGTATATTTACATTTTCATTGCTGTTTATTTGTAGCCACCAAACCAAAGCCCGTCACGAATACTGCAAGAAGCTAATGAACACGGATAAAACAGTTTAATAGGAACTACATAATTAATTGGTGCGCCAACATTAACACGTTATTAAATTATTTATTGTAATCATAATCTGTGGCGGGATGATATTGTGGGGAATCCATCAAAAAAAGATTGCTATGAATTAGTAACTATGATCCAATCCAATCCAATTGGTCCTTTCCCCTTTAAAAGTCAAGTTCAAGCAGTCTATCAATCAACGCTATAACGAGACCTGCTTAGATCATGGTCAATTCTAATTAGAAAAAACCGGCTAAGTACGAGTCAGACTCGCGCACGAAGGGTTCCGTGCCATTATCTATAAAAATGGCAAAAAAATAACATGTCTGTTGTATGGGAGCCCCCTAAATATTAATTTTATTCTGTTTTTTAGTATTTGTTGTTATAGCGGCAACAGAAATACATCATCCGTGAACATTTACACAGATGTCTGACAAGCCAACTTCACGACATGGTTGAAATGCAAATATGATCTATACATCCCTGTAAAATATGTTGTTGAAAAGAGTAACTACCGAGTTTCTTGCCGGTTTCTTCTCGGTAGAAGCAACATTCCGAACCTGTGGTAGATTCATATTATTAGTTGATTTTCCTACTGAATTGACGATTTATAAGTGTTTGTTTCAAACCTATATAAATAAAGAGTATTTTGACTTTGACTTTGACTTTGATACAGCCTGGTGACAGACGGATGGACAGCTGAGTCTTAGTATTATGGTCCCGTTTTACCCTTTGGGTACAGAACCCTAAAAAGAAAAACGCTATAAAGATGTAGCATCAACAGTGACCTTATTATCAATTTCTGTAGTCTAAGGTTATCACTATCAGATCAATACTAACCTTTATTCCCACACTGATTGGAAATAACACCTGCTTAAACTCCTTTTAAACAGGATTTGTTCAATTAATTGATCTTTAATACGTATAAGATGTTTTTTTGTGTTCGTGTCTGCAGGAGATGATATATAACCACATTTTGGCTGGATGGCTCAATGGCATATAGGAAAGTGACCCTGCCCTATGCGCCAAGAGTTGTGGGTTCGATCCCCACCCAGGACAAACATTCGTATGATGACTACTTTTGTTTGTTTTGTATCTAGGTGTTAATATTTATACTAGCTGTGCCAGCGGTGTCACCCGCGTTTATGGTTAATATTATAAAGACTATTTCCGTCATACATGATTTCTATGTAACTTTAACCATTAAGGCTGCACACGCGACGGAAGCTTAAAAAATGGAGTAACTTCTCCCGTTTTCCCAACATTTCTCTTCACTACTCTGCTCCTATTGATTGTAGCGTGATGAAAAGTATACTATAACCTACCCAGGAGTATGAAGAATAATTATACCAAGTTTCGTTAAAATCCGTCGAGTAGTTTTTGTTTCTATAAGGAACATACAGACATACAGACAAAAATTTTACTGATTGCATTTTTGGCATCAGTATTGATCACTAATCACCCCCTGATATTTTGAAAATATATTTCATGTACAGAATTGACCGCTCTACAGATTGATTATAAGTATAGATTTAAGTATAATATCCGTAAAACAAGTGCATAGGCTACTTAACTCGGAGTCAGATGTTAGTCAAGAGAATATATGTGATGTAGTCTGATATGTATTTATTATTTATTTATTCAGTTACTTAAAAATATAAAACATACAATATTTTTAAAGAAAAAAAATAAATACATAGAAATAATAGTCACTAATACAAAAATATGGTTAGAAAATGAAACGTAATTAATTGTTGAATTCTGTCTTAATAAATAATAAGCACTGGAATAAATAGAATACCTAGATAGCCTTGATATATATGTTGATATAGCAGATTATTAACATGCTGAATTGTTGTTCACTAGCAAGTATTAAATAAAATAAAGCTTCCCTTATTAAGTCTACTGATAAATCCTTATCTGCTTAAATGTTTATTTCACAAATACATTATTACACAAACACAATCTTTATGGAAAAACATTAAAAATAATACACAAAGCCCTATTATTGGCCTACAATAATTTATATGATCAAAGAAAGGCCAGAAACCTCATAAAGCTTCCATCAAAGTCTTATAAGTCTAACAAACATATATCTTTCAATAAATATGAAATAACAATATGAACGCTGTCTCTTTGTAGATGTGTCATCGTGTCATCGTGACTTTTAATAATATGCTCATATTTATATATCTATACCTACAATCATATACATTTACATACGAATTGAACAGATTAATTAAGCATCGATGTAGGTAGAGAGCGGTGGTAGCTCAATGGTAAGGACACACGCCTCTTATCTGAGGAGTGCGGGTTCAAACCCGGGCATGTACCTCTAGATTTTTCAAATCTATGTACATATTTATACCACTAGCTCGACGGTGAGGGAAAACATCGTGATGAAACCTGCAAATTCAAACCACTTTAAATTTGTAACCATGATCCAAAAATTGTCTGGTTCCCCTATTTTAGGGTTACGAAGGTCAGATCGGCAGTCGCTTCAATGTAATTACCAGACTCGCTGAATCCTGGATCATGGTCTAAGCGGACCCCGTCTAAGCACGGGACATAACGCTATGAAGATGAAGATGATGATGTAGGTAACGCCGGTATTCAAAAATATTGAACTTAATCTTGATTACAATCTAAATTGGTCAATTACAAATCTTGAGATACGAACTTTAGAATCAGGGAATCTCAATTTTTAACAAAAAAAAACGCTATATCGAATATACGAAGTTTGTACAATCCTCTGAGTTGTTAAGGCGTGAGGAAGTTACAGACGGGGTTTACAAAGCATGTTGTACCTAAGTAGCTTCTGCCCGCGGCTTTGCTCGCGTGGTACGTCGATGAAACATAGCTTATGTGTTATTCTAATGTATAAGCTATACTATTGTAAAGTTTCATAAAAATACATGCAGTACTTTTTGCGTTAAAGAGAAACAAACATCCATCCATACAAACATTCGGGTTTATAATATTAGTAAGATATTAGTTACGATTTCTTACAACACTTTTTCACTTATATTTTCATACTTGCCAAAAACTAATCTATTAAAATTAATAGTGAATGCTATATTACACAACAACTAATAAATACACAATCGATCTAATAGTCGTGAATATGCCAAGCCATTGTTATTATTATAGATCGTAAACCGATCGATGGCACGCGAAACGTTGCCCCATGCAAAAGGTCGCACTTGCAAAAGCCGACCTATTTCGAGAAACTAACTTGTCTGACAATTACCGGCTATTAAGATTTGTTTCAGCTATGTCTAGGCCGTTACCTTTTAACTAAAATAAGTGTTATTAAATAGATAGTTAAATAAACTGGTAAGTCTGACATTTGTTTTTTTATAATGATCATTTATTTGAATAGGTACATACATACCTAACATCGCGCCCATAATCCCCGAAGTGGTAGGCAGAGTCAAAGGAGCAGCAAGCCCACTTAAACCACATTCAGTCAAAAATAAAACTGGGCTGGGTTAGATGGAAAATTTTGAATGTAAAGTAGTGACATGTGGCTAGCTTGTTGCCTACACAATCACATAGGTACCCAAAACCCGATATACCATCATTAGTAATTAGGATATACATACGTAAGTAAATAAAATTGCTAACTGCAAAACATGACTATTGTTTAATAAAAACTTTAATTTCAAGAAATTTAAGTTGGAGTTCGCTTTTGTATTGAAAACCAAATTAACATTTCGAAATTGTAGAGTTTTATTCTCTACTAGCTGTGCCAGCGGTGTCACCCGCGTTTATGGTTAATATTATAAAGACTATTTCCGTCATACATGATTTCTATGTAACTTTAACCATTAAGGCTGCACACGCGACGGAAGCTTAAAAAATGGAGTAACTTCTCCCGTTTTCCCAACATTTCCCTTCACTACTCTGCTCCTATTGATTGTAGCGTGATGAAAAGTATACTATAACCTGCCCAGGAGTATGAAGAATACTTGTACCAAGTTTCGTTAAAATCCGTCGAGTAGTTTTTGTTTCTATAAGGAACATACAGACAGACAGACAGACGTACAAAAATTTTACTGATTGCATTTTTGGCATCAGTATCGATCACTAATCACTGATAGTTATTTTGAAAATATATTTCATGTACAGAATTGACCTCTCTACAGATTTATTATAAGTATAGATAACCGTCATACGCCAATGCAATTTTTTTTTTAACCAATAAACCACACCTTTATAAATTTGAACATTGTCTATATTCATTCATTCGGCGTCTGTTTTATTGTTCAGTTCGTAAAAACAGTTGAATAAATATGCGGACTTCATTGACAGAATGAGGAAACTTTCGGCCAGTAATACAAATTAAGTTTTATTAAAGCAAAGTCATGGGTGGGCTTGTTGTGAATAATGTTATTGTCTAGTTAATAGGCAACAATTATCATCTACTGACACACTAACAAAACAGTTCATCATTCATCGCATCTACCATGCGTCCGCGGCGCATGCGTCGGTCTCGTTTAATTACACACACACATGCACATAATGCACTAGCACGGTAGTGAACAAGGCCAAGTTTAAAAGCTGTCCTGCGTTAAAAACGAATATGATAGAGATCATCTTGGTTAGCCAAAAAACGAGCTACGTTAGTCATGACACGCAAGTAACATCATCTTCCTAGCGTTATGTCCCATGTTTAGACGGGGTCCTCTTAGAACATGATCCAGGATGTAGCGAGTCTGGTAATTACATTGAAGCGACTGCCGATCTGACCTTCGTGACCCTAAGATAGGGGAACCAGACAATTTTTGAATCATGGGTACAAATCCAAAGTTGTTTGAATTTGCAGGTTTCATCACGATGTTTTCCTTCACCGTCGAGCTAGTGGTATTAAAACGTACATAGATTTGAAAAATCCAGAGGTACGTGCCCGGGTTTGAACTGAATTTTTGAATTTTATTTTGACAGGTCCGTCGGTCGAGTGGTCAGGGAATCCCGCTTGGGGAAAATGTATCGTGTAATGAACATGGACATTCGTACTCATATTTAAAAACATATTTAAGTATGTCTATCTATTCACCTAGTATGCATAGCACAAGCTTATAAGCTTAGTCTGGAACTAGGGAATTGGTGTGTCAGTCAGGGGAATTTATTATTTCCCTGACTGCATGCATTTTTAAAGCTACTAAATGCAGCTATTAAGTCCAAAGAAATAAGAGGACCGAAAAATAGTGTCCAATTAATTGCAAAGAAATATTGCAAATAATTTAAAAATCCGCCATAACCTAAAATCTACCTATTACTACCATGCATTTCTAAAGCATAGACACTCTTTCAAGCGCCTCCAAAAAAAATTGCCCCAGCTGTAATTTCGAAACTTGGTAACTTTTTTACATTCATCTGCTAATGATAAACACACACACACACATACGCCATGCGCTAGTCAGCTAGCATTCATTAGCAAATTAGGTTCACTTTACAAGTACCTAGGCATTTGCAAATGTACTAATTAAATAGATTAAGAGGAGTTGTATCTCAATAGTAAAGACACGCATCTTATATTCGAAGAGTGCTGGTTCATACAAATACAATAACAAGAAAAAATCCAAAATCCGAAGCCCGAAGTTTTATTTTGATAGTACATACATACATACATACAATACATCACGCCCATAATCCCCGAAGGAGTAGGCAGAGTCAAAGGGGCAGCATGCCCCTTCAACCACATTCAGCCAAAAATATTCTGATAGTGACACTATAAAAAGCACATAACCACAAACAGTAAGAGAAGACATGCTGCGCCGACCCCAGATGAACTGGGAGAAGGGCAAGAGGATGATGATGATGAACCATAAACAGTAACCATGATCCAAAAATCTGGTTCCCCTATCTTAGTGTTACGAAGGTCAAATCAGTCGCTTCAATGTAATAACCAGACTCGCTAAACCCTGGATCATGGTCTAAGCGGACCCCGTCTAAACACGGGATATAACGCTATGAAGATGATGAGTGACACTGTAACTATGAAAAGCACAGCTTTTGTAAAGTAATTTTATTGCAACAAGAGTTAATTGTATGCAATTCTAATATCTTTACATAACAAATAGTTTTACAAACAATATTTTATCGCATATGTAAATGAATTAGTCATTATTGCTCTTATCGTTGTACAGTAAATAAAACAAGCTATTTTATTATAACTTCAATGCATAATGTTTGATGTATTTATAATACTTAGTCTCACCGGACTATGAAAGTGAAGGAATAGTACTATAGATGGCCAATCCTCGTTGAGATTGACCGCCGTAACCGATATCGGTTAGGAGGACATTATTATTATTTACCATACTTGTAATGCAAGTTGTGGTTGCAGTTAATTTTTGAGCTAGTTAGTAGTTAGTTAATGTGCCGCATGGCCTAATGATTATAGACAATGGGCATAAAACCGAAGAGAGAGTCGAATCCCGGTAGGGGCATATGTTCGCGTGATGAATACAGTCAATAATTTTTACTTGAGTCATAACGATGGAAGTCCGTTTAACTGTATGCTATGTTACCAGGAGCATAATAACGAATCTATGAGCACCTTATATATTAAAATAGGATTAACAGATAATGCAGATATATACCTACATACATACATACACTAGTAAAAACATGGAAGTATATAACCGCTTATATGTGCAGTAACAATGAAAAAATCCTGCCAAGCTTAAATTTTTTATAAAACAAGCAATGTGAAAATCTGTCTCACATTCAACCGTTTTATTTATTTACTAGCTGTGCCGGCGGTTTTGCCTGCGTTTATTGTTGATGTTATATAGCCTTATAGCTTTTCTCGATAAATGGGGTATCTAACACTGAAATAATTTTTCAAATCGGACCAGTAGTTCCTGAGATTAGCGCGTTAGGGTCGGTTCGCACGCGATTAATATACATCCGTACGAAACGCCTACTAAAAAAATATTATTATTAAAAGTGGACGTTTCGCACGTTCGGGCGAATGAATTTCGTGCGAATCAACTACTAAGCCGTTCAAGCAAACAAACAAACTCTTCAGCTTTATAATATTAGTAAACATACATCAACTCATAATTACTAGTAGATATCATGGCTTTTTGATGGCTAGAATATTGTATGTAACGAACATAACAGCGTTATCTAAACCGATTCAATTACGCTCAATTGATTGAATTACACCTCCGTAGATAAATTGACGTTAAATGTTATTAAAATATAACTATGCAGATTCATGGCCTACGTTGTCGGGTATAAGGAACTATTTGTTGTTGATTTGCATATGTAGATGAACAGAGAGTGGCGGTAGATCTTTGGTAAGGACAGTCACCTCATATACGACGAGTCCAGGTTTAAACCCGCGCATGAACATATTCCTATTTTTTTTCAAATATTTAATACTAGCTATGCCCACGGTTTCACACGCGTTTTTGGTTATTTTTATATATCCTATAGCCCTCCTCGATAAACGGGCTATCTAACATTGAAAGATTTTTTCAAAACGGACCAGTGCTTCCTAAAATTGGCGCGTTCAAGCACACAAACAAACTCATCAGCTTTATAATATTAGTATCTATAGATCTTCTCAAATATTTATGAATGTGTAACCATAATGCAACTTGTCCGATTACCCTAAATACGAAAGTCAGGTGACAGTCGCTTTCAGATAATACCTAACCCTCTGAGTATTGAAACTAATGGAGACGACATATTATTTTAAAGGAATAATCTGCCATACTAATATGATTAATATTGATATTGTATTCATAAACCTCTATCTCTTTTTGACAAGCCTACAATACTGCACGTAAAAAGAGACAAAAATATATTTGACTTAACTATTTTCAGTAACATCATCAAGTCACGTCATAGGAATACCTCATTGAAGCCGGCTTACCATTTTGGTATCTCGCTTTAAGTTGTCAATATCAGTGGCATTTGCAGTGTATTATGCCAATATTGATAAAATTTGTGATTATAACTTAATCTAACTTGTAAAATTCAGAAACATCGTCATGAATAAATTGTGCAGACACTTATAGTATGTAAATCAGTAAAGTGGAATAACATTACGCAATGGCGCCATATTTGTTTCTCTCTCAAATTGGGCTTAAATTTTTCGTAGGTATGCCATCTCCATTAGTTTCAATACTTAGAGTAATAACCACAATCGCCAAAATAAAGTATTTAAGCTGATTTTACCTACCAATTGCTTTCATAGCGATTGTTTAAGCATGTAAACATAAGCGTGGTTGGAGAACAGACCAGTTTTTAAAAAAATCCTTGTATGCCATTTTAAAGGGATATAATCTAGGGTATTTTTTGATATAGTTAATAACAAATAAATAAATTCTTCAGACTGACACACCAATTCCCTAATGCTAAACTAAGCATAAGCTTGTACTATGGATACTAGGTGAATGGTTAGATATATACTTAAATACGTTTATAAACATCCATAACTCGAGTACAAATGTCCATCCGAGCGGGATTCGAACCCGCGACCCTTGGTTGGCCTGGGAATCTGATCACTCGACCAACAGGCCAGTCAAATGGATAGGTATTTATACCTATACATACCTTACAATTTCACTTTGAATAAGGATGCAAACACTACTTATAGCTAATTAATCATCATCTTCCTAGCGTTATGTCCCGTGTTTTAGACGGGGTCCGCTTAGACCACGATCCAGGATGTAGCGAGTCTGGTAATTACATTGCGACTGCCGATCTGACGTTCGTAACCCTAAGATAGGGGAACCAGGCAGTTTTTGGATCATGGTTACAAATCCAAAGTTGTTTAAATTTGCAGGTTTCATCACGACGTTTTCCTTTACCGTCGAGCTAGTGGTATAAATATGTACATAGATTTTAAAAATCCAGAGGTACATGCCGGGTTTGAACCCGTACTCCTCGGTTAAGAGGCGCGTGTCCTTACTATTGAGCTACCACCGCTCTCTTACTTACTTATACCTAATTAATATCCTGTCTATAGGTATACCTATCTATGTCTATGCCTGTAGACATAGATAGGTTTATAGGTATAGACAGGATATTAATTAGGTATAAGTAGTGTCTCTATCGCTATTGTTCTGTTAAGTAGAGCGTCTGGTAGCGCCACCTAATTTAAACAATACAATACATCATTACTTAAAAGATATATCGTTATTTGCACTTCAAACAAGTTTTCCTTTAAGAACATTCGTGTTTGCTCAGGTGCTCTAAAAGTTATATATTTTACTTGCAGTTCCTATATGCGCATGCGCACATAATGGCAATATGTCACAGCGCATAAATGGTCCAGTGAACAGGGTAACAATAATTTATAAATAAAAAGGTTCAATCCATTTCTACTGTGAATTAAGGTTTTTGAATTAAAACATTGGATAGATGGCGTAACTGTGACGTACAGTCTTGTCACCCTACTCATTGGTAAGTTTTCAGAACAAAATGACATACGTATCACATTATTAAAGGTCCTGTCAACAAAGAGCCGACAGTGACAGTGATAAGACCACGAAACTCCTTCGTGTCTCCCGGCGGTTATTCTATTTTTGAAAACTCTCATTGTACCTAAGATGCACATGTCTTCCTCGTAAAAGGCGACTAATGGTGTATTTGGATGTTGGGTTTGTATAATATAACCCAACCCAATTTTGTTATTGGCTTAATGGACTTAGCTTGTTGCTCCTTGAACTATACCCCTTCAATGATTGCGATTGCTGCCGATCGCACACGTCTTTCTCTGCGTAGATACATATGTACCCATAAGATTTTAGTAATAAAAGGGCTATCGAATTTTTTAATTCTACATACAAGTTTGAAAGTCTATAAAAAGTACATTAATTGTTGTCAAGTGTACACTGTAACGTTCAGGTGGCCAAACCGGGCTGCGCAGTTGCCACGCGCAGCGGTATGTCACCGCGCAGACGACGGCCGGTCTTGTGCGCTAATGTCAAGGCTGGCCTTTCTGCGCGCATCGAGCGTTACTGAACTTGACATTCCGTTGTGTCTGCGCATTTTGACAAATCGCTAGGGGCGGGGGGTTTGACAGCGTGGGCGATTGATTAATACTTTATGGAACTGTCAAAATGTTATTCTTACAAATAAAATGTTTAAGTGCCAATTTACCAATGTACCAATTTGGTATTTGGAACGAAAATAAAATGATAAATATGCTCATTTATCTAATAAAATGCGAACATTATGTAGATGAAAAGTATTTGATATTGTAGGCGACATAGATAATTGCAAAAATACAAATATAAAACCTTGTTTTTCTCAATCACATCACAATCGAGATCAAACTGTTGCCTCAGCGTATAAAATTAAATTAAATCTGACCAAGAAACGTCGACCCTAAGATATTTTGCACGACTTCACTAGTTAAAAATAACCCGATAGAGAAGCCTTATAAAAGTTTAAAACTAATAATGGGGATAAAGTTTAACAATAGTCGACCGCACACTGAAAGGAAAATAAAAAAACTGTATTTTCTGTATAGAATAGCACTTGGAAGATATTTGATAAGTATCAAACTATTTTAGTGCGACTAGTTTATTCTAAGTATTTTATGGTATTCGATTAACTGATTGGACGATATAACTCTGTTCAATACCATAGTGAACCCCTTCACCGGCTATCAGAAATTAAATGTATGAACCAATATACACTTTGGTATTTATATTGTGAGGTTAGATTCTGTGGTCCTGGATTTTGCAAATCTATGTACGGATTTCCACTTGTTCAGCGGTTAGAAAAAACATCGTAAAGAAACGTGCACAGTTAAATGACTATGGGTGTGAAACCATGATCGTAATGGTCTGGTTTTCCTTTAAGGTTTACGAAGGTCAAAAAGTAAATGGTCACTGTTATAAAAGAGTCCCTGAAACTAGGCCTAAACGGATCCCAGCTCAGAACATTACATAACGCTAGAAAGAGGTGATACACAAAACCTTATAGATATTTAAAACATAAACGATAGATTGAGTTTTAATGATCACCATTAATACGAATGCCAAATTACTTTTTTGTAATCTTAGCAAGGCGAAGAACTGGAAATACAAGATCTTAAAATTTAAATTTTTAGACAGTTAATCATGTAAATTAAAGGAAGTCATCTGATATCTTATGTCATGTTAAGGCTAAGCACATCCATCCGTTTTGAGATTATATTACATAGGCTTCATGATCTAGTTCTTAAAGTTACGTAATATTAAGCTATTTCAACAAAACTCCCTAATGTATTTACATCCGATAGCAATACCTAAGTCTTTTGTTATAATTAGATCTGGGGGCACGGCAGTGCCCCCGCCAAGTCGAGCAAAAAAGCGGCACGGCCGTACCAATCTTTTCTCGAAGCAATTCAGGCCATTTTCGACCCCCTGTTACTTCGTTGTGGATAAAACTAGAAGACTGAATTTTCAGTAACCATGCAGGCATTGTAAAGATACGGTATATTTCAAATTTCATTCAATTTGAACCAGTAGTTTAAGAATTATAACGGGTCAAAGTTTCTTAATTTTGTCACTCACTGACTCACCGATCATCAAAATTCTAAGGCACTTCTAGCAGACTTAGAAGCTTCAAATTTGGAATATAAGTAGTGTTTGGTGTATGAATCAAGGAAAAACTAAAATATTTGGGGGCACTGTAGTGCAACCGCTAAGTCTAGCAAAATTTTTCAATTTCGGTCCAGTTTTATAAATATTTAACTACTTACTTAAATAACTTTGTAATACAATATAAATATAAAGGCGCACGGTAGTGCCCCCGCCAAGTCCAGTAATTTTTTTCAATTTCGGAAAAGAGAAAACGGAAGCCTACCTACAAAAATAAGAAAAGTTCATAAGTCAGAGAGAGGGCTTTAAGAAAATTCGTTGCTGGTAGATATACATATATACAATAAGTAGAAGGTACCGAAAAGGAAAAAAGTAGAACTGTCTACAAAAT
This sequence comes from Glyphodes perspectalis, assembly GCA_951394215.1. Classification (NCBI taxonomy): domain Eukaryota; kingdom Metazoa; phylum Arthropoda; class Insecta; order Lepidoptera; family Crambidae; genus Glyphodes; species Glyphodes perspectalis. The sequence goes on along the minus strand of OX596208.1, from coordinate 14,483,797 downwards.
ACAAAAAGAAGTGAGATCTCATCAAAAACAATACTTGTCAAAAAAACAAAGTCTCGCAACTCAGTTGTTCTACGGTAAAAAGTTGTGAGATCCATGTAATACCAAGTCGGTTATTAATTTATTCAGTCTCTACTTAAGCGACTTTCTGTCTTAATACGTCCAGTCCCTAAGACCACGATCGTGGTCCATAACAATTGAAAATCAATTGTGTCTGGAATCTCCGTACTCGAAGCATTAAGTTGTTTCGTAATAATTAACAGCATCTTATAGTGACGTATATCAATATTAAAAATCTTTAATGTTTTATATAAATATATTGACTTGGCCATCGCACTAAATAATTTAATTTACACGTGTTTTCATGCGATGGCCGAGTCTCAATATATTTATATAAAACGTTAAACATTTTAGAATAGAATAGAATAGAATTATTATCCAGCATATAACACCACGAGAATACTCATACCCTTTTATTCGACAGGCCGGTTGGTCGATTGGTCAGAGACCCTGGCCACGAAACCGAGGGTCGCGGGTTCGAATTCCGCTTGGGGCTTATGTTTCGCGTGGATATTTGTATTCGAGTCATAGATGTTTATAAACGTAGGTATTTAAGTATGTCTATCCGTTCACCTTGTATCCATAGGACAAGCTTATAGCTTAGTTTGGAACTAAGGAATTGGTGTCAGTCTGGAAATAAATTCTCCAGACATACACATTCGTTGTATTATGTTAAAGCAATATATACATACACGTGTTCCTAATTAAATTAAATTCTATTATTTTTGCGTAAGACAATAACTAGCGTATTACCAATACCCTCGCAAAGTTTCACATTTACACAATAATATTAGATCAATCGAATCGCGATAAGCACAGTCTAGACTTTCAATAGCTTCTAATAACTACACCTGTTAGTACTTAGACTAGGTAATACACTCGTAATACTAAATTTACAACATGTGTGGTCCGCTCAACGTTAGTAACTCGACCCCATTGAGTCGGGGTCAAGTGATAAGTGCCGGCTGACGGACAGACAGACGGACACGCTAATCAAGCCTAGTTTGCTAATTAGACGTTGCATTACATAGCCTGACCCAAAAAGGCAATGGATATATCCTCGGTTTTAAATAGGTATACTATTCTATACTAATAATAAATAATAAATAAATAAATTCTCAAGACTAACACACCAATTCCCTAGTCCCAAACTAAGCTTATGCTTGTGCTATGGATACTAATGAATAATAAGAAAATGCCCATGTTCATCACACGAAGCATTTGCCCCTAGCGGGATTCGAACCCGCGACCCTCGGTTTCGTGGCCAGGGTCTCTGACCACTCGACCACCGGGCCAGTCAAAATAATATTATATAGAAGAAAGATTTTAGTGTTTGTTTGTATTGAATAGGCTCCGAAATTACGGGACAGATTTGAATAATTCTTTCACCAATGGAAAGCTATTTTATCAGCGAGTAACATAGGCTATATTTTATCCCCGCATTTCTACGGTTACGGGAACTACGCGGGTGAAACCGCGGGGCGCTGCTAGTATTTTATAAAAGGAAGTATAACGTCTTCGAGTCTAAACTACGAATCCAATTCCGATGAAATTGGGCATACTAGGTTTTGTCCGCGGCTCCTCTCAAGTGGAATTCGATCCGTTTTATATGCATATGCGTCTCGTAGGATGCGATAGTCACAATATTTTATACTTACATATAATCCTTGAAGCAGGTTAGGCATGATACGTGACAGATTTATAATATTAACTAGCTCCTGTCCACGGTGTTGCTCCCGTGGTACATCGATAAAACATAGCTTATGTGATATTCTAATGAATAAGCTATACTATTGTAAAGTTTCATTAAAATGCATGCAGCATTTTTTGCACAAGAGTAACAAACATCCACACATCCATCCATACAACTTTCGCGTTTATAATATTAGTAGGTTTGAGTGTTTGGCAGCGACATCGGCCTAGAGCCTTCCAGAAGTTATGCACTCGTGATAAATTTGCGACTATCTCGTGGGAACATAAGATCTATATAAGACTTTACATATCTACTTTAACACATGTCATGTCTCCAGCCAGTTCCTTTAAACGTGTTAAAACAAACAGGTGCAAATAAACACATCAACTGTTACATTCATTATCGTAAGACGTTCACAAAATTCACTCTCGAATTCAATCGGCGTCTGAAATGTCAGCCACAAATTACGACGCCGGGTCATCCATGTCGAAACAACACAATCACTTGATTGAGACGGATCGCGTTGCAGTTGCAGAGCGTCACGCGCACACTAGTGTCCGGTAATGGTCCAGTTACCTCATCTTTGCGCTCTACACACGATGTGGTAACAAAACCATGAATGCTTTAATCTATTTTTGAATTGTATTCTTTACGATATGTATAGTATGTGAACTCTTTGTACATCTACTTGGGTATGAAATAAGATGTAAACAGATGTAAAATTGGATTAATAACAATGCAAATAGATTAAAAGAGTATTTCTCTAGTTCCATACATACATACTACCACAGCCGCCTCGAAGAGGTAGAAAGTCCAAGAAGCAATAATATTCTTTAAGCAGGTTAAGCTTAAAACGAAATTGATAATTAATAAAATTGAGTTGCGTTACATGTAAAATTGTTACAAAGTGACAAGTGTCTAGCCCGTCGCCATCATCTTCCTAGCGATATTTCCCGTGTTTAGACGACGTCCGCTTAGACCATGATCCAGGATTTAGCGAGTCTGGTAATTACATTGAAGCGACTGCCGATCTGACCTTCGTAACCCTAAGATAGGGGAACCAGACAATTTTTTTTTGGATCATGGTTACAAATCCAAAGTTGTTTGAATTTGCAGGTTTCATCACGATGTTTTCCCTCACCGTCGAGCTAGTGGTATAAATACGTACATAGATTTGAAAAATCCAGCGGTACATGCCCGGGTTTGAATTCGCACTCCTCGGTTAAGAGGCGCGTGTAATTACCATTGAGCTACCACCGCTCTCAATCACAAATATTATTTTTAAATCCCAGGCCAATATGGGATAACTCTCTGTCCTTCCAGGCTTGTTCTCTTAATTCTGGACAGTCGATAGATTTATTTAAATACAATTACTAAAAAAAATATTTTATAAACAACAATCGATCACTCGAGTACAAATAACCGCGTTCACCACTTAGCGAACTCGCCACCACCACGATTCGAACTGACGAGCTCAGCCACTAGTGGTAAACAAAGTTCTTAGTCGGTGGTAACCTTAGATGACACGTAATTATGTTACTGTAAGACTTCCACGTTGTAACAGCAACCTGACACGGGTTACCTCAATGCACTAGGGCGCGTTGCGTGTCAGATATACCTAGTGGCGCACTAAGGGGGGAAGGGGCGGTCCGCCCCGGGCCTCTGGTCCTGGGGGGCCTCATATTATCTCCAAGTTCCTGTAATCATTCTATATCAAACAGTTTGACAGGCCCGTTGGTCGAGTGGTCAAAGAACCTAGCTACGAAACTAAGAGTCGCGGGTTCGAATCCCGCTAGGGGCGAATGTTTCGTGTGATGAACATGAACATTTGTACTCGACACATGGATGTTTAAAAACGTATTTAAGTATGTCTTTCCGATCACCTAGTATTCATAGCACAAGCATAAGCTTAGTTTGGAGCCAGGGAATTGGTGTGGCAGTCTGGAGAATTCATTAGAAGAATTCATATAAAAGAGTGTATTCACTTATCAAGAACCGTTGTACTTGCAAACATGTTCACAGTACGGCATATAACCCCAAGTGGCATATCGGTTCTCTCTGCCTACCCCGCTAGGGAAGTGGCGTGAAGTTTAGTTAGTTAGTTTTGGCATATCTGATTAGATCTGACCTGGTCAAGTACGGCTCCAACTGAACCGTGATCGCCTAGACTTGTGTGAGGTAACCGCGTCGGGTTACTGCTGTAACTCAGGAAGCTGGCCGTCTTGCCCAGGGGTGGTGCATTCAAGAGTGCGTTCAACAAAAACATTATATAGGAAAAATATATCATTTCTGCAGTTTAAGAAAGGGCGAAAGGGTTTATTAGAGTCACAATGCAGAATGTCCGTTCAACCATTTTTGGCCAAAATAAAAACTGGATTGGACTAGACGGTAAATTGTATAAACAAGTGTTTAGCTCGTCGCCTTCAGAATCACATACTCAATACCCAATACCTTAATACTTGCCTGTTACAGCATGCTAGGTCAGGAACACAGTTAGCACATTATTTCCAAGTCCCAGACTAACACAGGACTACAAAAAAATAATGTCTTCCTTACCGATATCGGTCACGGTGGCCAATCTCATCGAGGATTAGCCAACTGCGCAGACGATATTATAGTGCACAAGTGTGTGCGCAAACACAGGTGCACTCTCTGTTCATTCACTCTCATAGTCCGGTGAGACGGCAATTCGACATGACCGGAGAGAAGTCAGGCGCAGGATCAATGGCTTAACGTTCTTTCCGGAGCACGCGGGTGATTATACCGCCAACTTCCTGACTCCGGACTGTTACTGAGTAATTTCAATATTGAAATTACCAGCCACAAATTTTTGGCCTGACCCGGGATTTGAACCCGGGATCTCTTGGTCCTTTGCGCAGCATGCGCTGCCACTAGACCAACGGGGTAGTCGAACAAAAAATTATCGGACCAATAAAACACTTAAGTATACTGTTTTTTGATTTATTTATTTTATTGGTAGGTATACACGACAGATTCTAATGTTTATGACGAAATTTCTTACATATACCTAAATTACTAATTTCTTAATAATTTCAAAAGCAATATATACTAACATTATATCTAAGTGATAATAAGTTAAATTGCAATAACTTGCAAGTGGCAACCCTAACCGCGTCCAGATAACGACGTCATTTGCAGCGATCGTTCTACTATCGTTTCGTATGAAATCTGTCATTACTTACAACTTGAGGCCAATGCAATTTGAACCCTATCATTTCGCCATAGAGTCTAAAATGTTCTTCAATTACATGATTGAGTGATTTGCTATAACTTATTAGGCTATTTAGATCACTATAGAGTGGTAGCAGTATATTATCACATAAAGCTTACGAACAATCATAATATAATTTTATTACAAGCGAAAGTGTTCAACTCTGTTGAATTTCATAACATAGGCGATGTGCTGACCACAAAAATATGGTTTTACGTTTCATAATCTAAATAGCTTATTTATAGGCTAGGATATAAAAGCGAAAGGCCTTAAATAAGGGTTATGTCATCACAAACAAATAAATACAAATAAATATCCGACTACATCACATACATTGATCTGGTTCCGAGGTAAGCAGCTTAAGCACTTGTGTTACGGATATCAGAATCAACAGTGGTATTACAAATATATACTTAAATATTGGATATTAACACCCAGACACAGAACAAACATAAGTATTCATCTTTTGGTTCATGGTTACAAATTTTAAGTTGTTTGAATTTGAGGTTTTATCACGATGTTTTCTCTCACTGCTGAGCTGGTGGTATAAATACGTACGTATAGATTTGAAAAATCCAGAGGTATATGCTCAGGTTTGAATCAGCACCCCTCGGTTATGAGGCGCGTGTCCTTACCATTAAGCTAAATGGTAAGGATGTTAATTAATATATATACAAAGGTTCGAAAAGTTACGTGACCTGGTTTGAATCAACCACCTTAAATGTGAAGTGCATGTCCTTGCCATTAGTAAGCGCCGCTCTTTCGCGCTTACAATATTGTTAGGATGTAATACCGAAAATGGTAATGTTCGCAACAAATGAGGCTCAAACGAGCAGCCATGTTTGCAAAATGCATGTATAATCTGAAAATGATGGCTTGTTGCACTTACACTGTAGAATTATTGCTTGTTGGTCTGGTCTGTGCTAGTGTTGTGAAAACACGGTCACCAACGATATTATCGATAGACTGACGATAGTATCCATTTATGATTTCTAGATATCCCTATCTATACATCTATTCCAATGTTACCATTTTCGTGGAAAACTGTGTTAGAAACCTGGTGAACCACGGTTAGCTCTCAAAATTAAATGATTCTTTAGTTTTTGTATACAAATACGACAGCGATATGGCTACTAGGATGCAGAACTAACTAACGATTGGATATTTTTAAAGCAACTTAATAACAAAAGATAAAAATCTATAACTCCGAGTCCTTAAAAATGTGTTCGCTTAAAGATATAGACATAGATATCACATAGACCCGCTTGTCATGGATGTAAAAAAATAATATTTTATATATATATATATAAAATATATATATGCATAATTCCCAATTTTTTTCAGCGTACCCCTATATACACCAAAACAGGGATGTCATCATCCCTGTTAAAACTATCGATAACTTAGCAACACTATAGTTGATGCTATTAGGAAACGCCTAGATCTAAGTAAAGTGAATGTTAAAAGATGTACGATGTATTGTACTTGCGTAAGAGACTATCTCGAGTGGACGCGTAATGCAAAATACTGGGTTTATCTCTGAATACGAACTGTTACATATAGATTACTTAACACTTACAAGTTTTAACTAAGACCTACTTAGTTTACGTGTGAATTTGAGTCCTCGGTCTGAAATCTTTTGTGCGAACAATGAGGTAAGGAATGTTCTTTAGAGAAACAGAATTTCTATTTGGTAATTAGCAATTCACTTTGTAACTAAGACTTCTAAATAACTTTAACTTAGTTGTATTTAATATATTTTTATGAATAGATCACGCGGGACAACGCAATGATTTTAATATCTAGTACATTATTAAAAACGAAATTAGAATTGCATGCAGTATGATTTAGATGAAATTATGAGTAAAAAATAACCTTTTTGATGATTTTTTATTAGAAACCAGTTTAAAAAGTCGTTAGCCAAAATTCAACTTTATTTCATGTTGGTAAACCACATTTAAATAAGATAATTTTTATTCCATTACAGAGAACGTATTAGAGACACTTGGTCTTACTAAGCACCTACTTAAATCTATATTTGGTACAGGTACTAAAGAATGATACCACTTGGACGCCCACATATAAGGTATCACAATTGTTAAGGAACTACGTAACATCTCGCAATTCTTGTTTCGACATCTGATTACATAAAAAAATACTTATTTACCTCGCTTTTTACCTATGTCATCACCTACATGTATTTTGAGATAATTAGATTTTTATTTCTTCTTTATAACTTCCTAAACATATCAATCTTACCTGCACTCTGGGTTTCCACATTCTTTGTTAAAACTAATGATTCTACAAAACTAAGAATACAGAATATAGAATAGAATACTCAAAAAAACAAAAAATAATAAAAAAATAAATAAATAAAAATCAGTCGAATTGAGAACCTCCTCCTTTTTTTTGAAGTCGGTTAAATACTCTCTTCAACTCCTAAATACAAATCAGTGACAGACAGAACTCCAAACAGAAAAAAAAAATGGTCGCTAAAGGGCCAAACACAAAAAAACGTAGTCAAACGTGCCGACATCGAACATACAAAAGCTCTCACCTCAATGTTATAGAACAGAATTAAACAATATTAAACCTGTCATAATCTACATAAGAGCGGTGGCTCCAACAATATTTATCCAATGACGTCACTGCGCACACGACAGCACTTGCCCTAAGTGTGTTCACGCCCAATCGATGTCAAAACGTACTTAAGGCTCAGGACTCGCGCCGTTAAGTGTTTGTTACCTTTAAGTGTCTTGTTTATGGCGGAACCATGAAGTTCAAAGAAGTTGTAAATCTTCTTGGAAGTTAATTCTCAAGAACGTTTGCGATAAGCCTTTATTCTGCCCTTAAAAGCTTGTTTTATTAGAGATATAGGTTTTTCATTCTAATTCATTCATACTGAATGGCTCGATGGCGCATTTGGTAGTGACCCTACCATATGCGCCAAGAGTTGTAGGTTCGATCCTCACCCAGGACAAACATTCGTGGATGAATTTCCACATACTTGTCTTTGTTTGTGTCTGGGTGTAAATGTCCTATATTTAAGTATATATTTGTAATACCACTGTTGGTTCTGATATCCGTAACACAAGTGCTTAAGCTACTTACCTCGGAGTCAGATCAGTGTATGTGATGTAGTCTGATATTTATTTATATTCATAACAGGCATATAGGTTTTGGTCCCGTTGGCAACTATTCCTTCGTACATAGTCGTGATTAATTCGCACACATATCTTTTCTACTTTTACGTTAATTTTCGAGTTAGGGTCTGCTTGGTGTATGATTCAAGATTTAGAGTATCTGGTTATTAAATTGAATTACTATCGTGTAACTTTGAAAATTTTAAACAGAGGAACTAGATTATAGTCATCATATTATAGTGACTACTAAAAATCTATCGTACTATGTGCTTACTACGTGTTAACAGTTACATGCATACATACAAAACACCACGCCCGTAATTCCCGAAAGGGTAGGCAGAGTCAGAGGGGCAGCACGCCTCTTTAACCACATTCAGCCAAAAACAAAACTGGGTTGGGTTAGATGGAAAATTGTGAAAAGTAGTGACAAGTGGCTACACTTGTCACTACTTTGACATGCTTGTCGCCTATATAATCACATACCGAAAACCCGATATGAAATGAAATGAAATGAAATGAAATGATCTTTATTTATATAGGCTTACAAAAAGCACTTATAAATCGTCAGAACAAAATAAATATAAATATAAACCGGTTCAAACAGCAGATTCTACCGAGAAGAAACCGGCAAGAAACTCGATAGTTACTCTTTTAAATGCCAAGACTTAATAGCTATTATGTAGTTACAATATTTTTTTTTTGTCAATTTAAATCTATCAGTGCAGACGAACAGCCCATTATGCGACTGGCCATATATTCTTATCATTTAAATAATCTTCTACCTTATAGTAGCCCTTTTTAATCAAACAAGTTTTAATATATAATTTAAACTTATGCTCAGGTAGATCAGTGAGACTTTGTGGCAGCTTATTAAACATTTTGATACTTAGACCAATAAAAGAATGACCACTCCTATGAAGTCTATAACTTGGAACAGCAAGCTTGTGTTTATTCCTAGTGTTAAAAGTATGTGTATCTGATTTTTTAGCAAACATGTGTATGTTTTTGTACACATACATGATACAGTCCAGAATGAACTGCGAGGCTATTGTTAAAATATTGATTTCCTTAAATATTTCTCTAAGTGAATCACGTGATCTGAGGCCGTATATGGCCCTGATGGCTCTAGTCATATGCCAGTAGTCGTCTTTTACGACATGTTTGGCAAGGACTACAGTTGGCACATTCTTTTTAATTCCCAGACCGACATGGGACAATGGGCTGGGTTAGATGGAAAATTGTGAAAAAGTGGCTAGATCGTCGCCTACACAATCACATACCTAAAACCCGATATACCATTAGTCGCCATGCTAGGCAAAAAACACAGTTGGTATATTTTTTAAGTCCCAGACTAACATGGGACAACATATGATAACAGTTATTAAATATAAATTCAACAGTAAACCTAGTCTTTTAAGCGATAATTTGTAAGACAGTTAACTGAATTACCGAATCACTAGTGTAACCTTATTAGTCATTTGGTTTAACTTCAACGTGGCTCAGTGAATTCTAATACATCTAACTATTAAGTCTAATCTTATTGTGCAATTGTAGATTGTGAAAGATAGTGCTTATTTACATAGTCAAGTCACAGAACACATTGAACTGGCGGAACTAAAGTAATGGGATTAAATGAACTCGCCGACGGAATTACAAGACCGATTTGGTTTGTCTTCGAAAGTATCGTTGCCTCACGTACAGTCGACATACGATGTCATTCAACAGTGAACCTTATTGCAACGTAGTAGGAATTAAGTGTAAACATTTCATTGCTCGTGACTGTACTCACGTTTCACGGTGTAAGGTATAAGAGGTGGTCTTTATAATGAAATCGCATATATTCTAAGTCAAACTCATACAGTCACTTCATTGTATAGACTAACTAACTAAACTTCACGCCACTTCCCTAGCGGGGTAGGCAGAGAGAACCAAACGCCATATAGCACGATCCTAACACACCTTACTTGCTTATAACTATGACGTTGTTAACTTATATAACATTGTTATAACAAGATACGCCAAATCCATGCGATTTTGGTCTGGGATTTAAAAACAATGTGCTAACTGTGTTCCTTGCCTAGCATGTCGTTAAAGCCTTTTTTTTTTCGACAAAACAGGATTCGAACCTACACCCCTTGCATTCAACGCAAAGTCTTAGCCATTGCATTAACCGAACTGTCAATAAGTGATACTAGCGCGATTAATCACTAACAAAACTTTCAAACGCTTGGTTGGCACCTTCGTGGTATACAAAACTATTAAAAATGTAACGACAGAAATCGCTACATCTTATTTCCTAGTCCACAGCCTAACTTACTCAAGCAAAGTGAACGGAAGACGACACGTTGTGCAAGTCAGATCATCTGAATCCCTTCACCCCCAACGAGCATTCAGATGCATTTGCGTCTGACTGAGCTGTTCAAACGCAAAAGTCAAGCAACCTACACCACGATTAGAAATAAGATGGGTGATCGCAATTAAACCTAAGAAACGTGTTGAAGTTTATTGGTATATACGTTCTTACTTATCTTTTTGAACTGTATTTAAACTGCCAAGATTTGACAAGGTTTAAAGCAAGTTATCCACAAAAACTTAGAGTAGGTATTTCATTTTTACATCAAGTTCCGCTACAAACAAATTGAGTTTTTCATTTAATTATATTTACATAAATTCGGAGCGCGTTAAAATACAAAATGATAATGATATCAAATATATATATTCAAGCCGTCAAATAATAGTTAAATGTATTCGGTTTCGTTAAATTACTTTACAACGTCCGGAGTTTTAAAAGTCTTTAAATAAAACGTTATACATTAACAGCTCATGAAAAGCTGAGCATTGATTATTGAAGTTAACAACACTAATCCACTACGCCTCCAGTTAGACAAATGTACCTACAATTTCATTAAAGAAAACGCATTATGCATTGTCAGTCGATAACGTTGCAAGAACGTTACACCATGATTTAGATGCAATTTGCGAGATATGCGCTTGGCAATGCAACGTTACGCAAGGACCTTTTTGCATGAAGCCGTTGCATCATCAGTTATATTGATCGTTAGACTCCATTTTTGCGAATGTTGCTAATTCAATTTTATAGGCCCGTTTATTTATTTACTTAATAAAGACGCTTATGGAGATGTGCGCTTAATAACTTATTATTGCCCTATAACCCTTTTGCTAATAAACAACTAAGAGCTATGTGAATCGGGCGGTAAGGTTTTGTGACTGGTACAAGCCTTGTCAATAAATATTCATAATAGATAGTACGGTTATAATGTTCATTTTCATTGTAACTGCGAAGACTTATCTTTTGGGTATACCAAAGCATTCTCTATTTTTCTTTTCAACATTAGATAAGCATAGTTAACTTCGAAAACTACTCCTTGTTCTTTCATGATAATTTACAAGAATACTAAACGATATGTAATTTTGTCAGTTATATATAAAATAAAATGAGCTAATAGGTCCTTGGTTTCATTTTTTAAATAGTTTTTCAGTCTGTTGGTTCTCGCAGAAATTAATCGACATTAATAAAATAAAAAACTTCTACCCGAAACTGTTATAATACTTCAGGAAATGCTTGCGTAATCCAGTTAGTTTTAATTTTATGAAATTAATTTTGACGTAACTACATTCTGAAGAGTTGCCGTATATCGCAACGAAACGATATATTGCCTTGCAATCACTCTCTGCTATTTCTGACAGCAAATTCGTTTAATTCAAAGACTATTCCGAGCTCCGACAAATATCGTACAACGTGATAAATCGCCGACTAATAACCATAATGTATCTCATTAATATCGTGATGGAACAGGCTGGCGTCGACGGTCTCGTCCGTGACATTCGCTAAGTCGTGTGACCTTGACACTAGATGAAAGGAGTCATCTAGAATGTTCGGAGCGTCCGTGTGACTGGGCCTGTCAAGGTTGTGAAGATGCAGAAGGGGATGTGTCATCGTATATTGAATAACATATATACGGTCGAATTGAGAACCTCCTCCTTTTTTGAAGTCGGTTGAAAACTTAAATAGTTTTACATACATATCATCATACCCATAATCCCCGAAGGAGTAGGAAAATCAAAGGGGTAGCAGGCCCTTGCAATCACTTATGGTCAAAAATAACACTGGGAAGGGTTAGATGAACCTTTTACTAGGCAAGGAACACAGTAGGCACATTCTTTTTAAGCCCTCGACCAACGTGGGATAAATACTTTTTCTTCTAGTATCACAAGATTTATTAAACGACATCTATTAGTGACAAATAACCATACAGCCTACCTTATAGAATATAGCTACACAGTAGTCTGTCATTTACCCATCGAAAAATAGCAGCGCGGTTAAATTTAGCAACTTCTCGTTAATCTACTCAAAAGAGAGCAATACCTCATCAGATCCGACAGGCTCATTCCTGCCGAAAGCAGCGGTTAAGTTTTTTACTTAAACTTGAACAGTAAAGTAGTAGAAGAATTAGTAGTTATTTCTTATTTTATTGGGAAACTTTAAGTAACACTATGATTAAAGGCTAATATTGCTAATTAATGTTTCTTAACGCGAATGACGGAAACGTGGTCAACATCTTAATGCTTCGAAACTCCTAAGCCCTTGGCTATATTCGCAACATGGAACCTTACTGCATTGCAATAAAACTCAAATATATTGGTGTATTAAATAAAGAGTAATAAATTCCTCCACAGCTTTTTTTAATGAACACGTTATACTTTTTTCCTGCATAGTATAAAAAAAAATTTGCTTTGAATGAATAAAATACACAAACAAAGTCTGACCCGTTCTTAATGAAAGATTCTGAATTAAAAAAAAATAGGCTGTAAATCTATTTTAACAACTTTCTTAGGAAAATTACAAGCAGTAAAAAAAACCTGTTTGAAGTTAAATAAAGTTGTGCTAAATATTGTAAAAATTAACAAGCAAGATTAGTGACGTTTTTAACAATACATTTTTTAATTTATCATATTCAATTTAATCTATTAATCAATTTCAAGTACTTAAGACGTTACAGTCTGCAGTTAGTTGCCGATGGCACCAAGAGGCGATTTGGCCGATTAGTCGCGCCCCCGAAACATAGCGAGACCAATCGACTATCGTAAAAGATGAGTTTTTTGTTTTATAAGAATGTTTTAACATTTTCTATGGCTATCTGCCACAGCGACTTGGTAAATATAAAGGTTAATACCTGAAAGGTTTTGTTCAACTATTGAATTATTCAAATTGTATAAAAAAGTAATGTAGGTTTTGTACATATAATTTTTTAATACAATTTTTAATGTTAATAAAGGCAAGTTTTTATATTATATATATTAAAAATTCATATTAGGAAAGAAACTTAATAATGCTTTCATTATAGTATGATACAGATTAATACAACTACTTTTATAATAAATTTTAATTTTCAAATGACCTTGTACCTTGTAGGTATTTTTATTTTTTATTTCCAAAAATATCGTATTTATATGTTTTATTTTAATTGCTACCAATCGAAATAAAATGTATTTGAGCATTTTAAAAATTTACAAGCTCGATGGCGCATTCGGTAGTGACACTGCCCCATGCGCCAAGCGTAGGACAAATATTCGTATGATGAAAACATAAATAAATAATAAATAAATATATCCGACGACATCACATACATTGATCTGACTCCGAGGTAAGTAGCTTAAGCACTTGTGTTACGGATATAAGAAACAACAGTGGTATTACAAATATATACATAAATATTTTATATTAATACCCAGACACAGAACAAAAACAAGTATTCATCACACGAATATTTGTCCTGGGTGGGGATCGAACCCACAACTCTTGGCGCATTGGGCAGGGTCACTACCACATGTGCCATCGAACTTGTCAAACATAAGTAGTGTTTGTTTTGTGTCTGGGTGTTAATATCCAATATTTATTTAAGTATATATTTGCCACTGTTCATTCTGATATAACACAAGTTGTAACACAATTGCAGAAGCTACCTTGGAGTCAGATCAGATTTAACGGTTATTTTTTTATAATTCATTAAACATGAAACGTCGCAATCTTAGCTTCCGAGAAGTTGAAGCTTTATCACAGAAGCCTTTTCAGTATTGAAATTGAATTTCTCGTTCGCATTTTAACATACTTCATTCACTTTTCTAGAAGGAAATTTTATAGGTTATTTCTCCAGATTTAATATCTTCTATTTGATATTTTTCCGGTATTAAATTTTAAAAGACTTTGCTGTGCAACCTCACTTGCTAATTTGATTCACTTTGAATCAGCAAGTAATTTAGTTTATCTGGAAGTGTATTTTGCCCGATTTCCCTGAAAATCTTTCGAGATTTTTCAAATGAAATCCTACTTCGTAAAGTAAAAAATTATAACATTTTAACAGATATGATTTTATAGTAGACTTTTTCAGCATAAATCAATTATGTACTTAATGCAACGAAAGAAAAACAAAAGAATTTTAGTGGTTTTTGTGGAAGCTAGTGAATCTTTTGTGGAACAAACAAAATAACAGTAATTGTTTGTTTGTCAAATATACTTATAAAAATAGAAAAAAATATACTTAAATTATTGTATACTAGAATTATAAGTATCTTTTACGATTGCTGTTTTTCATGCTAAAAACAAAATTTCAAATCTGTTGTACAATGATCTACGAGCTGCAATATTTGACGAAATCTATAAACAATACATTATTCGTATTTCGGTTAACTATATGTTGCAAAAATGTTCTCATTTTTCCATTCCATACTATCCATTAGCCAAAACGGTTTGCGGAAGTTACAATTAGGCATTTATTTTTATTAAATACTAGCTGTGCCAGCGTTTATGGTTAATATTATAAAGACTATTTCCGTCATACATGATTTCTATGTAACTTTAACCATTAAGGCTGCACACGCGACGGAAGCTTAAAAAATGGAGTAACTTCTCCCGTTTTCCCAACATTTCCCTTCACTACTCTGCTCCTATTGATTGTAGCGTGATGAAAAGTATACTATAACCTGCCCAGGAGTATGAAGAATAATTGTACCAAGTTTCGTTAAAATCCGTCGAGTAGTTTTTGTTTCTATAAGGAACATACAGACAGACAGACAGACAGGCAAAAATTTTACTGATTGCATTTTTGGCATCAGTATCGATCACTAATCACCCCCTGATAGTTATTTTGAAAATATATTTCATGTACAGAATTGAACTCTCTACAGATTTATTATAAGTATAGATACTGATTTATTAACAATATCGTATTCGTATTTATAAAATGTCGGTCTCTAGCTCTGGCAATCACGGCAATCGCTTTTTCCTTTAAGTCGTCGCAAATCAGATTCTTCCCAGAATCGGACGTGGTTTATCAAAGTGAGTTATTGGTATATTTGCACTCTTCGGAGGCGACGGCACGACCGTGAATAGCTTTTTGCGAATGACTTTTTGCGGAAAATGCCAATCGCCGATATTGATGTCTCCTATTAATAATACAGCCGAGGCATTCTTTGCTTAGAAAGTCACTTCTTTCGATGAAATACTAAGGTTTTTTATTGATATATTTACCTTCGCGGAATTTTATTGAATAAATAAGAACGGTTAGCTGCGTGAAAAAGAACGCTGTCTCACGCAGATTCATACATGCACCTTTTAATTATTACAATCTTACAAAAAAAACAAATAAAAATATTATCACACCCGCAATCCCAGAAGGGGTAGGTAGAGTCAAATATGAAGCTAGTCCCCTTAACCACATTCAGCCAAAAAATAAAACTGGGCTAGGATAGATGGAAAACTCTGAAAAAGTAGTGACAAGTGGCTAGCTCGTCGCCTACACAATCACATATACAAAAATCGATATACCATTAGTCGCCTTTTACGACATGCTAGGCAAGGAACACAGTTCGCACAGTTCTTTGTAATTCCCAGACTACCATCTCTTAAAATGAAAATCTTAACACAATTAACTCGATAATAAGAGATGGACTGGTTACTTACTTCAAAAAGTTTTTTTTTTGCACCATTTCTCGCCATTTTCTTACTATGTCGATTTCGAATCACAGGCTGAAAGATGCAGGTGCTAAAAGATGATTTAAGAAACTCGGTAAATGAACTTATGTGTCAAGTTTATTTCTGAAATTTTATGTATTGTGTATAATTTTAATTACCAATGGATATTGTAACTAATACACCTAATTACTAGTGACAACGATGTAAAGTTAAATTTTAAACTAAATCATTTATTTTAATCATGCATTTTCTCGATCAAAAACGTTTAGTTTAATGAGATAACGTTGAACAATGAAAATCCAAAGACCTTGCTATGATTTTCCTTTAAAATTCACAATTAATTATATTTATTTATTAATAATTCACAATTAATTACATTAAATTGTGAATTGTTAAACAAAGTCATAGCAAGGTCATATAACAACAATACGGTAAAATACATTATATTAATAAGGGAAGAACAAACGATATTTTGACAACTGATTATACAGTAAACTCTTCTTATTAATTTTCTCAGTACATCGGCATGCAAGTTAATAAATTATTGCAGATAGTAGCGCCCCGCGGTTTCACCTGCTTAGTCCCCGTTCCCGTTGAAATATGGGGATAAAATATAGCCCATGTTACTCGCTGATTAAGTAGCTTTCTATTGGTGAAAGAATTTTTCAAATTGGTCCCGAAGTTTTGGAGCCTATTCAATACAAACAAACAAACAATCAAATCTTTCTTCTATTATAATAGTAGACTGTTGTGTAGTGTAACATTTCAAAGAAATTAAAAACACGCCTTACTTTAACCGGCAAGGGAACTAGATATCACACTATTGGTCTTCAAGCTATTTTTGTTTTAAAATGAAAATAAAAAACTAGAGAATTAGTAAAGATATACTCGAAATAGATATCTTAGCATAACAACACACAAGAAACAAGTATAGTACAGATTGCGATTGAAAAAACTGTTATTTTCAGTTTCATATATCTACATAATATCAGCGTTATGACTTAACTATAAATCATCAAAACAAAAGCACAAACGCCATATTTAATAAATATATTTCATAATAATATGAGCTTTTTTTATACACACTACGGTTATCTAACAGTGACAGTTTTATCTTAATACGTATTTCGCTCACGTCCATTATTAACTTTCCCAGACCCAATCTTTCCGGTTAACAATACAATACATAGGCTATTTAGCAATTTTCCTTTACCTTTAAGTCTTAGGAAATAGGCTAGTTGACAAAAAAATCGGCTTCGTCAGTTAGATTATTAAAAAAAATTGAACACGTATATTTTTTATTTATTTATCAAACAAACATTGACGAAGATACAATGCATTCAAGTTGCTCGTGACGTCACGCTTCCGTAATTTTTTTACAAAATAGTGACGTCGCAAGCCCCCACTTCAAAATGTTGATTGACACTCTTTATCTTTGTGATTTTTTGTGAATTCGATAAAGCGAAAAATATGTCTCTAGTATTTTTGTATAATCTAACTCACGGACTAAATAGAATCATAGTTTTTAAATGCAGTCATCATCCCTAATCAGTAACTCTGTATTATTTTATACGGATATTTACGATCACGATTAAAACCGCAAAAGTTACTACAAACGCTTACGTCATTTGTGGGCTAGGTGTTAACTTGGGACTTTTAGGTCACGAACCTACAAGGACTAATAAATCTTTATGGACGCCACATAGCAAGAGTCAGGCAAAACATGTTTTATATGAATTAATGAATAAAGGATAATTTAACTTTTGAACATTAATGAAAATTCCATTCATTTTTGTGTGATGAACTTAGTTTTCGACACAATGGCATTTGGGCACAAATCAATTTGCTATTTGCTTGAAAAATTCTAAAGAAGAATGAAGTTTATATAAATTGACGGGCTATATCATATGTTATTATAATGGAGGCAGCTATGATATTTGTCTCTATAGGTATCTAAGAATTATGAATACAAAATATCCGATCACAGACACATGGATAACATGTTTGTGGACCAAATGACGAATTTAAAAAATCGCCAACGTTAAAAAAAACTCTTAATAATATCTCTTTTAATGTAATCAAGCAAATAACGTTTTGATTTTACCTATCTTAATTCTATAGTCACCCATCCTCGCTTAATTTCAGCAAATTTTGTCTGATCTATACATACAAACCACATTACCACAACAATTAATGAAATTCTATTATATTTAAGCGACAAAGCGGCATCTATGTCGCCTTATTAGTCCATACACAGGAACCCAGCTAGACTCGGGTAAGCTTCGCAAGGCTGGCTATCTTCCCGGAATCACTTACGTGAGGGCATGCTGCGGCCGGAATGCATTCGAATGCAGTTTGTTGCATTTGCGTTAGCGTCTGCGCCAAAGCGCTGTTACCTAGTATTTCAATAATACGCTTCTAGAAACTGAAGTAGGAACATATTATTTTCTCTTAGCTACAGTGATTTCGGTTGCTTACACTTCAGAATTAAGCTGAAACGACAATTTAACTACGGAACCAAAACGAAGATAAAAAAAAAATAAACTAAACAAACATGTTTGAACATTGGAACAGTATGATGATTATGTGACTTGTGTACGTATAATGTAGTGTCCAATGTTGGTTCGGGACTTAAAAAGAATGTGCCAACTGTGGTTCTATCCTAGCATGTCGGGTTTTGAGCGTGTGATTGTGTAGGCGACGAGCTAGCTACTTGTCACTACGTTATCACAATTTGCCATCTAACCCAGCCCAGTTTTATTTATGCTGAATGTGGTCAAAGGGGCCTGCTGCCTCTTTGACTCTGCCTACCCAATCGAGTATTACGGGCGTGAAGTTATGAATTAATAAATGTACGAATAAATTTAACTGAAATATTATATGTAAACCCATGCATATTTAATCAAATATGTCGCAGCAGATGTAAAACTAATACATACACGCACTTGTACATTATATGCATACATAACAAATATGTTGTAGAATACATGTATGTATTAAAAAATACATACACGTATATCTTGGAAACAGCATAAACAAAGTTATTAAAACCTTGACTAGTTAATTAGAAAACTTTTAGTAACTAAGGAAGAGTTTCTATGTACAAGTCAGAAGTTAATTATTGTTCATACTACAACGTTCATTAATCCTTGAACTTTTTGAAACTATGTTATTTCATACTTGACCAAACACATGTTAACTTATATTACCTTTGACCTCTCACTGTTACTTAAGTTAGCGCCTGAAAAGTTGTCTCAGTGAGAAATCGGTCAGGGCCCAGTTTAGATTGTGCACAGACAGACATAGGTGTACAACTCATTCGTTGAAGACAGCAACAAAATAAATCTTACTGCTTGGACTTAAGGTCCACAAATGTGCAGATGTTTAAGTGCATTTTGACGCAACCCCGCTCGACTATTTTGAACAATCAGATAAACTGATGTTGCAATGCAAGTTTGTGTTCGTAATGATTAACACGTAGATTTTCTACCTAAACTTAATATAAATTATTAATAATATTAATATTCAATATCCTAATGACGATTGTGATATGATGGAAGCAATAAGTAATTCAGAATTATTGTATTTAGATCCCATGTTGGTCTAGGATTTAAAAACCCCGTTAACTCTGCCTAGCTCTTCAGGGATTACTTACTTATTAGTTCAGGGCTTGATGTTATGTATGTATTTTGTTAAATGGTAAGGTTCTTAGGCGTAATCAAGCACTGCGGGTCAAATTTCTCCCTCTTGGAAGGGATAATCAGCATGCGTTGCATTTCCAAGCCTAAAAGAGAAACCATATCTTAGATCATTAGTGGGTAATCTCTCTGACAAGGACCACCCTCATAGTAATCTACAAGGATTAATGCAAGGTTCGATTCTTGGCCCAATCTACTTTATTTTATGCTCAAAAGGAATTTGTCTTTGTTCCCAGGATCCATCTCGTGTCGTTTGCCCGGTCATCGATGTGATCAGCATGGACACGTTCCAGTACATCGGGGCGTCAGCTGACCTGCGTGGAGGCTTTGATTGGAACCTGGTCTTCAAGGTTTGATCAGTTCTTATCTTCCATTTCAAAAAATAGAAGACACGTCATACTTAATAAACACAAAAATTCACTTATAATGAACTGATGTAAAAAGAAACGTACTAACGTTTCTTTTTACATCAGTTCATTATTTTTAAGTCAAACAGACGCCATACTTTCAATATACTTCTGCTAAGAATACTGCTTACTTTTACTCATTAAATATAAGCAGCAATCTTTGCAAAGATTTATTAACTGGTGTAATGCAAGCCTTACACAATAACACGTAAAACATAATCCAGCTTAGTTATATTAATCTGTAGTCTAACTAACAGGATAATTAATCAACTTGTAGCTTCTTGTATATATAAGTAATGTACAATTGTGAAATGCTAAGTATTACTTATGTCTTCTGCACTGAAGTCAGAATGAACAGCGTCTCATCATATGATATTTATTATAATCAAGCGGGTTTGAAAGCGAGCGAGCATTCGTGTATTGATAATAAGGATTGCAATGCTGGTTCCAGCAATTTAGCTAGGCACAGCACAAATTCAGCTGTGCTGAGTGCCGCGACATATGCTGGTTCAATGCCGCTGAATTTTAATCCCTACTAGAGACTGGAATGCTGGAGCAATCCAGCTGGGCCCAGCAGAATTGTGGCTGAAAGCTAAGCAAAAAATGCAGCTGGATTACAATCCCTGATACTTACATATAATTACCGAAAGAGTACGAAGCGTTCAAGAAACAGTAGGATTATTTAACTCAAAGTTTAGCCAAAATCAAATTGAGTAGGGTTAAATGGAAAACTGTACAAAGGCAGTGGGATAAGTAACAAACTACCTATTTTTTTGTCGGTTTCTTCTTGGTAGGTGCGTGAACCGACGTTAGGTCACATTGTTTTTTTCTTCTTAAATTGCATGAAATATCAGTACTTTCTTGGTTCCTGCATAAATAGAAGACGTTTCGAATTTTGCATATTTTGATTTTTTTATAAAGCTAACAAAATCACAAAATTTGAGTTGATAAAAATCGTTTTAAAATTACAGTGGGAGTATCTATCTCACGCTGAACGCAGCGCTCGCCTGAGCGACCCCACCCAGGTGATCAGGACCCCCATGATAGCCGGGGGGCTCTTCAGCATGGACCGGCAGTACTTCAACAAGCTGGGCAAGTACGACATGAAGATGGACGTGTGGGGGGGCGAGAACTTGGAGATATCCTTCAGGTAAACTATTATGCAGAATATTATAGACTCTTACCCCGTCGGGGATAACAGCCGTTATGATATGTATGTATGTATACATATTATTGTTTACATAACTGTACATATTTATGTGCACGTGGTTCGGATTTTCGATTTAAATTCCGTAAAAAAATTGTAATTATTTAAAAACGGATTATTACAATCTTAACTAAACTAGATTTAACTGTAACTTTGTATTAGTGAGGTACGACTAATAAAAGAAAAGTTACTAACTTAAGTTATTTTTTCAAAACACACTAATAAGATGTTAGCTTATGTCATCGTGTTGCAAGTAAGAATCCACCAAAAGTATATTTTAAGTCAAATTAGCCCCTATAATTAGTTGATTGGACATTTTAATTACCTATATTTATCACGTAATAGGCTGACTTCCGCAATTCAATTCAGTCAACTATTTTACGCGTCATTTACCATCTCGACAATGATGATCACCGACTTCCAACAGCCGGATCCACAATAACTTTACTAGCTTTCTAGCAATATTTTTCTTTATACTGTGGAAGATTGATGGGCTTATCCGTGTATTATTACTGTCAAGTACATTATGAATGATTTATTATAAAAAATGGTTATTTGTTCAAATCTACATTGAGATCGTTTATTTATAAGAGCTATAATTTTCTCTGTGGGTAGATACCGCAAAACGCATTTAATCGCAATGTACCTTCACCGTTCAGGTATACTCCGTATTATAATCGTCTGGAAAGTTATATAGAAGTTAGTCACCTAAGTTAACATAAATATGTACATTTTAGGTTTGACCATAAAATATTAAACTATCCGTTGGGTAGTTTTAACGAACATACTTCTACTAAAACTTCACGCCACTTTACTAGCGGGGTAGGCAGAGAGAACCGAACGCCATATGCCACGATCCTTACACACTTAAAATCTTTAACCTAAGTAACTAAACTTCACGCCACTTAACTAGCGGGGTAAGCAGTGAGAACCGAACGCCATATGGTATGTTTACATATGAGAGTTCGTCTTTCATATAGCTAAATAAATACAGTCGTATGAAATGTACAAAGCTCATTATAAAGCAATAGAAATTATATAAGTTGCATCAGTCGAGCCAATGTTTACGATTGGACACTACAACAACTTTAAATTTAAAACACTTAAATTAAATTTTAAACAATTTGGTAGGTATTGAATAAACATTCTACGCAAATCATAAAAACGATCATAAACACAGTTTTTGATCGGCTTTTTAACCAGATAGATATAGATAATACCATTCTTAAAAAGCTTTTTCTCTACATATATGACAAGAGTCAGTCAGGCAGAAGTCAAAAACCCAAAGCGTATAATATACTATGTATCCATATCTTGGTAAACTTTCTAATTCAACAATGGTTCTAGATTTTGCGACACGATTGCAAAAAGTGCGATGTCCTAACCCTTTACCTGTGTTACAACACAATGGTCAATCAATTGTTTAATATCATAATATTATGAACCATGAAAGGTGATAGATCTATGTTATGTAAAGAAATTGGTTGTGTTTGCATAATTACAGGCATGTTAAAGCGTAGTTTACATGGTCACTTGTAAATGCCTTAACGCTTTTGGTTTTTAATAATATATAAATATAATTTTTTTTTTATATAAATATATTAGATTTAGACTGGCCCGATGGTCGAGTGGTCAGAGACCCTGGCCACGAAACCGAGGGTCGCGGGTTCGAATGGCAAATGTTTCGTGTGATGAACATGGGCATTTGTACTCGAGTCATGGATGTATATAAACGTATGTAAGTATGTCTATCCGTTCACCTAGTATCCATAGCACAAGCATAAGCTTAGTTTGGGACTAGGGAATTGGTGGGTCAGTCTAGAGAATTTATTATTATTAAAAATACTACTAAATCTCACTATGTCTTGGAAGTATAGTTTGTAAATTAACAATTCTGACCGTGTTCTTAACTAATACTTGCCTGGCAGATCCGAAGCCACTGCCTTTGTTTCAAGACCAAGATTTCACTACGCGATCAAGTGGTCCGTCAATAGGTCTATATTATTTATCATAACCTACCATAAATTCCAGGGTCTGGCAATGCGGTGGTTCCCTGGAGATCGTTCCCTGTTCCCGAGTAGGCCACGTCTTCCGCAAACGGCATCCTTACACGTTTCCTGGGGGGTCAGGAGCTGTCTTCGCCAGGAACACCAGGAGAGCTGCTGAAGTGTGGATGGATGACTACAAGGAGCTGTACTACCGATCGCAGCCGTTAGCTAAGCAAGTTGAATTCGGGGAGTAAGTACCTCTTATCATGTAAATGTATATCATAAAACGTAAAGAAGTGTGAAATGCAAGCGTTATTAATTTTCTAATGTATATTATTTATACTAATGTCTATTGCAGCGGAACAGAAATACTCTGTAAAAATTACCACTGTCTTCAAATTAGGGTTAATGAGAGACAGGTGGACGAACAGTAAATTAATAATAGGCTCTCGTTTAAACCTGTTAGGTACGGATTATAAACAACATTTTATGGTCCAAATAAAAGAGGCGTTTTCCGCTACTGATAATGTCGTAATTATTCTACCAGAAGAATACATCACATTGCAAGAACATGATGTGATTTACACCACTTCACTCGGCTTTAAACAAGTTAGGCGTCGAAAATTATCACAGCCTAACGATATCATTTAAATTTCTCCACTTACATTTTTGACCTCAAATCCGTGGATTATACTTGAGTTTCTATCGATAATCCAAATGGTCGAGCCATTTGGATAATTTACACGCATTGAGTACACTCTCAAACCCATAAAATAACCACTAGAATTGATCATTTGCATTGAGCAACCGGATAAAGTATAATACAGCATGTCACGAGATACGAGCACTTCTGTATTATTCTATTCAATCTTGAGTACTTTTTAAATTTTACTCTTGTTCTTGCTTCTGTATTCTTCCGCTTTAATTTACATTACTATTAAAAGTAATACATTTTTGCAAATTTTAGGGACTATCTATACTAAAAAAGAATGTGCCAACTGTGTTTCTTGCCTAGCATGTCGTAAAAGACGACTAATGGTATATCGGGTTTTGGGTATGTGATTGTGTAGGCGACAAGCTAGCCACTACTTTTTCATAATTTTGCATCTAACCCAGTCCAGCCCAGTTTTGTTTTTGGCTGAATGTGGTTAAAGAGGCCTGCTGCCCCTTTGACTCTGCCTACCCCTTTCGGGGATTATGGGCGTGATGCTATGTATGTATCATATTATTTTAAGTTATTCTGTATTAAGAGGTGATATGAATACAAGCCTTCCTCGTTTGTTAGTGAGTATTGCCTCATATAATAATATAACTTATTATATATCATATCTTATTTCGGTCACGGCGGCCAATCTTAACGAGGATAAGCCAAGTACAATTTTTATTGGTTTAAAGTGGTTCAAACCTTGCTGCTCCTTAATACTCTGTCTCTTGAGGGATTGCAAAAGTGATGGTACGTACTATTATTTCACACCAGCCAATTTGTTCAGCATTTCAGAGCGCGTGACTCTCCGTGAGAAGCTCCACTGCAAACCGTTCAGGTGGTACTTGGAACATGTTTACCCTGAGCTGCAGGTGCCAGCCATGGGGGGCGCCTACCACGCTATCAGACAGGGGCCCAGGTGTCTGGACACCATGGGGCATCTCGTTGATGGAACGTTAGGTATGTACACGCTAGGCTAAGTAGATCTTGATGCATCACCGCGAATACAGTGAGTAACGTTACTCACGTCAGAGTTACGCCATCAAATTTGAAAGTGCTCTTGAAAAATCTTTCTTTTTCTTAGGAGTTCTATTATCAAACTAACATTAGGTAATAAAAAAATAACCTGCTTGTAATAGATTCTTTCCATATTGGCATTCATTATGTGTCATTCGGAAGTAAGATTATTTGAAAATGATGTAACGAGATCTTGATATAACAACTGATCCTTTGTGTATCCGTGATGTGCTCGAAGTAGCCTCATTCCTTATAAAATGTCTACTATCTTATCAATCTTCCAACCAAACCTGAATTCTGAATTAAAATATATGCAACAGGATTTTGAAGTAATATTTTAAATCTGGATCAACGCACAACAGCCGCCAATGCTGTGAATTTTCACAAAATAATCTTATTTGCTTTACAGATTACATTAGCATTCTCTCAAAACTTTTTAAACAACTAAATTATCTATTCCAGGCATGTACCCTTGCCACAACACCGGTGGCAACCAGGAGTGGCGCTTCGAGAACGGCCTCATCCGCCACCACAGCCTCTGCATCTCCCTCTCAGCTGAGGATCGAGTGACGGCCGTCCTCGCCGCCTGCGACCCTACCGACGACGCCCAGCTGTGGAGGCGGCACGGCCTCATGATCAGACACGCTAAACTCGACGCGTGTCTCGACTCCGACAGACCCGCGTTGTACTTGGAACAGTGCGATGAGGAGAAGATGACTCAGCAATTCTTGTTCTGAAGTGCCTGATCTGTAGACCAATGAGTAGTGACTCTGATGCATTAGGGCACACACGGGAGGTTTACGGCAGTCAGAATTGATGTGAAACCTATAGTTATAGGAGGAGAAAAACTCATATCAAGAGTAATTTTGAAATAACAATTTGTCCAATTAAATGTAGTTACAAAAATGACAGTCATGACGTTAATATAAATATATACTGTTTAAGATACCGTGTTAACCTCTATGTAACTCAAGCAGCGAGAAATCATCATTAATGTCGAGACTGGCCCGTGTGTGTTCGCCCGAAAGGTTAATTTACTTACAAAACTATTTTAATATGAGACAATATGGTAGGAAGTTAATACTGGTGTTAACATCCTTATTATCCTATCATCCGATGGAGCATATGCATGATAAATATTTTGCCGTTTAACGTATTCCAAGAAAAGTATTATGGAATTCTAACATTGACTTGAGAATAAAAACGATCAAAAGATAAAACAGTTTTAAAGAAATATTTTCTTTCAATAGACGTTGCACTTACTTCTGTATCCTCCAAATATCTCCTTCTAATATGCAATTTCACTAGCTTCGATCACGACAGAAAAAATCTTTCATATTTGTTTAGTAACCACGAATTATAAAGATTGTATCATGCATATTCCCTGTTTTTGCAAATGTTATGGATTAAGTTTTCATGGATAGACATCAACAAATGTACATAGATAGAATTAAAATGCATAAGAGTCAGAGTAGTTATCATGGCCGCTATACAATTCAAAATAGTAGAACTCATCTGTCTTAACATCTTCAAAGAACATATTCTGAAACAAGTCTCAAGAATTTTTTTTGTGTATTTGGTTTTAATTGATCTAATCTAAATTGTAACAAACACATTGATCAAAAATCAGCAAAGAATGAAATTGATTCAGAATATGAGCCCAGCAAAGACGCACAAATGTTGTAGAATAATAATGTAAAATTTCTAAAACTGTTTACTTTCAACTCGGCTTCGATTAGCGATCATGATAACAAAGGTATCGACTGAAAGTTTAGCGATGGTAAGACAATGACAACAGGAGGTTCTAAATATATTATTCAATTACTATGTAGGGTTTAGTCACATATAAGACTTTTCGCTTTAACGGAAATCTCGAATTGGTATGTACTTATCTCAATATTCTTATGGCACCGGTAAATAAAATCCTTCCTTACATTGGTGCCAAATGCTTTTGTAAATATGTTTTTTTATTTTATTAAGATTTTATCCAGTAACCAACTTAGACATTCCATCAATATGTGAGGTGATTGGTTTTAACCAAGTTCTTTTATTTTTATTTTGTTTTGCATTTGATGTTTCAACAATTTTATTTTTTATGTTATTCATCACCTTAACACTTTATTTATCTTTTTAATGTTCGACGTACACGTAATAAGGTATATGTATGGTGTTTTTTTTAATTTGAAGAACTTGCCCTTGCTTTGATTATAATGGTATATTTTTCTTTTTTAAATACTATATTTTTATTTACTTTCAAATTGCATTCTTAATAAC
Source organism: Glyphodes perspectalis (assembly GCA_951394215.1). Taxonomy (NCBI): domain Eukaryota; kingdom Metazoa; phylum Arthropoda; class Insecta; order Lepidoptera; family Crambidae; genus Glyphodes; species Glyphodes perspectalis. The sequence goes on along the minus strand of OX596208.1, from coordinate 14,456,385 downwards.
TTTTCAAAAAAAAATATTTACTTCTAATTACGCATGCATATACCCTATTGCTAAGTCGAGAACTTGTGAATATCACTAATTTATAAGTATGTTAGTTAGATTTTAAACTAATGTAGTTACCATTATACTTAAGGTAATACTTGTGTATTTCACTATAAGTGCCGGGAATGTGGAATGTGGATTATTATATTAGGTATTAGAACAGACATCACAAATGCAGCTAGCTGGCATTCACTTGATACATAGCGTAATGAAAGAATTCTAGGAGATGAATGGTAAATGGTAACAAACTGAAAGAGGATAAATGTACAAATCTATACAGATAGTTCTTAGCACTTAAATTTGTTTAAAACAATCTCTTTTGACCTTCAGAACTCTGACAAATTCTTATGATCAGATCGTTTTTATGAATATTTATATATTTATCGTAATACAAATTTTGGACTGAATACATACCTTAGTATGCTATACCGCTACAATGCTTAATGACAACTTAAAGTCACTGCCACCATATTAATTCAGTTAGCAATTGACAAAAAAGAAAAAAAGACTCAGTTCACAAAATGTTAGTAAAAAAACTTTTCGTTTTCGTATTAATTAGATGTAATGATTGGTAATTTAGCCTCTTTTACAACCCGTCGAAAATATCTGCGAACCTCGCTTCAAGACGTCATTCAAACTTAAGCGTCGGAACTTACGTTGGCAACAGTACTGGATAGGCGAAAATGTCGCGAGGTGCTGGAAAGCGCGAGGGGAAGCGTATTTCAGCGAGGTTCGGAGATATTTCCGACGGCTTGTACCTTGAAATATTGTTTACCAAACACTCTGCACACTTATACGTAAGAGTTATAATATAAACCTTGGTGATTAATGTAAACATCACAATAGTCTTTTTTTACACGTACGTGCTAAGTAATATTTTTTCCGTCACTTTCTCCAATATTTCGCCTTACAGTACAAGTGATTGTCATAAATATATTTGTGAACAATCAGGAGGTTATGTTGTCAAACTAAAGTGTAAGATATATTAAGTAGGCATGTTAAATTTCCTTTTTAAAAGGCCTAGGTATTTTCTTTTTGTATAGATTTTAATTAAACTTTTGAGAATAAAATAGATTTAAAAACATTTAATACTCATTTTTGCTAAGTTGAATTTTTTATTACATTAATGAAGTTATTTTCAGATTCCTGGATTAACGTAGGTATTTGAATTTTTCTTAACCGCATTATAATACATCATTATTTGTTAGTTTGTCTCATTAATATATCCTTTAAAATTGCAAAGTATAATCTTTAAAATATTTGATATTCCTTGCTTCTCTCATGGTATTGTTAGGTATACTTTTTTAGTATTGTAGATGTTAATATTATAATTTAAGGCATCTGTATATGAATTAAGTTTAAAGTGCATGATTTAATGCCATTAATTATGATTTTATATCAAACTCTTGTTGCGATCACTGCCCCTTTTGTATCATTCATTAAAATAATCTTGCCCATATAAAAGTAACATATTTGGATTTCTTTTTACAACTCAATAGCATTGACTATAAACAAAAATGAAATGAATATGATATGATATCATCTATATATACCTACTCATCATTATTTAAAGAAAAGAAGTGGTAGGTAAATATATTTTAAAAGCTAATCATGATTTAATTAAAATAACTGCCTATTCCAATAGGCTAGTATTTAGATCAGTTTTATAAACGTATAATTTGTTCTAATTCTAAATTAGTTGGTAATCTCGATTTGGTAGAATTCACGTAATAAATCTTTGTATTATTTTCTTTAAAAAGACAATATAATTATCAAATAATATATGATGTTTACGCAATGAGTTACGGTTAAAATAGGTTTTCCGTGGCCTAGATCAATCATGGATTCAGTGAATTTAACACTTAAACATTCCTAATAACTATTAGACAATATAGTAATTCGAATTGTGTACATAGATAGATTACAATTGCGTACTTATGACTCTTATGAATATTTATGAATATAAATACTAATTATTATTATTCGTATCATTTGTAAACTTTTAATGTGCACTCTATTACTAATAGTAATAGCACTTAGAATACAATGATAAGGGAGAACGAATCTGGATTCAATTGGTTAGTTTTATGAATTTTTGATGTGCTTATTTGATTTTTTGTTTGTGAATTGTTTATGGAAAACATCGTGACTGTCCTAGTCGTATTTTGTTAAAATATTTTACAGATTTTTTTGTTCTTTAATGTATATCAAATGTGTGATTTATTTAGTGAGAAAACATTTGGTAAATAAAAGAAGAGTAAATGAACAATTGCATTTTTATTTTCATTCATACGAATAATCGTCGTCCCATAACCTTTATTCGTACATATATTGGGTAAAAAATTATAGGTACAAAATGTTCTTAAGTATAATAATTTACATAGAGTATTAAGTTAAACTTACAGAAACCAAGTGATTATTACGAGATTAAGTTAAATTATGTCTCTAATTGAATTCCATTTCTTGAAATAATGTGATGTCAAATAAATAGGCATATTTTGTACGAACTTAGTAATGGTCAAGATATCATAAATAAGAATATGCATACAGGTAATCATTACCACATAATAGACCATTTCTTCACATTACCATAACAGTATTACGCTGTAATTACTATTCATATATAATAATTTAAGATAAAGAAACTACTAATTATAATAAACTAAAGTTTTTGCGTACATCATGAATATTCAAAAAGTATAATGATCAGATTATTTTCAGTCTTAACATATTATACTCGCTCGGCGAGCTATCACCACTTATGTACTACTTACTAATAATATTTTATATATCTGGTTACCTATTTACTACCCAAGAGTTAAAGTACAAATATCACACTTTACTTACCTAGTATCAAGTACCAAGAGTTTGAGCAAGCCTAGACCAAACATATAGATAGACTGATATAGCAGGTGTGCATTAGTTATATGTTTTACTCTTTGATAAAGGCTAAGGTGTACTACAATCCATAAGGTAACTTTTTCTTCCAATATGAAGACGGGAGATATAAATAACATACATATATCAATACGTATAAATGCGTGTTTTCAAAAGGTGCTCAAGTTTGAGTACAGGAAACTGTAACATAACTGTACTTCATTTGTGAGCAGACGAGCAGGCAGGCAGTAATAATGTTGAGAAAGATCGCTTGATTTAAAACGTAGGCCTTCCATTTAAGAATAGACTTAAGACTCCAATTACATCACAACAACCGATAAAAAAATTAAAACTACCGAAGCATTAGGTGCTCTTTCTATAGTTAAAAACTCCTACTCAAACTCGTATCGAAATACACATAATTTGCCCAATTTCTTAAGTTTCATAAACCTAATTATTCTACTCCCTCGATGCGATTGTTGGAACAAAATTCTAAAGACCAATCACACCAAACAAAAGCAATAATAACAAATCCTAAACCATCAATAAGTTTAAATAGGCAAGTGAATCAACGGTAACTACCGCTCATTTTGATCTTGATGAAGTTGCCAATGACCTTGATGGCCCTAAAGGCGTAGTTGGGGGACAGTCTCTGTCGGAGCAGGTAGTAGCCCGCCAGGTTCATGGCGAAGAGCATCATGACGAGCACGCCGAGATCCGTCCAGTACGACACTCCGGACATGCCCATGAGCTTCACGAAGTAGCTGGAACAATTGGAAATACGAATTACATTAGAGCTAGCTATAGGAGCATAAAACAGAAAATATGTTTATTCGTATAGGCTTAAAAAGGAATTTGAATACTGCATATTTTTTAGGATCGCGAAATTCAGATTGTTGCTTCTTTAAGGAAAAAATATTTAAGATTTATAGCATAGTTGATTAGGATAATGGTTAAATAGATTATTTTAATGTCAAAAATTAATGTCTGAATAGCATTCGCTATACAATATTTATAAGTTTCTGTCAATATCTTAATTTGATTACCATCTCAAACTTACATGAACGGGCTAAATATACAGAATCAAAAACGCAGTAAAAATATAATCAATTAGTTTTTTTTTTTTTTATGATATTGCGTGCTGACGAGCAGACAGTTAGCTAGCTAGCTAGCTACTTGTCACTCCTTTTCTATAATTATCCATCTAAGCGGTGTCCCATTTTGGTCTGGAACTTAAAATTAATGGTATATCGGGTTTTAGATGTGCGATTGTATAGGCGACAAGCTAGCTACTTGTCATTAATTTTTCACAATTTTCCATCGAACCCAGTCCAGTTTTATTTTTGGCTAAATTTGTTAGCACTATTAACAACTTTTAGAATCAACAAAAATACACGAAAAAATTGATGACACTCACGACACATTCTTATACTCGCAGTAGTCAACATGGTCTGGACACACGAGATCCTCTCTGGGTGGCCCGTATATCGCAGCCACTAACCCTTCCAGGCCGTAACGCAGGAAGGAACAAGACCGCGCCAGCGTCCACAGGACGGGCAGAGGATCATCTCCGCTGCCAATGCCGTAGACCGCCAATAACATTAGAGGTACGCTGACCACTGGCCCCATGAAGACTGAGTTCTGTTAGAAAAGACAAAGAGTTTACCCGATGATCGCTAGACAAGAACGCTTGCTTTTTTTTCTGTATTCTTTGTGTCTTCTCTTGTTCATAGTCGGTTTCGGACGGGATGATTCTTGTGATAGATTTCAAGGCAACGTCTACGTCAATCATAATAATCAAAGTGTCACGGAACTCATCTTGTCCGAAACGGACTAACTTTATCATACTCAGTATTATGTTGTCTAACCTATCTTATTTTAATATACATTTTTGTTTTTGTTTTTAATATGGTCAATAAATGGTTTTTCTTTCTTTCTTCTTTCTTGCACCGCAGGTAATCATCAAATATTCAAATAAGCTTAATAAATAACTTTCAGGCTTGTGCTAGTAAAAAAATCGCAAGCCAAAAAGCTTAATTCTTACGTAATATAGGTTTCAGCTTTTCTACATACGCTGTATATTTTTCATTACAAAGAAGCGTCCCTTACAAATCGCGCTAACAAGCATATCAGCGTTTGTGTTAGTTAGACATCTGATAAAATTGGAGTCTTCATGCGCTTAAATAGATGTACTTATAGCCAGGTGATTTATTTAAATAGGACTTATAGTTTGCATGAAAGACAGACATCAATCTATACTTTATAACGCATGGGTAAATAGCGCTAATTGAAACCCCTTCAAGAAACTTTTTTCTAATTTCAAATTGCAGTACCTACTCACCACAACACTCAACATGGACGATATCACAGTCCCCATGGACTCGGATATGAGCGCCACCAAAACACATATTGTGGTAAACATCACTATCCTGCCCAACTCCATGGGCTGTGACGTCAAAGGATACGCGATGCACAAGTAGATCAGACTGAAGAAGACAGTGGGGGGAGTCCTGGAGACCACCAGCGCGGCGTAGTATGGCTTCAAACCGTACCAGCGGTTGAAGTATTCTCTTTTCACGAGTTGAACTTCTTTCGGAACTGGAATGAAAATAATAGGATAAATCAGACTGGATGCTGAGTAAATATGTATGCATTTAATATTACGTAGTGGTTTAATAGATAACAGTAACACTTGGAAGACCCACGTTAACAATCCAAAAGGTTATAAAAATATCAGTTATTTTATGTGATTTACAAAATTCTCTTTGCATGGTTTGCAGATTGTAAGGAATTATCCATTGACAACTATAGAACATTTGATCTTTTCCCTCATCCGCAAAGAAGACCAAAGGGTCATGGGAAAATTATCTAATTGTTTCAAAGTAAATAATTGGATATATTTATCTAGAATGATAGACAAGGTAAGGAATTATTATACCTATTTAAATGTTACATATGGTCGTGATGAATTTAATTACTTACATGCTAACAGCACAGGCATCATGGGGATATACAGCATAGCGATGATACACGCGTAGCAAAAACCGAAGTTGAAGATCGTCTTGGAGGCGTCGTAGCCCATCTTGAAGAATAGCAATGCCATGATGAATCCTAAGCACAAGTGCAGGCCCACTCGCAGCCATAAGTAATCCTGTAACAAATATATATTTTTATAAAATTTGCTTTCTGGCTCGAAGGACCAGCTAAACTAGCTTAAGGATAAAGGCTATTTGCAAGTCAAAACAACAATCGCAGAAAAACAATATTGTGGAATCCTATTCGACTTATCCTACAGAGAAAGCTGGCGTAAAGCATCATCTTCTCCAGAGATATTACAATTCCTAAAATTTGCAATTGACCACCTAATAAGTTGGTGCTCTTGTTTATACCATTGGCGCGTGAAGATTGAAGAAAACATTCATAGGTTTGGCAACGTGATAGTGGCACCCGTTGCTCGCAAGCTACAGAGGCTGCTTACTGTCAGACCGGCAGCAATCTTTTTTGCTACCTTCGGGATAATAAAAAAAACTAGAGGAAGTACTACGATGCCACTGTGACCTCTTCGGAATTTATTTATCTAATCTAAAAACAAAAACAATAGCGCTTTCAGTCACAACAAAACTTAAGGATATTATTACATATAATACTAAATAAACAGAACCTGAAACTATTATTTAACACAATAATACGCAATACTTTTATAAGTACGACTATTTAAATACGGTAATAAAAAAAGTCCTTAACATGAAGAATAATATGTGGCAATCTTATATGAAATATAATCTGAATAATCTCATGAGTCAAGATGAACAATAAGTTATTTACATAATTTACTGTTAATCTTGACTTAAAAACAAAAATTATCTTGGTGAATCGGTTTACATTAATAGGTTCAACAAGACCAACACCTTCAAGCAGTTGATTGTTGTTATTTTTACGTTTTTATTTAGACCATAGACGAAAGGAGTGCCATTTGCACGTTCAAAATGCGCCGTGTGAATCTTTAGCCAAGCATTCGAGAGAAATTAACCGTTCTTAACCACTTGATTTTTTTTAAAGAGTTAACACACATACATACATTGAACTATTATTACTACGTAGTAATAATAGCTCAATGCATACATACATGTTATTCCCTAAAGAGATAAGCACTCCAAGGAAAGAAGTTCTTTAACCACATTTGCTAGAAAAAATCAGATAGGCTAATAAGAAAATTGTGAAAATATAACTAGTTAGTCAGCACATCGCTCACACAATCACAGACACAAAACTCAATACACTATAAGCCATCTTTTATGACATACCTACTAGCCAAAAAACATAATTGAATCATTTTTAAATCCGAGACCAACATGAAAAGAACTTCTCTCTAAATCAAGGCTCTTATCAATTCTCTTACCGTATTCCTAACAGTCTGCAGTAGCATTCGCCTTAACAATATCAGGAACTGCTGGCAAGCCGTACTGCCGTGCTTGTAGTTGTGCTTTTCCACCCCTCCCGCGTTCAGCTGTTCCAGCTCCAAATCTTCTATGACGGGCGGGTCTTCCATAGCGTACTCCCTCCAGCTCTGACATCTGCCGTTCTCGACGGCCGCCACCATCCGGTCAGCATGCGGACCATACTCCCCGCTCGAGACTTCGATTACTGGGGAACAAGAATTTACTTAGTGAACAACTTTAGTTTTGGGATCAATATTTCGTCCCAGTTTTAATTTTTAAGGTCAAGGCTTCCCAATTATCTGGACCGAAAACGACGAGCCGGCAAAACAACTCGTTATCGCACAATACGATAATGTGTTTCACACCCACTCGTAAATTGGAACACGATACAAAAGAGTCATTTACTAGAATTTTTACAACATCGATTTTCGAAGTAGACATACGAATATCTATACTTATAATAAATCTGTAGAGAGGTCAATTCTGTACATGAAATATATTTTCAAAATAACTATCAAGGGGTGATTAGTGATCGATACTGATGCCAAAAATGCAATCAGTAAAATTTTTGTCTGTCTGTCTGTCTGTCTGTCTGTATGTTCCTTATAGAAACAAAAATTACTCGACGGATTTTAACGAAACTTGGTACAATTATTCTTCATACTCCTGGGCAGGTTATAGTATACTTTTCATCACGCTACAATCAATAGGAGCAGAGTAGTGAAGGGAAATGTTGGGAAAACGGGAGAAGTTACTCCATTTTTTAAGCTTCCGTCGCGTGTGCAGCCTTAATGGTTAAAGTTACATAGAAATCATGTATGACGGAAATAGTCTTTATAATATTAACCATAAACGCGGGTGACACCGCTGGCACAGCTAGTAAAAAATAAATACGGTCGAATTGAGAACCTCCTCCTTTTTTGAAGTCGGATGAAAACAACTAAAGCACTTGGTACAAAACTATAACGTTAAAGATATATCGTTCGTTCAATTTGGGAAGCTTTTTAGGCCTGTCTTCGTTTTCAATAATGTATTTAATTTACAATTAAGACTACACTAGTTCACGACTTTTAAGGAACTACCTATTTGTATTATGTAATGTTTTTTTCAACGAGAATAGTATCTAGTGGTTATATAGTGTATAATAGTGGTCATTCGTGCATACATACATACATAACATCACACCCATAATCCCCGAAGGGGTAGGCAGAGTCAAAGGGGCAGCATGCCCCTTCAACCACATTCAGCCAAAAATAAAATTGTCATTCGATGGAAGAATATTTCCATCTTAATTACTTGAGAAGGTAAGTATGTCATTAAAAACATTTGACTAGAACTATTTAGTTTTTTTATTTGTCTAGGTACTAGTTTCCTCGTATACTTACTAAAATCAGCTGGATTGTAAGTCTTCGGGCAAGGGAGCTGTAGCTCATTGAGGAACGGGACCACGCCTCCAGCGGTGCCTTGGTAGGCGCATCGGCCGTCAGCCACCACGTACACGTGGTCAAACTCCGCGAAGAGGCGAGCTGATGGCGTGTGCAGAGAGCAGACCACAGTGCGTCCACCACGGGCAACGCGCTTCAGTAGAGACACGCAGGTAGAGGAGGCTACGTCGTCGAGGCCTCTGGAAACGTAAAGGACATGGTCTTTGTTTACTTTATACTTTTAGAATAGACTACACCTGGTCTAGGATAGAATACACCTGGTCTATTCTACAAGTATAATTTTGGCATGCTAGCGCCTGCAAAAATAAGGCTGCAGTGTTGCTGTAGACCAGAGTGCAAAAACCTATGACACAACTGATCTACGCACCAGGATTTTAATCAGAACTCAATATTTTTTTACAAATCATTTCATTTACTTGTTTAATAATTGATCATCTTGTATATTGGTAAATGCACCATCAGAAGTAATACAAGCATTAGCTTCTTGCTAAAAAAGGAGTAAATATTATGTTCTGCATTTACACTTTCGCACAATTGTATTAATATTAGCCTTGATATCCGTCATGTCAGGGAACTAGTATAAGTTCAGAGTGATTATTAGGTCTGTATACAAATAAAATAGCTCATCATTATTTTGGCTAAGGCTTATTTTTCAAGCTTTATGTATAGGAAGAAACTCACGTAGTTGGTTCATCCAGAAAGATAACCGGTGGATTGTTGAGGAGTTCCAGGGCGATCGATAGGCGTTTCCTCTCGCCACCGGACAGCCTTTCTGTTGCTGTGTTCCTTGCTTTGGCCAATCTTAAGAGCTGCACTATTTCTTCTACCTGGAATATAAATAAGTAATATGAAACAATACGTATGCACAGATTACTACCACAACCTTAAAAATTAGAGATTATTGTTACCATGAATATGCCACAATTATCCTATTTGGACGATTTCTTATATCTCATAGGGATATGAACATCACATGGACGCTTCAGATATTATAAGCAGACCAGCTAAATCCAGGACCGTAGTTAAAACAGACTACCACTGAGAATGGATACTGTATCGTGATCATTAAATAGAACAAGTATCTATAATTAAGTATCTGAATACCTATTTCTTCTTCTGTTAGTAACAAGGTTAAGGATAAACAAGGAGACGGCAAATTTTCCAGTATTTACCGAAATATTTTGGATGACGAGTACTTGTTAAGCTGCCACTCACAATAACGGTGATCTTCGCCTTGCTGACATCAGCGCCCAGCTTGAGGCCGGCAGCGATGACCATAGCCTCCTGAACAGTGATGTACGGCTGTAGTAGGTCCTCCTGCATGATATACCGGGAAAGCTTGCGGAACTGCTTCAAGTTGCGCGGCTCGTTGTTGGTGCAGATGGTGCCGCTGGCGCCAGCCACTCTGTAAATAAAATAAATAACATACACACATACAATATCATCGCATTACGGATGCGATGATATTGTATGAAAGAGTAAACAGAGTCAAAGAGGCAGCTAGTCCCGTCAACCACATTCAGGCAAAAAATGAAACTGCGTGAGATGGAAAATTGTGAAAAAGCAGTAACAAGTGGCTAGCTCGTCGCCTACACGTGGGTGTGAAATTTGTACGTTACTAATAGATTAAGACTTCCACAGGAGACAATTGCCAATGCCTATCACGGTGAATAGAGTACTTTGTTCTTTGGTCTGATAAAGTGCAAAGCTTAAAACAACAATACTAAATTCCTTAAAATTTACGTACATACAAACTATGATCTTAAATGGGGACAAAGCAATATTGCTTTGTCTAATGTAGTTTAACTATTTTTATCCAAAAAAAAAATTAGTTGGTTTAAATGGAAAATTGTAAAAAAGTAACAAGGGTCTCGTCGCCTACACAATTACGATTTTTCAACATGCCAGGGTGCTTAACCAATGCGCGCCAGCGATTCCATAAAGAACTTCGCTAACGCTCGTATCGCGCCACAGACTTATTCGGGTGGACAAATCGGGAACTAACTCCGAGTTCCGCACTATGAGTTCTTAGTAAACAAGTCTGTGGCGCGATACGAGCGGTAGCGAAGTTCGTTTTTGAATCGCTGACGCGCATTTGACGCTAAGCACCCTGGCAAGAAAGACAGTTGGTAGATACATTCTCTTAAGGTCCCAACCAACATAGGACTTAACGTAAAAAGTTCTTGCACATGATATCCATCTGCAATGCCCTCTGTATACCAAAATTACAGATAAATATACATATAATCTTCACGGTTTCGACGGAAAACTGTTAAGTAGACTTATCTGGCACGAGGACGTTTATACTTGATCAGCGCCGAGACGTTTACTCTATACATATAAATTACCCTTAATTCCCGTCTGTCTCTCGTTAAGCGTAATAGCTTTATGATCGACAAAGTCCACAGTAATACTTAGTAATAGACGTGATTGTATGTATAGACCACTTTATGTATGTTTTATTTAATCGCTTCTTGACTTCGGTGGTTAGTTTGAAATGATAATGCTGTTAGTGACATACCTAATATTAATATTTAAGTTGTATAACATGTTATCTATTGGCTTACTTAATCCGCGTGTATGTCGTCATTCCTTAACCCTAGAACATTTGGCTTTTCAAAGTAAAAGTTTATTTTACTAAATAAATGGTATATAACATATTATGGTAGTCGGGTACTGTTTAGTAATTAAATGTCCTTTAAAAGGTCTTCTTAAGATTACTCCTCATAAATTTATAAACATCTGACTACGAGAAAGAAGGATAAAATACATATATCTGAACTTTTTTTTTACTATTTATGACTAGCTCGATGGTGCATTCGGACGAGACCTGCCCCATGTGCCAAGAGTTGTGGGTTCGATCCCCACTCAGGACAAACCTTCGTGTGATGAATACTTGTGTTGGTTCTGTATCTGGATGTTAATATCCAATATTTAAATATATATTTGTAATACCACTGTTGATTCTGATATCTATAACACAAGTGCTTATGCTACTTACCTCGAAGTCAGATCAATGAATGTAGTCTAATATTTATTTTTAATTTTGGCCATTCAAGAAAACTGGATATAAGTATATTAACGGAACCCGTAGTATAATATTCATTCATATTTGGCTTTGGCAATTCTGCAATTCGCGAAAAAAAAATAAAGTCGCGGACCAAAGCTAGTTATATGTACCTACGTGCAGTTTTACTTTGTAACATGATCAGTCTGAAATTACAAGTTGTTAATTACATAGGTGATATAAAATATGAAGTTCCTTGAGTTGTGTAACTAAACAAATAATTAGAGGTCGCAGGCTCTATTTATTTTAATTGTTGCAAATGTTAAATATACAGATGGTATAAAATATTTTTTATTTATTAACAATCAAAATAAACCTACCTAACACTTAAACAAGGCATAAAATTTAAGATTTCATTCATTCACTGAGTGAAGAGAAACAAAAAAAAACTACTAATCTTAGTATAGGGGTTCATTTTGGCCAAGTCATACTTAGGCCAAACTGACTACAAAAATTTTAATGTTTGCACAAGTCGTAATACTAATTAAAAAAATATGAGCACCAGAAAGCAGTTTATTTGGATTAAGCTTTCCGAAAAAAGTAGAGATGACTGAGAATAATTTAATTATCAGTAACTATTACAGGCTATAACGTTCCAAGTGAACCTAGGGCGGACCGCTGGCAGTAGACAATATAAACTAAAGTAAATGTATGTACGGAAGACCAGCGTCGCGGCGCCACTAGGCTGTCCGACACATTTAGTGTCACTTACTTGTGTTTACATAACATTACCTTTTAAATTTTGTAAAATTCACTAAATAAATTATTTGTCTTTCTTCTTTTTTCTTTCTAAAGTGTGCTCTATCTCTGCTCTAGCTCTATCCATCTGGGCCCAGCATCCAGCGACATGCTCTGGTCAATCCCGCTGGATTTCCATCACTACTAGAGATGGGAATACTGAATTAAGCAATCCAGCTGAGTCCAGCACAAATTTAGCTCTGCTGGTTCCAGCGTCATGTGCTAAATCCAGCAATAACTGCCGCTGGATTGCAATCCCTAGTGTGCTCTTTGACATTTGTTAATCATCGTCATTTCAAATTGAGTATTGTCTGTGCTCTGTCAATTACAGTTGTTAGTAAATTGTAATTATTATATTATGTAACTTGAGACAGGAAGAATGATTTGCAACATATTAATTTGCAGATATAATTGAGATACAGTATAAAATATATAATTTTCGACGAGTAAATAATCTTAGAAAATATACATGAAAAGAAAATGTAAGTATTTCAAAAACTTTTTAGCATAAAATTAAAACCGCCAAAAGAACAACCTACGTCATGCGCCAAGCATGACGCAGGGTCACTACCAAATGCGCCATCGAGCCAGTCAAATTATGAATTATTAATTCATTAATTATATTGGCTATTTAAGCTTTTCGACATTATTTTAACACAACCCATGTCACGCGAACAGCGTTAACTTTAAGCGCTAATTGAGGAAACTAAACAGTTATTATCCTTGGTTCTTGTAATGTATTCACAAAGGGCAAGAAGTCAATGTTTAATTTATACACGTTGCCTATAAACATGCAGTAATGGCTTCTTGCCCGATTGACGACCAACAAGCGTTTACTTCTGAGCAATTAGACTCAAGTGTATCTTGGATATAACTTAATTAAGGTGAACATGTAGGCTAATCACGTAGGCAGCCATAGCTGAAAGTCTAGATCATGGTAGAGCCCTTAAAAATCTACTCTCTTGAACGCTGTTAACTCAATCTCACTATCAAGGCTTGCAAGAGCAATTACCTTATAAGTTTGACAGAATAGACAATGGGCTATTTCACTCAAATAAAAATATAGTCCGTAAGTTAAATTTTAAAAAAATGTACTTAATCTAATATGACAAAGATAATAATAATGTCCTTCTAACCGATAACGGTTCACAGGGGCCAATCTCAACGAGGATTAGCCATCTGCGCAAGAGATATTATAGTGCACAAGTGTGTGCGCAAACACAGGTACACTCTCTATTCTTTCACTCTCATAGTCCGATGAGAAGGCAATTCGACTTGACCGGTGTGAGGTCAGGGGCAGGACCAACGGCTTAACGTGCTTTCCGAGGCACGGGGGAGATTAAACCGCTAACTTCCTGACTCCGGACTGTTTCTGAGTAACTGCAATATTGAAATAACCAGCCATAAATTCTTGGTCCGACCCGAGATTTGAACCCGGAACCTCTTGGTCCTTAGGCGGCGCATTCTACACTAGACCAACGAGGCAGTCAGCGCTTCAAAGATGAAATGGGGCGCTTTACGTCACTTGGATGGTAAAATTTTTCACACACAGTGACGTCACGCAATACTTTAACTCGCCTGTATCTTTATCATTCTTGGTTTGCTGAACAAGAGATATAATGGACTAAATAAATAAGTTAACTAAAATAGCGTATTGACATATTATGTATCACTACAAGTGAATGGTCAATACTCTTTATTTTCACACAAATATTTGAAGTTACTTGTCTGTCCGTCAGCCTAATGATAAGCGGTCATCATAACCTATTGACCTTTATTTGACAGGCCCATTGGTCAAGTGGTCAGACACCCTGGCAACGAGACCAAGGGTCGCGGGTTCGAATCTCGCTAGGGGCAAATGTTTCGTGTGATGAACATAGACATTTGTACTCGAGTCATGGATGTTTATAAACGTTTTAAAGTATGTCTATCCGTTCGCCTAGTATCCATAGCACAAGCTTATAGGCTTAGTTTGGATCTAGAGAATTGGTGTGTCAGTTTTGAGTATTTTTTTTAATTTTTTTTATGGATATTTGTATTACCAGAAGTATCACATACGCACACGGTAGCAACCTTGCAGATGCCTTTGTAAACACTATAAGAAGCACCCCATATTTCAGTATCTGTTTACCCAGATACTGAACAAAAAGATTATTCCACAGCTTGAGCGTAAGAAATTCCTGTTGAAAAATTAAGTATATTCACATCAGGCGCGACTTTCCACTCTGCCGTTCTTTAAGAGCTCTTAGTAACATACATTATAAAATCGGTCTCACTTGACAGAGAACTTTAAAACAAATACAGGCCAACGATTAAAAGGAACTGCCTATTAATAAATAATAAAAAAAATACACAAACCTGTAGCCAGCCAATATGTTCAGCAATGTGCTTTTTCCTGCACCGGAAGGACCCAAGATGGCGGTCAGCTGCCCAGACCGGAACTCGCCATTGATGCTGCGCAGGATTATCTTGGAGCCTGAAACAATACAATACGGTTATTAGCTTATCTATAGTATATGACCGTTTACCGTCATCTCAATTAGGAATGGGAACAATTTATTCTTGCTCTGCCTTATTAGCAGCGGCGGACCGTGAATGGGAGGGGCCCTGGGCTTCCCCTACTTAGGGGCCGGGGGCCTCTCTGTTCACAGGGCCCTGGGCTGCAGCCCCTATAATAGATCCGGCCCAGCTTATTAAACAGATTTAATGCGTGCGCTGCGAGATTCTGCGGTGTATCACTCACAGACTGTGTTCGTGATATAAGAAAGAGAGAGAGAAAGAGGTCTGAAAGACGTCAAGTCGGAGTCAAGGTAAGAAGAGGCATGCTCCGGTGGTTCGGACATGTGGAGAGAATGGATGACGAAAGATTGACTAAACAGATATACAATACGAAAGTGGGAGGATGTAGGAGCCGCGGAAGGCCCAGGCTCACCTACCACGACCAGATTGGTCGTGTACAGAAGGTGATGTTAGGAGTCATTAAAAACGGAGAGCTTGTATAAAAAGGATCATGAATGTTGAAGGGGCGAGTGAGGTGTGTAAGGATCGTGCCATATGGCGGTCGGATCTCTCTGCCTACCCCGGTAGGGAAGTGGCGTGAAGTTTAGTTAGTTAGCCTATAGATTTATCAAAACGGTCAAAGCGAAATAAGTAGCTAGAAATTTTTTATTTATAATTATCAACAAATCCAGTTCAATTTCGATGACATTATGATTGTTTAGTTATTAACTATGGCTCAAGCATCATAAATATCCTTATGTAATGGTGATTGAACACCATTAGCTGATATTGCTTGGCTATTTATTATAGTTAGAAGTCGTAGTATGATTTCTTACTATAATAACGCATACACATGGTAATGTTAATCTTCATGCAATGTAATAATTCCATCATTAACTGCTCATAATAATAAATTTAATAAACTAATATAATAAGCGGGAAATTGAGTTGGTCTGTACGCTTTCGCTATTTAATTCATCTGTATGAATTTCACAGGTATATCGAAAATTATATATGTAGATAGATATATCTATTTACTATCAATAATATTATATTGCCATAAACCATAAAATATAAAGCTAGGAGAACTAGCAATAGAAAAGACGAATCATAACAAAACATAACATCACTCCCATTATCCCATAATCCTCGAAGGTATAAGACGTTTTGACTTAATACAAACGATCTATTTATTATTTTTGGCTAAATGTGGTTTAAAGAGCACTTGATACTCTGCCGGGCTAGGCAGATTTATTCAAGAATTAGAGGCGTGTTGATAAATGTATGTATGTGTATGAAAGTATCGTCAAAATAAGTCTCACAACGGCTTTATTTTTGCCACACAGACTCTATGAAGCTACCGCCGTAATAATTACACCTACATAATAACTTGTAATAAATAAATAGGTAAATAATTGAGCGTGAACTCAAAATGTATTAATTGACTGGCAAATTTGACACAGCTCTGATTCTTTTGAAATTGATGTTCGTCATAAATGGCGTGATAAAAAACTGTTAATTAAGAGACGTCATACAAACTTGGAATTTAATTACTTCCGCATTATGCCGGATCTATATTGCGTCGAAATAACTAAGATAGTCCTTAGATTAACTAATATAAAATGTAGATACATATTTGTCCCATGTATTCACTGTGTTCCTTGCCTAGCATGTCGTATAAGGCGACTAATGGTATATCGGGTTTTGGGTATGTGATTGTGTACGACAAGCTGCTGAATGGGTTAAGGGCGCTATCTGCCCCTTTGACTCTGCCTACCCCTTCGGGGATTTCGGGCGTGATGTTATGTATCAATGTGTTGTGTTACTTTCGAGACCAACCGTAAGTATATATAAGTCTATTTGTTCTCATCAAAACAAACTGTTTGATGGAACAAAGTGAACGCATACATGCACAATATTTAGTTTTTTTGTTGATTACTTATATACTGAACTATCAGAAGAAAATCCATATGAACAATTTCACTACTAGGAGAAAATGTTAGATGGAACTTGTCATTAACATCATAAGAGAGAGCTTGGAAAATATTCGCGGTACAGTACCTACTTATTTGTGCCTACATATAATAATGTAATTATTAAATTTTTATACAAACACTTTGTATTTATTTGAGCTTTTCTGGCTTCGATATTTTTTATTAGCTTTTCGACACTGGATAATAAATCTGTACCGTTAAATATAATAGAAGTGTTTTTTTCGTTATTTACATAAAAGCTTATAACATACTTCTACTATCATGTGACTATCAGTCTTCTAAACTCCGAAATGGCTTACCAGATATTGACGAAGCTTTTATATTTCACACAAACACAAGTAACTACTACTTTTAATTAAAAAAAGAGAATTAGAGTTCCGCTCAAATAGGAACCTTTTTTATTCTGCGCTGACGAATTCGCGGCCAACAACTAGTCTTATAAACGTCAATGTAGGTCCATAAAATTGCAAGAATTTAGTGCTAAGATCCGCTCGAGAGCTAATTAGTGCACTAGCAACATCCCACGGATGCGGCGAGGTCGTTCATCCAGTTACACAACTGAGTACTGAACAATGGCTGAAACTCCTCATGCATTGATGCAACATTCAAATACACTTATCTGTTACGAATAACAACAATGTTTATTTGAAAGTTACGATAAAAAAATTACGATAAGAACTTTTTTGGAGTCTTTTAAGTGCGCCCTCTGTGGACCTCACTATATGTATAGATAGGTACTGTTCGAGGCAAGGCGTTATGCATAAAGTAACCTCTAAACCGATAGGTATGTCGAATTTAATAATTCAGTATTATTAAAAGTAGGTAAGTACTGTAAACAAAATACGTGAAGATTGTAAGTATATGTTGTATCATGAATGTTAAACAGGCGAGTGAGGTGTGTATGGATCGTGCCATATGGCGTTCGGTTCTATCTGCCTACCCCGCTAGGGAAGTAGCGTGAAGTTTAGTTAGTTGGCAGGCCCGTTAGTCAAGAGGTCAGAGACCCTGGCCACGTAACCCAGGGTCGCCGGTTCGTACCTCGCTAGGGGCAAATGTTTCGTGTGTTGAACATGGACATTTGTACTTGAGTAATGAATGTTTATAAACGTATTTAAGTATGTCTATCCGTTCACCTAGTATCCATACCCCAGGCATAAGCTTAGTTTGGAACTAGGGAATTGGTGTGTCAGTCCGGAATTTATTATTATTATTACTTAGTTAGTTGTAAGTATATTTGAATAGAAGGTACCATAACAAATATATTTAGTATTTACTTCGCTTGCTTACTCATTTTTCAAAGTTTAAAGGTATTTACTTGATTTCAAAATAACATTTACATTTGACATTTGTTATGTCACTTTTTGAATTTAATTTCAATACCAAGAAATACAACCGACTGATTCTGACTAACACACTAAAGGTTCCGTACGAACTTACCAAATGAAATAACTAAGTAACTAAACTTCACGCCACTTCCCTAGCGGGGTAGGCAGAGAGAATGAATGAAATAAATGAAATAAATCTGACAACATTTTTGACATACCTACTTTTCCTTTTTTTTTCCCTGCGAAATGCTTGAAAATAAAGTGGTCATGTGGAACTCTCCCCCCATGGCAGACATA
This sequence comes from Glyphodes perspectalis, assembly GCA_951394215.1. Classification (NCBI taxonomy): domain Eukaryota; kingdom Metazoa; phylum Arthropoda; class Insecta; order Lepidoptera; family Crambidae; genus Glyphodes; species Glyphodes perspectalis. The sequence continues at coordinate 14,437,662 of OX596208.1, read as the reverse complement.
CTACGTGAACAAGGTTCAAGATGGACTGGTGTGATATATCTACACAAGATCTACATTAGTTATTTTTCTGCTTCCTTGATTGAATGTAATATTGTTGTAGGAAAGTGGGTGCCCACGATACAGGGCTTCCTAGTGTAGGACCCGCAGGTTGCATCCGTTGTGTTGTTACATGTTTGTGATATCGTATGTATAAATTGTCTCTTACTGTATTTAATACCTAGTTAAGTCGCTATGTAACAAATTACTTGTGAATAAATTATTCGTATTTGTATTTGTATATTTCCTTGTGAATGGACTATACATTTTCGTTTTTCGGTTTTTCGTATATTCGGGTGGAATATACATAAATGAATATGACTGCATCCGTCACTGTACATTCATGCAGGAAAGCATATTATCTACACTATGCTTATCATTCTCATAGTCATAGAAGAATCAGGACACATTTCAAATGAGAACACATATGCTTTCGTTATCAAGCAACAGTCACAACTAGACGATAGGGAACAATCATACTACGCAGTTTTCCTTAACATTTCCTGGTAACACTAATAATTAGAGCAAACAAACAATCAGTTACATAAAAAGTGCATGCAATAGTTTTACACATATATATTAAGTAGGTACATACTATCACATCTACAATCCAAAGAGCAGAAAGGAAGTTATGAGTCCAAAGAGCAATAATAAATATCAGACTACATCACATATCTGACTCCGAAGTTAGCTTAAGCACTTGTGTTACGGATATCAGAATCAACACTGATACTACAAATATATATTACTTCAATATTGAATTTTAACACCCAGACACAGAACAAACACAAGTATTCATCAGACGAATATTTGTCCTGGGTGGGGATCGAACCCACAACTCTTGGCGCATGGGGCAGCGTCACTCCCGACTGCGCCATCGAGCCAGTCATAGGTATAATAGCTCCTTTAACAACACTTCACCTTAGTGTAGATAAAGAATTAAGGCCTGATTCACAAAGTCTGATTTGTCTATAGTTTATAGCAGGTATACTCGACCTGCAGCCCGCCCGGACCTTTGTTAAGGGCCAATCTAAACTTCCAAATTTATTGTAAACCTTTTTTATTGAATTAAGTTTTAAGACCTAGATATTTTTTGCTTAAAACCATGACTGATACGTGTTTGTGGCCCTATTGGTTATCAAGCTTTTATATTTTTTTTGTCCCATGTTAGTCTGGTACTGAAAAAATATGATTTCTTTCATGTCGTAAAAGGCGACTAATGGTATATCGGGTTTTGGGTGTGTGATTGTATAGGCGACAGGTTAGCCGCTTGTCACTGCTTTTTCACAATTTTCCATCTAACCCAGCCCGGCTTTATTTTTGGCTGAATGTGGTTGAAGGGGCATGCTGCCCCTTTGACTCTGCCTACCCCTTCGGGGATTATGGGCTTGATGTTATGTATGTATGTATTGAATGCGTATTTTTTGCTTTAACTTATGGGCACTCAAAAAATTAGAAAGATACAGCAGCGCTTTAAAGATTAGAAATGGGGCGCTATATGTCACTTGGATGGTAAAATTGCACGGATCTAGTGACGTCCCGCGGAACTTTAACGCGCTGCATCATCATCATTTTGGTTTGCTAAACAAAAGAAAAAATACGTAAGCATTTTTTTTTATCTCATTAATGGACAAAAAATTTTGTAATCTAGCCTATTGATTGACAATTGATACCTGCTGCTGTAAAACTATACCCTAAAATGGAACTGAAAATATCCCACGACTATTTTCCCCAATCCATTGTGATCGTAAATAAACAAATCAAATCAACTCACTCTGTACTAACTCATTCCGCTTGTATGAACTTATTAATGAAATACACTTCTAATATCAACTTTAGCGTGCAAATGTTAGAGTTAAATATTGTATGTTATTCTCGTGTTCAGTACATTGACCCACGTTGACCTTCTGCCATTGTTAGAATGCAAACCAGGGCGTCATTGAATGTCTAATAAAGAGGTAATTATCAGACTGGGTAGGTATATTGCTTATTCTATGCGAATGATACGTGTTGGTGTTTTGGAATGTGGCTGAATACGAAACACACTATAGGATAGGTAGGTAGGTGGTTAGTCTTAGGAACGTTAAGCTAAAAATTAAAATTACATTGGGTATACGTAGGTATAGTGAATCCGAGAGTAGTCCAATCGAGCGAAATAAAGAATTTTCGCGTACTTTATTTTTATCATAAAGTATAGAGTACAATTATCCTAAATAACGTACAATACTTCACAATAAAGTACGATTGGCAACCCTACATGATTTTTACAAAATAGTGACGTCGCAAGCCCACTCCAAAACTTTGATGCTCTTTAACTTCGTGATTTTTTCTTAATTTGATAAAGCGAAAAATACGTGTCTAGTATTTTTGTATAATCTAACTGACGGACTAAATAGAATTATAGTTTTTTAATGCAGTCTTCATCCTTATTATAAACTTAACTTAATGTGTAAAGTCGCCTTTTACGATATGCTGAGTGAGGAATACATTTGGTACATTATTATCGAGTCCCAGACCAATATGGGACAACACAACTGAAAACATAGGGCAAGCAGAAAAGGTAGATTTGAGACCTGATCCTGTTAGAGCGGTGGTAGCTCAATGGTAAGGACACGCGCCCCATAACCGAGGTGCGGGTTCAAACCCGAGCACGTGCCTATTGTTTTTTCAAATCTATGTACGTATTTATACCACTAGCTCGTCTTTGAGGGAAAAACATTGTGATGAAACCTGCAAATTCAAACAACTTTGTATTTGTAACCATGATCCAAAATTGTCTGGTTTCCCTATCTTAGGGTTACGAAGGTGAAATCGGCAGTCGATTCAATGTAATTACCAGACTCGCTAAATTCTGGATCATGGTCTAAGCGGTCCCCCAGCGTAGGACATAATAGCTTTCAGTTTTTTTTCTTCATAAAAACTTTTATTTTTCTGTGCATTTCTCACTCTTCCGCGGGATTTCTTAAAATAGATGTATTAAAATACCCATAACAAGTGAACCGAAGTAACCGCTATAAACATTGAAGCAAGGTGTACTAGTATCCGCGCTCGCCGCAGGTGACTGGCGGTTCGACGACCGGCCTTAGGCTACATGCACCTCATTGAAGGCCTGCACTTTTAGGTGGAGCTGTACGGGATGTACCTAACTGATTATTTGAGTAACATGAAGCATTTAACCAATAGATTCGTATTTAAGAAACAGAATTAAAGTGCGACTAAAATAAGGACACTTTTTAGGTTTCCGTCCGCAAAGGGTAAATCGGAGCTCTATTTTCTGTCTGTCTGTCCGTCTGTCACCAGGCTGTATCTCATAAACCGTGATAGTCAGACAGTTGACATTTTCACTAATGATGTATTTCTGTTGCCGATGAACAACAAATATTAAAAACTAAAAATAAATAATTAAGGGGGCTCCTATACAACAGACATGATTTTTTTGTCGTATTTAAATAATAGTACGGAACCCTTCGTGCGCGAGTCTGACTCGCACTTAGCCGGTTTTTTGTTAAATTCTATGAGTACGAAGTCTCCAGCATCTGACATTCGTAACCTTAAGATGGGGGAAACGAGACAAATTGCATCATGATTACAATACATAGTTATGCAAGAAGACTCACTACAGTCTTCCTCCCCTCCAAGCAAGTTGCACAAATCCGTAAATTTGAAAATCCAAAGGTATGTACCCGCTCTACAACCAAAACTCTTCACATGTGTATCGCGTATCTTTCCATAACATAACATAACGTAACATCACGCCCATGACTGCTCAGGACCACAAGAACTAAGGATATACACTGACGGATCGAAAACCGAACAGGGCACTGGTGTGGGAGTGCACTCAGCTGACCTAAACATCAACATATCTAGACCCCTAGGGATGCTCAATACAGTCTATCAAGCGGAATGTGTTGGCATTATCAAAGCAGTACACGCCATTGAGGCCAGAAAAGTCACAGAAACCCAAATCCGCATACTCTCTGACAGTGCCTCGGTTCTCCAATCCCTAAAGAAAAACCATATCACGTCAAGACTAATACTAGAATGTCACAACGCTCTAGAACGTGTCACGGTAATAAACCGTAACACAGTGACACTACAGTGGATCAAAGGACACAGTGGATCAGCTGGTAACGATGCGGCTGATGAACTGGCCAGAAGAGGCTCTAACACCAAAGCCGTGGGTCCAGAACCCATAGTACCCATTCCCTTCAACCAGTGGAGGATCTGGCTAAGAGAACACACACAAACACTAGCGACAAAATGCTGGACCTCGACACCAGGATGTAGGCAATCCAAGGAAGCTATGCCATCCCTGGACATAAAACTGACCAAGCGCCTTCTGCGCATGGACAGAAATAGCCTGAGACTGGTGTCGGGGACCATCACCGGACACTGCTCACTAAACAAACACTTCCACACACTAGGCATAACAGACAGTCCTCTGTGCAGAGCGTGCATGGAGGCAGAGGAAACGGTGGCGCACGTGCTCCTTGAGTGCACGGGCGTCGCCCAAATCCGCAAGGAGACTATCGGTACACCGGAATCACTTGCGGACGCCCTGAGTAGACTGGGAAGACTCATCTGTTTCTGGAGGGAGGTGGGCTGGCTGGAGTGATCGGCCGCCATGGCTCACGCACAATGGTCCCCCTGGGGACTAAGTGCGGAAACCAACACACAGAACTTTAGAACTTTAGAACATCACGCCCATACTCCCCGAAGGGGTAGGCAGAGTCAAAGGGGCAGCAGGCCCCTTTAACCACATCCAGCCAAAAATAAAACTGGGCTGGGTTAGATGAATTGTGAAAAAGTAGTGACAAGTGGCTAGCTCGTCGCCTACACAATCACATACCCAAAACCCCATATACCATTAGTCGCCTTTTACGATATGCTAGAAACACAGTGGGCACAATCTTTTTCAGCCCCAGACCAACATGGGGACTTTACACATTCTGTAAAAATATCAACTGTTTTCTTATCCAGTTGCAGAACATGAAAACTATTTATATACAAACGGCTTATCAAGAGGCTAATTTGTTTGCATCGCTCTGACTACAGAATAACCACTGACGCACAGACGACTCAGCAAGAGGGGTTTGACTACAGAATAAAAAAAACATTCACGTGATTTCATGACCACATATTTTATTATCACAGCTCGCTAACTTCGCCCAGTCCGGCCTCGAATGAGTGAGCTCAATACTAGTACAATCAATATCGACTGGTCCCTGACTGAAATTACCTGTAAGCCTATTGTATGCTCGAGCGAGGCCGCGTAATCGATAACCGGTGTGGTTAAGTACAAAGAAATGTGGAAGAGCCTATTATATAACTAGCTATGTAGTTAGTTAACAATCTATCATAACTATCTCATTCAATCATTCATCATTCATATCATGACGCTCATTATCCCCAAAGCGGTAGGCAAAGTTAAAGCAGCAGCAAGCATCCGTAGCCACTTTCAGCCAAAAAATCAAACTGGACTATAATTCTAAATGGCTTTAAACAAGTGCATAAGCTGTGTACTTCACAATCAATTCAACGTATCTGACAGTGGCGTAATTCGGATCTCAATTTTTCCGCCCCGATGGGCTGAGGGCTCATTCTAGGATTTCCACCGCCCCACAGAAATTGTAACCCAGGACCGATTTACTAATTTTTTTTTTTAAAGTTACAGTTATTTCAAATTTGCCGCCCCCAAGAAGTGCCGCCCGGGGCGGACTGCCACCCTTACCACCCCTCTATGTATGTAAACTAAACTAAACTTCACGCCACTTCCCTAGCGGGGTAGGCAGAGAGAACCGAACGCCATATGGCACGACACACCTGGTATGTGATGTCTGATATTTTACTTTTTTGCGACTCCTACTATGCATTTGCGTCAATTCAATTCCGATTAAGGTTCGAAGCACTTCGCTGTAACTGGCCACGTCTAACGTAATACTAGTACGAGGGTTACGCCATGTGGCGTCGAATGACTGCAGTCAACGGGAACAGGTTTAGTACACGTGATACGCTTCACGTGACTTAGATTTGTGTGTCTAGCGTTGCTAGGTGAATTTATATATACATACATTAACAAGATGCAATGAGGGTTTTCAAAAATACAAAAACCGCCAGATGGCACGAGGGAATCTCGTGGCCTTATCACTGTCACTATTGGCACCTTGTTGACAGCATGTCAGTTTGATCTGACAACTAACCAATGAGGAGGGTGACAAGACCGCAAGTCACAGTGAAAAAACCACTCTCCAAATTTGACTAAGACAATTGTTAAAAGTTGATGTAGATGTTTTTTCTTTATAGTTATGTGATCACAAAGGTATCTTTAAAAAACCTACGTTTGTAGATAGATACTGCCGCGCGCCGCCGCACAAGATATTTTTTTGTAAAAAATTTACCAAATTTTTTTTTATAAAGGTTATATTAGGAAAAAAGTTGGAGAGTTGTATTAAATGCATCTTGTAAACATATCGTGACGACCAGGGCCGGGTCTACTATATAGGTCTTTGGGCTTCAGCCCAGGGCCCCGTGGATTAATAACGACAATAAACCTGATTTATCACAGCACAGCGCAAAAACATTGGATTTTGGGTGTGTCATTGTGTAGGCGACAGGTTGGCCGCTTGTCACTGCTTTTTCACAATTTTCTATCTAACCCAGATCGACTTTTTTTTTGGCTGAATGTGGTTGAAGGGGCATGCTGCTTTTTTTGACTCTGCCTACCCCTTCGGGGATTATAGGCGTGATGTTATGTAGGTATGTATGTATGTATGTATCACAGCACAGCGCAAAAACAAGTATTCACCATACGAAATTTGTCCTATTTATGGGAAACGAACCCACACAACCGTTTAGGATATTGTCACTACCGAATGCCCGCTAAAAATAGTATCTAAGTATATTTTTTTCTAGTAACACTGACTAACTTATACACTTAATATTACAAAAAAAATACCTACCAAATAATAAATACATATTTATAGAACGCAGAGCAAGGACCTGACCTTACGGTTCGTATTATTAGTAATTTTAATATTAATATGGTTTATTTATTTAACTTCACATAGAAGTAGTTGGAATCAATATAGATGATAAATATTCAAGTTATATAATTATACATCGCTTAGGCTAGCACACCAAATTTCAAACGGGATAGAAGCTTAAGTTGATTGTTTTATGGATGTTCCATGTTAGTCTGGAACTTGTCCCATGTTGGTCTAGGACTTAAAAATAATGTGCCAACCGTGGTTCTGGCCTAGCATGTCGTAAAAGGCGACTAATGGTATATCGGGTTTTGGGTGTGTGATTGTGTAGGCGACAGGTTAGCCGCTTGTCACTGCTTTTTCACAATTTTCCATCTAACCCAGCCCGTCTTTATTTTTGGCTGAATGTGGTTGAAGGAGCATGCCCCTTTGACCCTGGCTACCCCTTATGTGCGTGTGTGTATTCTATGGATTACTAGACTTAACCCTCAGCCTCCCTTTCTGAGCAATTTCAATATTGAAATATCCACCATTTTTTTTGGCGAACACTTGAAAGAACCCGGGACATTTTGGCCTTTAACCAGCACATACCACTAGACCAACGAGGTAGTCACCCGTTGTATTTATTACATAACCGTATACCTTACCGTATACCTTGAGGAAGTAGATACAAATCGAACTTCCTAAAACCATTCGATTTGGGCCAATAACCATGCTACTTAGAGTTTCCAAAATTACGAAACGTTCGTTCAATAGAACATAACTCAGCCTTTTCCCAACATCCTCCGAATCGGTTGTGACATTCAAAGCGGGCGAGTTGTCTGCATAACGGTCTGCAAGTGCATTCACGTGCGCGCGCGCAGCCGCCGGTATCCAGGCCGCAGGACAGCCACGTGAGCGAAAACGAAAGGGGTGCTATCGTTATCGATGTTATCGATATCGATCGATAAAGTTATGAATGTTTACGATATTCTGTCTCGTTTTCGGATAGAGGCCAGAAAGCGGAAAGGTTCTTTAACCTCTTGATGAAAATAGCGTCTAACCAAGCCCGGTTTTATTTTTGGCTGAATGTGGTTGGAGGGGCCTTCTGCCCCTTTTACTCTGCCTATCCCTTTGGTGTTTTTGAGCGTGATTTCATACATAACATATGTATGAAATAGTGGCACGCGGCTAACTCGTCGCCTATACAATCACAAACCCAATCTATACTAATAATATTATAAAGAGGAAAGATTTGTATTTTTGTGTGTGTGTGTGTGTGTGTATGTTTGTAATGAATAAACTCAAAAACTACTGTGCAGATTTAAAAAATTCTTTCACCATCGGAAAGGTACATTATCCGGATGCAAAATATTTTATCCCCATATTCCCACGGGAACGGGAACTACGCGGGTGAAACCGCGGGGCGCTGCTAGTATCTAATAAACCATCAGGCAAGATGATAAACAACGAAAGGTTCATCTATCTATAGGTCATCTACCGTCATATCGCAGTCATTAATTAATTGAGCAAAGTTGAAGACATCAAGATTTTATAGATACATACATACATAATGACACGCCTTTTTCCCATGTGGTAGGCAGAGATCCACACCTTTCGCTTCTTCTACATTTATAAGTCTTTTCATACGCGCTCGTCGGTTATAGGCTCTTTACCTCACCCTTAACAACTTGCTATCAAGATTTACATAACAAAAATAATTGACTCTCTTCCTCCTCTCAATACTTAAGTCTTCAACGATTATTGGGAGTGACTATTTTTTTTTTACAGTGTGGTGGAAAAATAATAAGGAAAATAAAATTGATTGATTCTAGCTTTGTGAGGATATGAATTTAACTTCGGGATGACTATCCAAAGCCTCAAGGATCTGTCTATATCGACATTGCCAATGGTAAAGTAACAAATAATAGTCGCATCGAGTCCATTCACGTGTACACGCCGTGATGAGTATTTAGGTCGCAGGAAAGAGACATAATCGCGCGCTACGTCTCTTCAGCCGTATCGATGTCAAGTCGATATGATGTATCGATAAACCATGAGCATTAATTTGAAAGACATTTTAGGAATGGAGGATTTATTTTACGTCTTGTAAGAGCACCTGTCTGACCTAGAACGGATCGTTTTGAGTGAACTTTTAAAATGTCTTTAAATAATCTGCTCTCATGACGCAAAGTATGTTCGTGTTAAATTTTGATTTCTTTAAACTATTAGGAGTATTGTCTAGTTAGAGTCTCAAGTCAGTCATTTTCGATAATAGCAGATTTCCGTCAAGAACCGAGTGGAAGAAAGTTTCCTTTCATAGTATCGCTAACAACTACTCAATAAATTCGTTAGCACGAGTATCAGTTCTAGGTCAATATTTAAATTCGATAATTTTGCATATGTAAATATCTACTTTAATTAAAGTTTAACGATAAATACTCTTATATACCTACACATATATATTTCTTAGTTCATATTCCATATTTTATATGATCCTTGTCATTTAACACTCTAAATTATACTTTATCGACATAAAATGCGTACACCACTAAAGTGCAACAGCTTTCTAAAGATTGACCAATATTTCTCGGTACGCGCCGCTCATAATTGCGAGCGTGCGTTTGCATCGATGCACCTCTTGTTGCGACGAGAATACACCGAGGACCATGTTGCACTTTCAAGATATTTATATTTATGAATGAGCTAGCTAAAGTATGTCAAGAGTTTCTTTGAAGTATATTTTTAAGCCGGGCAAACGCAGCTCTTATGCCAAGTACTCTCAATGGCGCCCTCTGAAATAGATTTTGCGAAAGTCGGCCTTTTATGTCTATAACATGTTTTTGCATTAGCAAACATCGCCTCTAACATAAATGTCCCATGTCTTATTACAATATAATTTCGCAAATGAGATTTTTATATATTTGTATTATAAATGGTGCTGAACCACGGCAAGGAATAAACACACACACACACACAAATTGTGCCTTTCGAAATTTCTAAAGTGTCATTCAAAAATTGAGGCTCTAAGCATATTTGTATAACTTTCAATATCACTGATCGACAGATACGTATGCTATCCTAGCCTAGTTAGACGAAAATGGAATAAGAGTATTGACAAGCCAAGTGTGTCGCCTACACAATCACAAACCCGATGTACCATTAGTCACCTTTTGCGAAATGCTAGCATTCTAACAAATCAGCGGTCACATTATTCTTAAGTTCCATGTGACGAATCACGTGATAATGGTATGTTATTGTCATAGCAGATGTCCCGACAAAAACAAGCCTAATTAGGATGTCGGTACTTAATTACGTGTGTGTTTTGCAAACATGTCTTAATATCACCCGGTCGGTATACGAATCAAAATGGTTGCCTGTGATATATAATTTGTTATCATCTCATTCGTAGCCGAAGTAATTATTATTTACTACCTGCGCCCACAATTACGTTCGCGTGATAAGGTTTTTGTTTTTTTGTGACCTTCGCCGGTGTGCAGAATCGCCAAGCTTTATGGCAGTTGTATTAATGGTATAGGAACAAGTTTATTTATAAGTCAGAATCTTTTTTATGGTCATGAATAAAGATTGTGTTGATTAGTTTTCAATAACGCCTGTACGGTCTATTCCGGTGAATAAATTCAAAACTCAAATTCAAAATATCTTATCTTATTATATAGGCTTCAAGAAAGCACTTATAAATAGTCAATATACAAAAACAAAAAAGACCAAAGACCACCGGTTCGGAAGGTAGATTCTATCGAGAAGAAACCGGCAAGAAACTTGATAGTTACTCTTTTAAATACCAATTATACAATTTTGTTAACTTAATTAATCTACATTTAGACTAGATATCACTGCAGATGAACACTACATTATGAAGCTAACCATAAATCCTTGTCATTGAGGAATTCTTCGATCTAGTAATAGCCCTACTTATTAAAAATAATTTAAAACATAATTTGAATTTATGTAAGGGTAATGTTAAAATACTTTGTGGTGGTAATAAAAGCTTTACAATAAAATAAAGGATTAAAACACATAGTTCCACTACTCAAGCGATAAGGGATGACTGGGATATGATATACCTACTCCTTCATCTTCGCATTCTTGAGGTCTTACGTCTGTCGGTCTTCCCCGATTCATGTGACGATAAAGAACATTATTATCATTGTAGAAAAAATTAAAGGCAAAAAATTTAGAACCCGAATCGAGTGTCCCAAAAGTATAGGCTATCACTGAATTAGACAGGCCCGTTGGTCGAGTGGTCAGAGACCTTGGCCACGAACCAACGGTTGCAGGTTCTAATCCCGCAAGGGGCAAATGTTTCGTGTGATGAACATGGACATTTGTACTCGAGTCATGGATGTTTTCAAACATATTTAAGCACAAGCATAGTTTGGACGTATGGAATTAGTGTGTCAGTCAGGAGAATTTATTATTATTGAATACCTAAGTTTAACAAGAAAATCATTGCATACCTTATAGTAGTCCAAACTCGTGTAAAGGAAAATTGTATAAAAGTGTGTACTACACCTATTTCCGCAAAATCTAGAAGTTTTTTTTAAATGTGTTGAAAACACTTGTTCATCGTTGAAACCGATATATGTAGCAGCTATTAACAAATCAGCCTAAATAATTAAACAAAATACCAGAACTGAGAAGAACGCCTTGAAAACAAGTAGAGTTCACATGTAAATGTGTTCCCGTGTTGTCGCAAATTGGCGTGGTGACATTGAAAGCCTTTTATAATACGTATTTATAATGACTTATGCTGCCTGGTAATTGTACAGAGTTATATAATAATAGGCTATTTTTAACTGGATTCCATATTCAAAGTCAAAGTTAACATACTCTTTATTTATATATGTAGGTTTGAAACAAACACTTATACGAGTAAATCGAAATGTTGCTTCTACCAAGAAGAAACCGGCAAGAAACTCGGTAGTTCCTCTTTTTAACAACATATTTTACACGGGTGTATAGATCATATTTTCCTCCAGACACCAGAATATAAAATTACGATGTTTACAACATTTAAACATAGATTAACCAGACCAGGGAAGACCAGTCCTCTAAGGTGGCACCTGTTCCCAAGCATGACGTATGTGTCAGCCATCGCTTTACTTAACCATATTTTAGGGAATGTAACGTATGTATTAAATTAAATTATATTAAGTCAGTGCCGGACTGAGCTAGAGCGAGGCTAATACAAAAAAACCTTTAAGGGCTGAGACCAGTGTTTCAGTATTCGAAATATGTAGATTTTGAAAGAAAGATGGAAAATGTACCTGTATTTCGCGAGATCCCAAGACGAAATTTGCATATGGACTGACCTGCTCAACAATTGATAGGTAATTAAGTTTTTCCTGTGTTACAATTTTGCTAAGACATCGATCAATTTAAAACATTTAAGCAGACACTTCCTTGTAATAACAACAACGATATTCTTCAATACCGGTACATGCGACATTCCGAACGGGTGGTAGATTCAAATTGTTCTATTTCGTGACTATTACCTATTACTTGACAATTTAGAAGAGCTTTTTTGAGACTTAAGTAAGTATTATTTACCCATGAAACCCCGTTTACCGGACAACCAGTTATTATGGTGTAGGTAATAAGATGTTACGAATGTGTTATATGACTCGTTCGCACCTTCCCTATTTCTAGCTTCATGTAATTATGGCAAATATCCACCATACTGGTGATATAATTTAAGTGGGTTAAGCCACAAACTTAACCATAAATATTAAATACATAAATAATAAATAAATTCTGAAGACTGACACATAAATTCTCTAGGTCCAAACTAAGCTTATAAGCTTATGCTATGAATACTAGGCGAACGGATAGACATACTTAAATACGTTTATATATCCATGACTCGAATACAAATGTCCATGTTCATCACACGAAACATTTGCCCTCAGCGGGATTCGAACCCGCGACCCTTGGTGTCGTAGCCAGGGTCTCCGACCACTCGTGTCATATAACATTCATAATAGTAAATTGAAACATAAGAATTATTCGAAAATAACTACCGCCTACTATGAAGTTTTAATAGACTTTTTTCGTAATTTTCATCATATGCCCGCAAGGCAAGTGGGTTCCTTTCCGATTACAGATGCTAGTGTCTATGTACCCAAGTTACATAAATACCCAATAGAGTATATAGTACCCAAGAGAGAAGATGAAATCATTATCATGGTGTTCCTAGTCCTAATCGTTATCAGGGTCAACTTAAATCATGTAGCTTTTAGCGAATCTAGTAATAGCGATTTAGGATTCGCAATTGACCATCGTATCTCTTATAGAGAAAGATGAATTGGATCCTGGTCACATCCATAGCAATTGACTTTATTTTCTTGCGATGTTATCCTTTACCACCAGAGCGGTAGATATCCGTACTAAAACTTAAAAATTCAGAGGTTTTTATTAAATTCAATACCACTTTCATGTTAGAATAGTTTCTTTACCCATTATTCTATAACCGGCATCGCCGCTATATGTTAAGACAAGTCTGTCAAATGTTACAAGTACTCACGTTTTCCATTAGTCACAGTGTAAGACAGGTCTTGGAAGCTCAGGTTGATGGGTGGGCGCTGAGGCAGGTGCGACAGATGGGCCCTGCCCATCACCCTGTGGGCGCCCACTTCCATACTCTCTGTCATGGTGCTGGTGCACTACAGACGCATTGTGGAGACCCGGCTTAGATACTAGAGATCTGTAACAAGAAAATGTAGACTTTAGAGCAGAAATTATAGTAACGAAAATGAAAAAACCGTTTGAGGCAATACGGTTTAGATACTAGTTAGAGATCTGTAACAAGGAAATTTGAACTTTAAAGCAGAAATCATACTGACGAAAATGAAGAAATACGTTAGAGGCAATACGGTTTAGATACTAGTTGGAGATCTGTAACAAGGAAATTTGAACTTTAGAGTCGAAATCATAGTGACGAAAATGATGAATCCGTGAGAGGCAATAGGGTATTTTGGGTTAAAGAGGTACGGGTTACTGACGATCCCCACAGGGACGTAGCTATCGTAGGCAGTTGCCCTTGCTTTAGCAGTAAACCAGGTCCTGGTCCCGATGTATCTAACACACAATACTATATATATAGTTAACAATACTACATATCGTGAATTTAAACTTTATTTGTCGAAAAATAATTTGAGTTGAATTAAATTAAAATTAATTTAAAAATTAAAAATTAATAGCAAGTGGCGAGCTCGTCGCCTACCGAATCGCAAACCTAGTAGCCAGTCCAACATTAGTCGCCTTTTACGTCCCGCTAAACCAACATGGGACATAACGCTAATGTCTAACACTTCAGCCTCAACGTCCCAGTGAGGTCACCAGATAACACAGGACGGACAATGACAGGCTTTTATCTCTGAAAATACAATGTTCCCGGAGGATATGCGATAAAATCTTTAAATGGAATCAAATTCTATTCCGGACAATGTAGTTTCTGCTATAATGATGATTACTGAAAATAAATACTTTTCCCATATTGGTCTGGGACTTAGAAAAATGTGCCAACTGTTTCTCTTGCCTAGCATGTCTCAAAAGGCGACTAATTAAAGGTATATCGTGTTTTGGGTATTTGATTGTGTAGACGACAAGCTAGCCACTTGTTACTACTTTTTCACAATTTTCCATCTAACCCAGCGCAGTTTTATTTTTGCCTGAATGTTGTTAAAGGGGCTTGTTGCACCTTTGACTCTTCGGGGATTATGGGCGTGATTTTATATATATATGTAAATACTTTTGAGCTAAAAAAACTATATATGACATATGATGTAAATGCTGAGTAAAAATAAACATAAACATATTTTGAACATACCTAGATACATCTCACCATACCCGAAATCGAATAGGTAATCTTCAAAGGCGTAGGCAGTTCCACTACTTTCAGGCAAAGATAAAATGGAGCTAAATTAATTGTTATATCGTGAATGTTTAAAAACGTCTAAACCTCGTACCATTTCCAACTGATTCTTAAAATTATGTAAACTATACATTGCTTAACTTTTAAACACATAATACATCTATAACATTATATATTTAATGTAGGTACAAAAAAAATTAAGTTGAGTTTAAGTCAGAGTGAAATCTGAAAACAATCTTGAAGGTGGCACGTCAAAATGTGTTAATCTTTATTTTGTAAAATGTACGCAATTCGTTACAAAATATTGCAAGCATCACGTAGTTTACATTTCAATACAGAAGCGGCCGTCTCTTGCGAGAGGTATTGCGTCCGATGACTGAATTTAAGACATTATTTGTTAAACTCCTTCAGGTTTACGTTTGTGTTGTAATATTAACAACTAATGTTTTCATCTTTAAGTCTAGATACGGCTCATTTCAAAGTCTTTGTCCATTTCTTATACGCAATTGTTATTAGTCATTCTTCCCTTCCGGTTTTTCTAGCATATCATTGTATACACTAGCCAACGTTCAGTTATTGTTTAAATAAATGTGTACATATGTCATTATTGTCTCTTTTCCGAAAGATTGACTAAACAGATATACAATGCGAATGTGGAAGGATGTAGGAGCCGCGGAAGGCCCAGGCTCACCTACCACGACCAGATTGGTCGTGTATTAAAAGAAGGTGATGTTAGGAGTCATAAAAATCGTAGAGCTTGTATGAAAAGGATTATGAATGTTGAAGAGGCGAGTGAGGTGTGTAAGGATCGTGCCATATGGCGTTCGGTTCTCTCTGCCTATCCCGCTAGGGAAGTGGCGTGAAGTTTAGTTAGTTAGTTAGTTAGTTAGTTTGTCTCTTTTCCAAACAATCGTTAATCTTATACAGAACTATATACAGTATATTACTACAGGATTGTAGTTAGAACCCAGTCTCTCAGCGCTTGCACAGATAGGCCAGGCCGGCGCCGTGTGGCTTTTCGGCCTACATGCCGCCTTAGCAAGGCCAGTGGACGAAGGGTCGGGGGGTCCGTCGCCCGCGCTTCAAGCCTAGATGTAAGCGCCCTTCAGTCTTAGGAGCGTCTAGTCAGAGTGCTCGATAATCGAGCAATTGTGTCGGGCCCGAACGGAGCAAAAGCTGTGAGAGGGGATCGTTGGTGTGTGTGGCATTTCCCAGGGTAAAAAAAGGTTATAGTTAAAATACGTTATAAGGCAATACCATACCCAAAAATATGAATGCCCTACATAAAATCCTTACATTGCACTTTTTTATACTTAATACCTATTGATAAGACGGCCCTGTTGAAATAACTATTACCTACCTTTAATACAATTATAGTTACGACCCTGCATACCTTTATAAAAATAAGTACAAGGCTTAATGTACATTCACCCCGTAAGCAAAAGTAAAAATACTTTATTTTTGGCCGCAAACGGAAGTTGGAGTGAGTGCAAGTACTTGAATAAACAAGGTTTTCGTATTTCAGGAATAAATACATTATTAATACTTATTTTATAACATATTCTAAAATTCAAGCTTAAAAAGCAATGACACCTGTAGAATCAAAGACTAATGAAACCTTAAAATAATCAAGATAGAGATATTTTAATATAATGGGAACGTAAATTTATGGAAAATAAACACTGATTCAAAATCTTAGAAGTCAAACTTTCAGACAGGTCTACGTTTTCCCGAACAATGAGATACTTGCATGAAAAACATTGTTTAGACCATTGAGCTATTATTACTACGTATAGAGATGCTACGTCAAACAAAAATATTATCACGAAGCATGGACTGAGCGTGTTTTAGCATTTGCAGCGCTAAAACTAACAATTGTCGTATAATTAAGCTATTAAAACACGCAGCGCTAGATCGCTCATAGAGTACATTTTTATCACGACCAAAACGTCGTAAACGCCGTGAATTTCATGGCGCTTACGCGTGAACGTAGGCGAGTGACTAAACGAGTTGTTGCCGATCGGCAACAACGCACGGCGCAAAAAACTTGTTCGCTGCGTCGGTTCCATACGCTAGTAATAATAATTCAATGATTTAGACCGAATGATACTAGAGTGTCGCCGCAACGTTTAGTAAGATGTTAAATTCAAATCTGAATGTGGCAACAGTAATGTTGCTTGGGCAATGTAAGACAAATCAATTACTGACGTTGGCCCATCATAGATAACGACTTTCATAATCCCTTATAGGTGCTATCAAAGTAACAACACCACAAATATTGCAATACGTACGCATTTTATGTGCAGGCATTTCGAATCATGCGCAACAAGTGTTGACATACCGACAGCACTTTTCATATTACTAAACAAAAGAAAAGTTACGAAAAGCTTCGGATCTGGTGAAAGAAACAAGAGAAAAGCACGACTATATCTATTTTCACAATTTATTAAAATCTCTACTTTTTCACAATTTTTCATCTAACCCAGCCTATTGTCCCGTGTTGGTCTGGGACTTATAAAGAATGTACCAAATGTTACTTGCCTAGCATGTCGTAAAAGGTGACTAATGGTATATCGGGTTTTGGGTATGTGATTGTGTAGGCGACAAACTACCTAGCCACTTGTCACTACTTTTTCATAATTTTCCATTTAACCCAGTTTTATTTTTAGCTGAATGTGGTTAAAGGGGTCTGCTGCCCCTTTGACTCTGCCTACCCCTTGGGGGATTATGGGTGTTATGTTATGTATATCTCTTTTAAGGCTATTTTCTATTATTTAATAATAATTTTATTTTTTTATTTACCTACGCATTGAATAGATTTATTTTTTCGTAAGAGCAAACTTATCTATTATGCCCCCTAGCATTTCCCTACGCCCCCTTAGGGGGCGTGCCCCTCTAGTTGGGAAGTCCTGAGTTTAGGCACCAAGATTTAACAGACAGTTACATTCGTATTTATTATATTATAATAGTAACTGAATATTGAGTTTTGATTTCAAATGCCCTCGCGTTGTTGCATCGGAACTGCAAATTAGTTTCGCTTGTAGGCTCGTAACCAAAACACCAGTATATCTTTAGTTTATTAACATATCGCATAAATCTGCGCAGACGTAGATGGAAGGTAGCACGTTCCATAATGGTGTCAAGGCGCTGCGATTTATCGCCGACTAGGAACGGTTTGTGATCATATTTGTCTGTGGTAATATGTTACACTGTAATAGTCTATGAATCTTAATTTACTTGATTATGGGCTTATATTTTTTGGGGGCAGACGCTGTACATAACCATGTAGTATTCGTATTCTACATAGTCTTTTGTATTACTTTTTATCCCATGTAATGCACTGTGTACCCTGCTTAGCAGGTCGTATAACGTGACTAATGGTGCAATGGGCATCGGGTTTGTGATTCTATGCGACGAGCTAGCCGATTGTCATATCTTATTCAAAATTTTCCATCCAACCCAACTTAATTTTATTTTTGACTAAATGCGGTTTGAAGAGCTTATTTCTTCTTTGATCTCCGCATTATCCTTTGGGGATTACATATATATAATACGGTATATAATATACATATGTCTAATCATATATTATGCTACTAGCTATTTTGTTTCCTCCGCGTAAGTGTGAGTTTCACACTTATCTGCGGAATTATGTTATACTGTAGTGCTAAAGTCTTTATTTACTAGATTATGAGCTAGTATTTTAGGAACAACGTCTTAGGTGTTAAGTGTCACGTAATTTTCTATTTGTACTCAATTCTATAGTTGTTTTTGTATCACAAGTAATGTTTGTTAATATCGCACAATTTTGTTTTGTACAGAACCATTGCACTAAATGGAGTGTAACAAAAAATTACACTAAATATTTATTATAGGATGTTTATATTGTATAATTATATGTTTATATTGTACGGAATTATACGACTTGCTCGGCAATATGAATACATCGCGAGAAAACTTACACGTTACATAAAATAAATAAATAAATATTCGACGACATCACATACATTGATCTGACTCCGAAGTAAGTAGCTTAAGCACTTGTGTTCCGAATATCAGAATCAACAGTGGTAAATTACAAATATATACTTAAATATCATATATTAACACCCAGAGACATAACAAACACAATTATTCATGACTAGCTGTGCCAGCGGTGTCACCCGCGTTTATGGTTAATATTATAAAGACTATTTCCGTCATACATGATTTCTATATAACTTTAACCATTAAGGCTGCACACGCGACGGAAGCTTAAAAAATTGAGTAACTTCTCCCGTTTTCCCAACAATTCCCTTCACTACTCTGCTCCTATTGATTGTAGCGTGATGAAAAGTATACTATAACCTGCCCAAGAGTATGAAGAATAATTGTACCAAGTTTAGTTAAAATCCGTCGAGTAGTTTTTGTTTCTATAAGGAACATACAGACAGACAGACAGACAAAAATTTTACTGATTGTATTTTTGGCATCAGTATCGATCACTAATCACCCCCTGATAGTTATTTTGAAAATATATTTCATGTACAGAATTGACCTCTCTACAGATTTATTATAAGTATAGATAGATATTAATGTATGTCCTGAGTGGGGATTGAACCCACAACTATGGCGCATGGGGCAGGGTCACTACCGAATGCGCCATCGAGCCAGTTAAATTCAAATAACTATACATCTAAAACCAGGATCCTATTTATAGGGTCCACTGTCGCGAACATGTGGCATTCATCTAAATATAGGTAATAAATCAGACTTCCTAAGTCCCTAATGATCTAAGCGGACCGTAGCTTGTCAACAACGGAACTTACCACTAAGAAGATTATGTTGACGACTTACTTTTTGCTGCAAAACCACAGCCCAACGGATGTAAATGAATTTTAAGATTTGTATAGAGCCACTTGACCAATCAGCATCTAACTATAATAAACAAACAAAAAATGAGGCTCCACTTGTATCAATGCATATCTGCACCCACAAAAAAGCTACTCGACATGGATTCGACGACGCGAGATGAGCAAGAGTGCCCGGGGCGGTTTCGATAACGAATAACGGTTAATCATTAGCAGCGACGAAAATGAAAGATAAATTGAGCCTTTTATGGCGCGGAGAGGTCACACAGACCTATTGATCAAGAGTAATCTGCCCTGAACCTTTTCAACGAATATGGCGGTACATACATAGTTATAAAGATGTTATTCATAAAGCACTTACATGAATGTTTAAGGTGTTGCAAATAAGGGTTTTTTGAATTAAAACATCAGATAGATGGCGTAACTGTGACGTACGGTCTTGTCACCCTCCTCATTGGTAAGTTTTCAGAACAACCTGACATGCTGTCAACAAAGAGCCAATAGTGACAGTGATAAGAGCACGAAACTCGTGCCATCTGGCGGATTTTGTATTTTTGAAAATCCTCATTTTGCTTAAATCTCCCGTAAATGGTTATAATGCATCCATTCGAATTTGCGTTTGAGGTGGACAGCGTCCGGACGGAGTTCCATATCCAATACGGAATTCTAAATTTTTAAATGTTCTGCATAAATTTTTAAAACCTGTTGACATGTCCGTGTTCTGAGCTCTTAAATCCGGAGTCTTTAAGCTTAATGTCCTGGTGACAAGATTTTAGAGATTGCAACCCACTAAACTAAATTGCCACGATTAATTTCGACGTATGCTATTTACATTTACAAATACTTCTAACCGAATAAAATTGTATGACTATGAACCACTAAATTATGTACATTCTAACGGATTTGTTATTCTATGTTCACCGCGCCATAAAATCTTCACGCGTGCATGCCTTAGATTAAACAGTTAACTAACTTGTAATATTTAAGGGCCCGCTCCGAATAGGTGCGAAGTTTTGTTATTAACTAAATGTTATTACTTACTCTTTGAACACGGCCGCTCAAAATTGTTCAACGATTCTCTGAACAATTTGATACTATTATGGGTTATTTTGAGAGTAATTATGACACTTGGTATTTTAAGTTAATATAGAAATGTGAGCTTCGACAGATGGAAATGGGTTTCAAATCCGATCACGTACATGGCTTTACTTAATATATTTTCTTAATTGACATTTGCAAATATATATATTTAAATATTTTAAATTCTAATAAAAATCAGAGTTATCTTTATCAAGATAAAGATGATCCATATTAGGTGTATCGTATCATAGAGAAAAACATACATTGACTTATTGGTACTTAGGTACATACTACTCTATCTTCGCGACATATTTACTAATTGCTAATCTATATTCTATATTAACATATAAATATGATGAATTTGTTTGTGTGTTTGCTTGATCGCGCTAATCGCAGAAACTACTGGTCCGATTTTTTTTTTTTGTGTTCTATCTATAGTGCAATTTTCAAGGACGCCCATAGACTATATAACATTAACCATAAACGCGGGTGAAACCGCGGGTACAACTAGTGAGTATATAATACTAGAAAGGATGGAAATCACTTCGACATTTAATTACTCGAACAATTAATTTTTCGGATGCATGCCCAATTCCTCGGCGGCGATATCGGAAAAAATCATGCATTATTACATAAAGGTGTGTCTACGGCATTGACACAAAACTGTGTCAAGTTCACATGCGCCGGCGCAGGTCGGTTCGTCGCCGCGTTATGTAACGGATGCTGTATTCTTTCTTTAAACATTGTCACTACTCGTGTTTCATCTGCAAAATAGGGCAGCTTTCTCTCAAGAAACCGTACAAATGTTAAGACGCTGTATTTCAGTATGGTTTCAAGGCTTTAATATTGTAACTGTCTTTCGAAATTTACAAGTGTGTAAGGCTAATAATTAGTCAAATATAAACAGGCGTTCATTTATTCTGCAGTTCATTCGTAGAGTTCATAATTCCAAATCCATTTATTCAAGTCAGTTATGAATATCTTACTATACTTATATTTAGATATATTCCACTTTTGCAAGATTTTCACAAAAGAGATAGATGCCATATAGACAATGTTTTATTTGTCTATATAGATCCAAATTTCAATGTCTAATATGTTAACTTAGATAGATTTCAATCTACTAACGTGTAAACAGATACTAAAATTCAGATCCACTATTAAAAAACAGTGGGTATAATCTTATATATATTTATACTAACATATAAAGCTGAAGAGTCTGTTTGTTTGTTTGTTTGAACGCGCTAATCTCAGAAACGAATGGTCCGAATAAAAAAAAAATTGTGTTGTATAGTTCATTCATCGAGGGAGGCTATGGGCTATATAACCTTAACCATAAACGCGGGAGAAACTGGGGGCCCAGCTAGTTAAATATATAAATGCATACGAGTACTGTCACGCTTTTTTTGCATCAGCGTAGACAAAGATCATACCTGTACTAATTGAACGCGCTAATTTTAGGACCTACTGGTACGGTCCGATTTAAAAAAAAAAAATTGAGTTGAATAGTTCATATACTGAGGAAGGCTATAGGTGGCATAACATCCCGCTACGACACATTATCGATAGACGCGTGTAAAACCGCGGGCACAGCTAGTATTGTAATAACCAGACTCGCTAAATCTAAAATCACGATCTTAGCTAACAGTCTAGAAATAGAACCTAAATCTAGAAAAAACGGAGTCTATAAATAAAACATGAATCTAGAAAAACATTAACAAGGCGAATTTAACAAACATACCTACTCGTTAATTGGTGGATTCACGGTCACCGGCTTATCAAAGTCGATTGCGTTCATCAACATTGTGATGAAACCAGAGCGCCGAGGGCAGAAGGCTGCGGAAAACTGCTTGATCCAATTAAAACTGTGACGACTGTTGAGCGCAGGGCCGGATTGGCGATGTCGGGGCCTCTAGGCGAGGTATATCCTTCTTACTCCTACTTCTTTACAGCCTATTTCTTTAATACCCAAAACTGCTGGGTAAGCCTGCTCCGTCTTCTACCATGTACAATGGTAAATTACTTTTGAGCTTAATGCTACTGCATGGCATAAGCCATCTTCATCTTTCGCCTTGTACAAAATCATTCTTATATGGGTTCCACAATTCTCTTCGGATTTCTGGGTTCGGGCGGAGGAGAGCAGGACTCACACCGACTGAACCCCCATGGTAGCATCACCGTTACGTTGAAGTACCCAGAATCCCCATCGAATGGAACTCTGCTAACGATGTACAACGATCCTGTGCCTAACACGTTCTACCTGCTAGCGAATATAATTTGACCACCGTGCAAATTTTATAAAAATATTAAAAACTACCTAAAAAAATTATTTGCACTTGCACAATTTCGAATGTATCCTTAAGGATCCTTAAGGAAAAAAGAATGTATCCTTAAGGGCACACGACAGAGTATCTGTAACAAGGTGAATTCCGTTCAAAAACAGAATCAGTTTTACTTCGGACGTGTGCAGAATTTTCCTTTTTTCTTCATCTAAGTTTCAGTAATAAAGTGCAATGTTCAGTGAGAATACCAACAAGGGTATTGTGCAATACGTAATGAATGCAAATGTTTATGCACGTTACGTGTACTCAGCTGCAGAACATGTATTACAACTCTACGCCATGAAAATGCGTCAAATCAGGTCACAGCATCGGATGTGCTAACTCTTCTTCTTCAAAATCAGTTGAAGACTATTGCAGGAATATCAAAATTATTCCTGCAATGTGCGTCTTTTACAGACCGACGTGGGTAGAGCTGCAGGGAAAAGCTAGTATTGAGTAATGTTAAGTGAATTAAATTATTTTTCCCTTTACATGCACTTAGGACAAATGTGCAGTTAAGATTAAGAAATATGAGACGTGCCGTTTAATTCCAGCCACTTCGTTAGCAAGATTTATGATTGCGGTTGCTCAATCCAAAAAACTTGACCTTCCGAGAGATAATTTTTGAAAGTTTAAAAATTTCAAGGTGAACAATGCTGGACATTTCGCATGCATTTTATGATTGTAGCTCTTTCCAATTATAATCAACAAAACGGGATCTCTAAATTATCATCACACGTTGAACAAATCTCGCCTAGACTCTAATTGTTACTAAAACTAAACTTGCCGTATTTATAGACATCAATTCTTCGATAAGTCAGAACAGTATATACCTACTTGTTATCGTGCTTCAAGACAACGGTTTTGTCTGTGTCGGTTTAACAAACAAACAAACATAATATCACGCCCATTATCCTCAAAGGGGCAGCAGGCCCCTTTAACCACATTCAGCCAAAAACATAACTGGGCTGGGTTAGATGGAATTGTGGAAAAATAGTGACAAATGGCAATCTTGTCGCCTACACAATCTCATACTCAAAACCTCATACACCATTAGTCGCCCTTTACCACATACTAGGCAAGAAACACAGTTGGCACATTATTTTTAAGTCCCAGAACAATGGGCTGGTTTAGATGGAAAATTGCAATTTTGTCGGTTTGTTCTAGCAAATTCTCAAAACAGGGATTTCTTATATATTTATATGCACAGTAGCATGTGCTACTTTTATCTAAGCTGAAGTCTTTAAAGCAAAAAACCAAAATCCTGAATTCTACGTAAAATAATTTTTGTCTTAAATTCCACACGAGTGCAGTCACAGGTATCAGCTAGTCATAAATATAATTATGTGTTCTTATAATTACAACCTTGTTAAAATTAACAGTAATGATTACTTTCACGGTCCACCGCATATTTCTTGAATTATTCGGCTTTCGATGAAAATTGCTGGTCAATATAATTTTGATAATAATATGATATGACGCACACGCAGGATGCGGCGTAATTAATACCGCGTGTTTACAATTCATATTTCATAAATATATTTATCGAACACGTACTATATGTGCCAACGTAATATATTCTACGCCCAATATTTGCGGCTTGCTTTGAGCTGGCAGAACACAACAGTATTTAGTTAGATCTGTGAGATTATAAACATATGTTAAGGTAAGTTTATATTCTTGGAAATATAAATGTTATAAGTACAAAACCTCTTTAAGTTCATGTTATAAGCACATGTATCAAAATGTAAAAACAAAAAAAAGCCTGGTGATAACAGTAAACGTTCCGATCTAATGGCAATATTAACTGTAGCAGAAGGTGCTTGCAATACAAAAGTTCTTACTTGCACCCTGTTGGCCATAACTCAATGTATGTTCCTGTCTCATGTGTCTGTATTATTTAATAGTCAATAAATGTTTTCTATTCTATTCTATTACTATGGAGCTATGGAAAGTCTAGTTGAGAATAGGCAAGATGACAAAAAAATACTGATTAGTACGACAGTTAGATTATAAAAAAATATTAAACACGTATTTTTTTATTTATTTGTCACACAAACATTGACGAAGATACAATGCATTCAAGTTGCGCGTGACGTCACACATTCGTAAAATTTTTACTAAATAGTGACGTCGCAAGGCCCCACTCCAAAACTTTGATTATCTTTATCTTTGTGATTTTTCGTTAATTTGATAAAGCAAAAGTATGTGTCTAGTATTTTTGTGTAATTTAACTGACGAACTTAATAGAGTTATAGTTTTTTAAAACAGTCATCATCCCTATTCAGCAGGACGGTGGTAGAAGGGACAAGAGAACATAAAAGGTGCCTTAGGTCCGTCGTCAGTATTTCAATCCCTGTATCAATAGACGGATGTGGATCTTTAAGTAGCATTTACATCTATGAATGCTTCCAAGAACCTTCGTATAGCGACATCTAGCGGACGAAATGTGTAATGCACATGCTATGCACATATTAACCGGTTTCCGACGTTCCGCCGTACAATCTTCAAGGGCGACAGACGGACAAATAGACTCGTTTCAACTGATTCGCCTTCACTCGACCCATTGTTCGTTTTACCCTTTCGCTATTGTTATTGTATACACTCATTGATCTAAGAAAAAATACCTCAAACTATTCTGATATTCTGGGTCTGATATGTATTTTTACGATACCATGACTATCGATCTAGCGTACCACATATAGGTAATAGGGATTTCGTGACAGCGTGTTCGCGAGTCCGTCATTCGATCCTGCGATTTTCGATACAATGGCTTTTCGCGAGGGCGTACCACTTGATTTTTTTTTCGTAATCGCGTGGGTCGCAACGACGGCATTCGAAACTACATATTAGACCCAAACTGAATATGTAGGTATATCTATTAATATTTTTTCTGCGGGTTGTGTTTTCATTGATTATAATAACTGGTGATATCAAAATTATTGACATTAACCAACACCTAACAAACTTGTAAATGCTCTTTTCTATTTCTTCTTCACTTAACTTCTTACTATGGGAACTTCTTCTTAAAGATTTCCCTAACACTTTCTACAAAATCAAATTCTTTAACAAAACTTGTTCAACAGGATTACTCCTGCATATTTTCGTTGAAACATATTATTATTTTATTAATACATAAAATATTTTGAACACCTGTTACCCCCTAAGGCTTTTATCAAATGCTTATTTGTTTCAGTGCAGTACCTAAATAAACAATGAAAAGTGAAATAAATGCAAAATAATTCCCATATTAGTCTGGGGCTTAAAAATAATGTGATAACTGTGTTTCTTGCTTAGCATGTTGTAAAAGGCTAATGGTATATCGGGTTTTGGTTGTGTGAATGTGTAGGCGACAAGCTAGCCACTTGTCACTACTTTTTCACAATTTATTTTCATCATCTTCCTAGCGTTATGTCCCGTGCTTAGACGGGGTCCGCTTAGACCATGATCCAGGATTTAGCGAGTCTGGTAATTACATTGAAGCGACTGCCGATCTGACCTTCGTAACCCTAAGATAGGGGAACCAGACAATTTTTGGATCATGGTTACAAATTCAAAGTTGTTTGAATTTGTAGGTTTCATCACGATGTTTTCCCTCACCGTCGAGCTAGTGGTATAAATATGTACATAGATTTTTTAAAATCTAGAGGTACATGCCGGGGTTTGAACTCGCACTCCTCGGTTAAGAGGCGCGTGTCCTTACCATTGAGCTACCACCGCTCTTTTTCACAATTTATTTTAACATCTAATATACATACAGCCCAGTTTTATTTTTTGGCTCAATGTGGTTAAAGGGGCTTGCTGCCCCTTTGACTTTGATTACCCCTTCGGGGATTATGGGCGTGATGTTATGTATGTACTCGTATGTATACTAAAATATCGCAATAGAGATAAAAACAAAATTCGCGGATTCTCTTTTACTCCTCACATTGCTATCAACAATGCTCGATGTGTGACATTATCAAATTACTATACGCGCCACATCACGGAGATGCTCCAGTAACTGATGTCAATATTAAAGAGGTATTGTCTTGTTTCGTTATCTTTCATTGCACAACATATAAGGAATTATACAAAAACATTTTGCTAGTTTTGTAATGTTATTATTCCGTATTATTTGCGTATATCTAATTTAGCAACGGGGAAAATGTAACCAAATAAGTTTAACAAAACCACACCTACATAAACATTTACAATGGGCATAGTATACTAAACATGTTGTTCCATGTTGGTCTGGGACTTGGCCCATGTTGATCTGGGACAAATAAAAGAATGTGCCAACTGCGGTTCTTGCCTAGCATGTCGTAAAAGGCGACTAATGTTTACGGTTTACGGGCTTTTGGGTATATGACTGAGTAGGTGACGAGCTAGCCACTTGTCACTCCTTTTCTCACAGCTTTCCATCCAACCCAGCCCACTGTCCCATATTGGTCTGGGACTTAAAAAGAATATGCCAACTGTGGTTCTTGCCTAGCATGTCGTAAAAGGCGACTAATGGTAAATCGGGTTTTGGGTGTGTGATTGTGTAGGCGACAGGTTAGCCGCTTGTCACTGCTTTTTCACAATTTTCCATCTAACCCAGCCCGGCTTTATATGGCTGAGTGTGGCTGAAGGGGCATGCTGCCCCTTTGACTCTGCCTACCCCTTCGGGGATTATGGGCGTGATGTTATGTATGTATGTATGTAGTATATTAAAAATAAATAGAACACTTATTAAACACGTAAATTATTGCAATCATATGATTATAACAGAAAATAACAGAAAATGCAGTCATCTTTTTTTATTGCTTTTGTTTGGCGGCACTGCTTTAATTAATTATATATTATTATCTATAATATAAAAATTTATCAATTAAAAATTAATCGAGAACAGCTGAACCGATTTCGCTAATTATTTTTTAGTTGTGTTTGTTATTATCAGGAGAAGGTTCTTAAGAAAGAAAAAAAATAAAAAAGTGCACGGAAAAAAATGGGTATTGAAAATCCGAAAACGGGGCGTCACGAAGTGCGCCGGGTCAGCTAGTTACGTTATAAAAATATTTTATCTCCCTTATCTACCAATATTACTTATACAATTTTTTTTTTTTTTTTTTTTTCTATACATAGCACAATTAATAAAAATACTAAAAACTAGTTACCGATTAGTTTTCCGCACTGTGGCTATCAGTCGTATGCCCATGTGCATGTCGCAATATTCCGTTATCTCATGCATAATACATTGAGCGCGTTAAGATAAAGCAGGACCGACTGTATTTTATCATCCATCGCCAGCCGTGACCTGCCAAAACGGGAGACTTTTGCGGACAACGCGCAATGTACGGTGATTATTCTTAAAACATTGAAGAAACAAACGCCCTTGGGAATAATTAATGTTAGGATGTGGATGTGGCAACGATGTTATTGACCGATATTTTGGTTTTTATTGTAATGTTAGTGAACTCAATGAAATAGCATCAATGTGAATAGCGATAAGGTTATTTTGATAAAAAAAAAATTTAAAAGGATCAATTAATTTCAACCGAAATTGCATTTTTCGAAATAAAATTTGCATTTAAACTGTCTCAGCCTTATGTAAGACAAGGTTTCGACGCACGGTGAATAATAATCACCTATTTCCTTATCAAAGCGTTTCCCTTTCTTAGGGCTGATTTTTTAATGGCCAGATAAGAATTAACCGACTGATAAAGTAGCAAGTCACCAATTTGCGGATGTCATACGGTATTTTACTAAACAAACAGGCAATGACATTTTACAATGATCCGGATTGTGATTTATTCGATTGATCTTTTATCTGAATGTTGTAAAATCAGCCCTAAGTCACTTAAAGTCTAAGCATTACTTACTCTGAATTCTCGAATTTGGAATCATAGTCATAGTCATTCGATCAGACTATAATCCTGGATTTGTGAGTCTGGTTATTGCATGAAGTGACTGCCGTAACCACCAGACGAAGAACCAGAGAAAATCATGGTTACACATCCATAGTTGTTTGAATGTGCATGTTTAAATTAAACTTAAAAAAATATGGCGTCACACGTCTAATGATGCATCGGGTGTTGCATATATGAATGTGTAGGCGACAAGTTAGCCACTTGACACTAATTACTAACCGTCTAACACCAAGTATTCGCTATTCAGTATCATAAAACAAGCGAAAACCACGAGTTAGAAACAAGTCGCGCGAACGTAAGCGTTCACAGTCCATCGCCCCGGCGCAAGCGCAAAAAGTGCATGCTATGCAACTAATGCGCTTACGCAACCCGCTGTGCGTGGACGATGTATTATTTCCTATATTGTGGCCGCAATTATGCAGTTAATATTAGGAGCTGTAGCTCAATGGAAGGACGCGGGTCTTTGCGAGCGATTTTGATTCGATAGTAAGGTAAATTATATATTTAATTAAATACAGAAGTTTGTTGTTATGTGTATGGGCAGGATACTTTATAATGTCATGCTTCACCGCCGAGCTAGTGCCATAAAAGCACCACTTAGATCTTTTTCAGTCTTGAAGCAGGACCAGCACATAGACGTCAAGGTAAATAGGCCGAAGGATATATGCCAGCGCCCATTATTAAAAAAAAAAGGCGTTTCATAGATTTTTGACACAGACACTACCGAGGATCGGAGCGGCCTAGTATTCCCGACAGAAGGATACGATTTGCTTCAATGTAAGAACCACCTCGGTAAATCAAAAATCATGGACGACCAAGAACAGGACAACATTAAGAAGATTTCTTAGTTTGTGGTTTCGTAAACCGCTCTAAGTCTAAACATCACATTAACATCGCATTTCCTACATTCTCCGTTCCCATAAGAAGCGGCTAATTCATTCCTTTCACGTAGAACCAACTTTCAAACAATGGCGGTGCATCGTTTAGGTATAGTTATATAAAATCATACTCTTCCGCTACCTGGAGTTAGTATCTACTTACTACTTGCAGCATTATGCAGTTAAATGTATAGTCAGAAACGTGAATGCGGAAACGCAGTTTTACCAATGTAAAGTTTCCAGATTTATGCTGACTAAATACATATTCAGATATTTTGACTATATTTATTTATACATGGTAATTTTAATGCAGTGTATATTATTAGTAGATACTCGTATATATTGACTTTAAATATATTATATCGGATTTTCTTCAAGAAACCAAATTTTGCTATTGGAATCGTATGGTACTCCTGACGTGTTGAAAACTGATACATTTTTCTGTACGATAGTGCAAACAGATCGATGTGACGTGTTCATCCTCGAAAGATACAATCTGGCTTGTTGCTGGGGTTCTTAAACGTTTACCTGGTTCTCATGTCACGAGATCCGGGACATATTGACTATCATACATACATACATCACGCCCATAATCCCCGAAGGGGTAGGCGGAGTCAAAGGGACAGCAGGCCCCTTTAACCACATTCAGCCAAAAATAAAACTGGGCTGGGTAAGATGGAACATTGTGAAAAAGTAGTGACAAGTGGCTGGCTTGTCGCCTACAAATTCACATACCCAAAACCCGTTATACCATTAGTCGCCTTTTACGACATGCTAGGCAAGAAACACCTAATTCAAATTCTTTTAAAGTCCTAGACCAACACGGGACATATTAACTATCAGACTACCTAATGGAAAGCCTACTGGAGTATAGTCAATACACCCATTTGTAAGTTTTCAGACTACCTCAGTGGCTGCCTATGGACTATTAGGGGTACTAGACTAGTCTAAACTAGTCAGCTAATGCTAGCCGAAGTCGCAAAAAGGACATTTCGTTCACAACTTTTGAATTCGATCATAAATAAAAATATTTAGGTTTATTGTTAATATTAGTTCAGGTTTTTCTTTTAATATTTCGCTATTTTCCTTATCAGATTACAAAACGTCGATACTAACCCATTTCCAAATCATTCATAAAATTAAAGAAAAATTAAAAGTAATGTCACCAAATATTAAAAAAAAGACTGGCATACATACTATCAATATTGTATTCAGCACGCCTTAAAAGTGTTTAAGTCTAAAAAAGTATTACTTCGGTACTAACGAGACCAATTTATTTAAAGGACAACTCTATTATAATAATCTAATGCGAAAGTGGAATGATGTAGGAGACGCGAAAGGCCCAGGCTCACCT
The DNA here is from genome assembly GCA_951394215.1 of Glyphodes perspectalis. NCBI lineage: Eukaryota > Metazoa > Arthropoda > Insecta > Lepidoptera > Crambidae > Glyphodes > Glyphodes perspectalis. Next base: position 14,406,396 of record OX596208.1, on the reverse strand, counting down.
ACAACAGAAGGTTTGTTTACAGAAGGTGATGTTAGGAGTCATAAAAACCGTAGAGCTTGTATGAAAAGGATCATGAATGTTGAAGAGGCGAGTGAGGTGTGTAAAGATCGTGCCATATGGCGTTCGGTTCTCTCTGCCTACACCGCTAGAGAAGTAGCGTACAGTGTAGTTAGTTAGTTAGTTATTATAATAAGTAACAATCCTAAAATACATATTGATGAGTTATTAACATTATCTGGTTATGTTAATTTTAAATTTAATTTTTAAAATCTGGTTTTGAATACATACATATGAAGTCATTATGTAAATCCTTACATTTTAAGTAACATATGCCTAATAGGTACCTTTTTTTTTTTTTTTTTTTTTTTTTTTTTTTTTTTTTTTTTTTTTTTTTAGTTGGGGAAACTCCCACGAGCCGTCACCCTCTACTCGGGGAAGCAGAGGGCGGTGTGTCGGACTCGAACCGACTAAAACCCCAACGTGGCCTCCAGCGGCGCAGTCCCGGAGGAGCCTGTATCCCCACCGTCGGGACTATACGACAGCTCCTCGATGCTGTGCAGCCCACGACAACAGTCGTCGGATGCACAGCACCGAGCACGCGCGCGCGTCGAGACATGCCAGGCCACCTAGCATGTCTCAACCACTCCGCCCAGGATTCAGACGCCGATCATCCCCGTGACCAGCGTCGTGGGCCCACTCTCGCACTGTGCCCTCTGCTATGCCAGAGGGGCACGCGGAGAGCGCCTCGTCGAAGGGGCCGCCTTCCTCCCGGCGACCCAGATTGAGGGCTTAGCCCTGTCGTCGCAGAGGGAGAGCATCGAGACGCTCAATCCCTCTGCGACCCACCACAGCACGACCCAGCGCGCCCCTGTCGGGTTGCCGAGGATAGGGAGGCGAGCAACGACAACACTCAGCTCCTCCTCTTCCTCGGCAACCCTGGTCCGGCCGCAGTGGGCCACAGCCGGACCGCCGCAACTACCCGGTAGCAAGTCGTGCAGTTGCGGCTCACCTCGGGGTCCTTCTTCGCTTCGGCCCTGTCATGTCAGGGCCTACTAAGCCCCCCCGGTACGACAAACCGAGGACCCCGGCGGGGGGGATATGCTAGGTACCTACGGAACACAAGGAAGTTAGACGCGTGGACTATTCTAAAAAGTATGTCTGAATAATAATTGTATACCACAAACAAATATCGCTGAGACATAATATTTCAAATATCAATTTTTTTTAAGCCGGTCATTCATAGATCTTATTTATTAGCTTGACGAATTCTATTTTTAAATTTTTACGATTTATATTTTTATATAGCCGAAAATCGGTAAGAGCTGCTCCTGTAACATTCGCGATTTCCATATTTCACTTAATAAACGTCCTTTCGTTAGAAGTACTACAGAAGTCAATAGTTTTTTCAACAATTAACATACTTATTTACTTAAGTAGCGGTAATTATGTGCAAGACTAACGTTTACAGCGATGCTTAAACAGTTTTGTTGTCTGCTAAACAATTATTTCTAAATCAGTGTTATTTACAGAATGGAGATTGTTTTTTTATGCACGTTATATTCTAATCATAATCATAATTTTACCATTTCAGCTAATAGCTTTATGTTATAATCGTTGTTATTTCAGGTTGATTTATTAAACACCGTGTTTTGTCTGTTTTTTTATTTTATAGGTAGGTATACCGGCTTTTCAAATAAATAGTCGGGTGAGATTTTGTAAAATATTTACAGGCATTTGTGTGCAATTAATAAACCTAATATACTTTTAAAAAGTTCTTAAAAGACTGTTATTGTATAAATTTTATCGGAAGGTCGTAATAAATACTAATACGAGAATTTATAAATGCAAAAGTGAAAATGTTTGCTTCATTATCGTGTCTAAACGAATCGACCAATCATTAGTTTTTTATAAACATTGACATGAATACAAAAAAGGATGTAAAGCATCTTTGGGCTGAAAAAAGTACAAATCACTAAGGATAGATGAATGTGTATTAACGCGAAGAAGAACGATAATAAGTACCTAAATAATAATCGACTATTTACCAACTTTGGAACTGTTGTCGAGTAGAAAGGTTATAAGTACGTTAATAAAACCAGCTTTTCCTTTTCATGTAATAACTTCGTAATTGATGTTAATAATGACTTTAATGAGATGATAATTATTTAATATAAATAATTTTCCTGAAGCGCCATCATAACGGATTGAATAAATGTTAATGAAGCAACAGCTTGTTTTTTTTTAACACTTATATTGTGTACATTTCACGTTATTATTTATCTGTTAATTAACAATCAACACACAAATATTACAATACTCGTTTGTATGATTTTAACTTGATGTGTCATGTCCCAAAATACATTTATTTAATTGTATGTAAATACACAGTAAAATTACTTTTATTACTTGTAATTTTCACAAGTCTGTTTTATTCAATTAAAACGTGTACGTATTCCATATCTCAAATACATTTCAAACACCCAAATCATACCAAAAATACTACAAACGAAATTGAAAAGTAAAATTACATAGACTAAATATTCACATCCTGTCTAAAAATAACTAGTTACCAAACAATACCTCACGAACGGGCCGGTAAACGCGTGACGAACAACAAAAATCACTATTAAAAATACGTCACCTTTTTCAGAATTGGGGAAAGTCCAGTCATACAGTTTTTAAACACAATCACAGTAACGTAAGCGCGTTGGGTGAGCGCGCGTCGTGCCTCTCAAAGGTTCGGCCGCGGACTACAAGCGCTCTGTGCACTGAGTGGGCTGAATGGGAACGCCAGTGGAACAGCGTAGGAGCGACTTTGTGAACAGCTGGGACTTTCGTCCCGATAGTTCGTTTGTCGGTGACACAAATCCCTTCATCTCAATGCAAACGGGAAAATTATAATAAGCTAGCTTTCTTCCCCGGTTACGCTCGCATTGATTTTTGTATTTCTGGATATGCCCTTAATAGAATTCAAACATGTGGACTCAGTATATTCAAATGTTACCAATAAATTATACCTATTACAGGATTTTGAATACCAAATTTAATTTAATTCCGGCTAATGGCTCCTGAAACACGGTTTATTACTATCTTGGGAGTCAGGATTACATTGAAACTGTACTAAATGGTGTATTAAAATAAATAAATAAATAAAAATAAAAATTAAAAAATTATATTCCTGATTGTTACCTATGTGTTCGTAAAATTCAGGATTAACCGTATGTTCTGAGTCTGAGTGTTAATATCCAATATTTAAGAATATATTTGTAATACCACTGTTGATTCTGATATCTCTAACACAAGTGCTTTAGCTACTTACCTTAGAGTCCGATCAATGTATGTGACGTAGACTGATATATATTATATACTAGCTGTGCCAGCGGTGTCACCCGCGTTTATGATTAATATTATAAAGACTATTTCCGTCATACATGATTTCTATGTAACTTTAACCATTAAGGCTGCACACGCGACGGAAGCTTAAAATAGAGTACCTAACTTCTCCCGTTTTCCCAACATTTCCCTTCACTACTGTGCTCCTATTGATTGTAGCGTGATGAAAAGTATACTATAACCTGCTCAGGAGTGTGAAGAATAATTGTACCAAGTTTCGTTAAAATCCGTCAAGTAGTTTTTGTGTCTATAAGGAACAGACAGACAGACAAACAGATAGACAGACAGATAGACAGACAAAAATTTTACTGAATGCATTTTTGGCATCAGTATCGATCACTAATCACCCCTGATAGTTATTTTGAAAATATATTTCATGTAAAGAATTGACCTCTCTACAGATTTATTATAAGTATAGATTATTATTTTTATTTGTGACAAACCGAATTCTAATCTAGCATTCGCTGAGGACAAACATTAAGAGTTATTCACATACGTATTAATCAAAAGTTGAGATATGATCTTAACAGATTATTCTCATCGTCTAATAATGGTTATTTTTGCGATGATTCAAAACAAATGCATTGAGATTTCTGAGATCTGATTCACAATTTTCCTTCTTCTCAAGTGGGATAAGATTTATCCTCAAAATCTGCGCACAAACACTGTGAAAAAACTGTTTGTACAATTCATAAACATTATTAAATGTATATTATGCAATAAACGTTTGCGTATATTTACTTAGCTTAATTTAAAGTCGCATATACAAAAAATTACCTTGTATACCTACTACTGCAAGCATAGAATTTGACCCCGGCGGGGATAGCTAACTTGATGTGAGTAGGTATATTGGATTTTTTGATGGAATGATTTACAGCCATCCATCATTAAGAGGTTAGTTGGTTACAGTACAAACTACAAAACAGTTGTTTTACTTAATTACATTTAAAACAGGTGTAAATTTCAACAATAAGCTTAGAGTTTTTTTTGACATGACATTTAAACGACCATGTCAAAAAAGCTTTTTACGGTTTGTTGAAATAGCTTTTCTGCCAGTAAACCATTACTGTCCCATGTTAGTCTGGGATTTAAAAATAATGTGCTAACAGCAGTGGCGGACTAACTGGAGGGGGGGGGGGGGAGGGGCGGTCCGCCCCAGGCCTAAGGTCCTGCGGGCCTTATATTATCTCAAGTACTCATCATCCTAAGTTAAACAGTGAATGGTTGACTTTAATTTCGATATGTTAAGTAGTATTTTCATTTTATGGAGGAGTAAAACACCGCAGTCTTGTAATGATTTGTGAATGGTGTCCATACCTAACCTGTAGTGTATTGAACTCTTAACAACAATACAGTCTCCAGACACGAAAGCCCGGTATAAAAACTGAATGGGCTCGAACATTAACCTCTTAAATGGGTCGCGAGCGACCGCCGAATCTAGTTCAGACGATGATAAAACTCTGGGGTCAATTTGATCCCATCCCGGTGAAGGCCACGGCAAAGGTTAACCGATTATGTAATAAATGAAACAAATGGTTTTAAAATTAATGACTTTAGAGCTATTTGATTAAATGTAACTATAGAGTTATTTGCTTCGGCTTCAGAATAACCAGTGTTGCAGAATGGTAAGAACTGGCGCCTCATACCCGAAGAGCTTTAGTTCTAATCCGGGTCAGTACATCTGAGTTTTTAAATCTAAGCACCGATTTATAGCACTTGCTCGGCGGTTATTTAATTATTTGGACCAAAGTGAGACATAATATATGCTAAAAGTGTTCATTTTTAGGTTTGTCATGATAACCCACATAAATTGCGTCTTAAAATAACACTTTAATTATTTATTTTGTATCTATGAGGTAATAGTATAGAAATGGAAACAGTAAACCTTTGGGTTGCTCTGCTGAATAAGTGTTAACAAATAATGATATTGTCGATAACAAAAGTTTAGCAACATATCAATTGGCAGTAATTGTCAAGTCAATATTTCAATATATTGCGCTTAGGGAAACAGAAAATTTTGTGTTAAACACAAAACTTAAATATGCCTACGCATGTATAGTTTTAAAAATTTTAAGTAATTTTATAATATTGTTACCGTTAGTTTCAATGTCATTAGTATTTTTATACTCATACATCATACATTACATACATAACATCACGCCCATAATCCCCGAAGGGATAGGCAGAGTCAAAGGGGCAGCATGCCCCTTTAACCACATTCAGCCAAAAACAAAGCCGGGCTGGGTTAGATGGAAAACCGTGAAAAAGCAGTGACAAGCGGCTAACCTGTTGCCTACACAATCACACACCCAAAATCCGATATACCATTAGTCGTCTTTTACGACATGCTGGGCAAGAACCACAGTTGGCATATTCTTTTTAAGTCCCAAACCAACATATTTTTATACTCCATGAAGAAAATTAGGACATTTCAAATTTAGGTGCCAATTCCACAACTTATACTGTTTAAATACTCTTTTAACAATCAAGGAGTTTCCTCACTGCGACACTAATTTCACTGTCACTCAATGGCGGATCAATACAATGCGATTAATAAACAAGGTCGCATAAGTTATCGCGTACCTACTAATAAATGGTCCTCAACTTTTTTACCGAATGTAGAAAACGGAGAATACACTAATGTATTCTCGTTTTTTCACATTAATTATTTTAATAACTTATCAGACAAACTTTCTACGAAACCTGTCGTTCAGCTAATATTATTTTAGTCTATAGTAAATTAACAATATAGTTTTATGTTTGTGTGTTTCTAGAAATCAGTATTTTTATTAAAACACTAGCTGTGCCTGCAGTTTTACCCGCGTTTATGGTCAATGTTGTATAGCCTATAGCCTTCCTCGATGACTGGGCTATCTAACACTGAAATATTTAATCGGAATAGTAGTTCGTGAGATTAGCACGTTCAACCAAACAAACAAACTCTTCAGCTTTATATTCAAATAAATTCAGACTACATCACATACATTGATCTGACTCCAAGGTAAGTAGCTTATGCACTTGTGTTACGGATATCAGAATCAACAGTGGTATTATACAAATATATAGATACTTAAATACTGAATATTAACACCCAGACACAGAACAAATACAAGTATTCATCACACGAATATTTGTCCTGGGTGGGGATCGAACCCACAACTCTTGGCGCATGGGGCAGGGTCACTACCTATTGGGCCATCGAGATAGTCAAATTTTAATATAAGATAATGATTGATGAACAAAATATTAGTATAAGATAATAATTACAGCAAAAAATATATTCACATACGTCTAGACGTAGAACGTATGTGTTATTATGGTGCAAGATCTAGCATCTTGCACCATAATAAAATTTAAATTCACATTAAAAATAAATAACTACGAGTATTTAATAAAAGAAGAGTTTAATGTGCCAACTGTGTTTATTGCCTAGCATGTCGTAAAAGGCGACTAATGATATATCGGGTTTTGGGTGTGTGATTGTATAGGCGACCAGCTAGCCACTTGTCACTACTTTTTTAAAATTTTCCATTTAACGCAGGCCAGTTTTATTTTTGGCTAAATGTGGTTAAAGGAGCCTGCTGCCCCTTTGACTCTGTCTACCCCTTCAGGGATTATGGGCGTGATGTTATTTATCGTCAACACCTGCAAAAGAAAAGATAGGCAAAGTCAAAGGAACATCCAATGGTGAAAAGTAAGTAAGTAATAAATACAGCTTAAATAAACACTCAACTCAGTCATTTCGGCGCAGGTCGGGGCCTCGCCGTAAAACAGCAATTACTGCCAAGCGTACATATTTCCACGTCTGTCTACTGCAAAGTTCTGGCCTTGGGATACCTACCTCAAGCCTAGGTATTATTGGAAGCGAGTAAAATGGCCTTTAGATCACATAGTAAAATGGTAGATCGTAAGTGTCGTAAAGGAATCTTGAGGAGCATAATCCGATCAGCGCCGATCCACCGTTGTGGGTAAGGTACGGCATGCCCACAACTTAACTTGACCCTAAGTACACACGAGAGCCAGGACCTATGTACTGGACAAGCTCTTAGCTGGAGCGTCATTTTATCATAGTAGTCTAATAGACTGTGTATGAGATGAGCTAGCCACTTGTCACAACTTTTTCAAAATTTTTCATCTAACCCAATTATTTTCGGCTGAATGTGGTTAAGCTGTCCCTTTTATTCTGCCTGCCCCTGATGTATCATCATCCTCTTGCCCTTCTCCTAGTTCATCTGGGGTCGGCGCAGCATCTCTTCTTCTTCCATACGTCCCGGTCAGCCGTCATCAAGCTATCCACTTCCATTTTACTCATATCATCTTTCACACAATCCATCCATCTCTTATTTGGCCTTCCTATGTATATGTATGTATGTAATAGTTTAATAGGTATACAGTATAAGATATCTAAGTAAGTCGGCAGCCCGACTTGAGCTTGTCAGATTTTCGGATAGTGGAGCCCACAACCTTTCTTGGAAGGTGGGATACGCGTTAATATTGGTACGGGGTATAACGTTAGAAAAGTGACCGATTTTTTACTAGTACTAGCCATTCTAAAGTGGATAGAAGTTGTACAAATACTCAGCCATAAAATGATCTGAGTTTTATTAGAAACGAGTTAAGCGCCGAGCCGTCACACCAGTTTGATCCTCAACCTTGGAAAAAATCCGTTAGCACCAAAGCTGATTATGTTGCGTTATTTATTGGCCATTATATCCTGATCCATGCAGGGTGTAATCGATGAGCGAGGCCGAATGGTTGTTTCGTAAAAAAAAACAGGTATACAAAGAGCAAATATTTTTTCCGCGAACCAATTGGAAACAGATGACGTTAGGTAAACACTAGCTGGGTTTGTGAACACGCGACATGTTAAATGGTATATTATGATTGGTGTGGTAGGTCAATGCCGGGCATTACTTAGTAAACTGCTACATAGACGTCGCACGAAAAAAAATATAACGATAACATTCATCCACCATCGCTCTCCCATATAATATCTTAGCTTTTCTAGAAGCTCCTTTAGGGAGAGGGAAGAAAAACACCATAGATCACAGACCTACTACTAACATGCTCGCAATTCCCGATGAGGTCGACAGGGTCTAAAAGGCAGTAAGCTCATCTAACTTTTACCAGAAATTAAATAAGTTGACAAATAAATAAGTCGATAAGTTGACAGTAGACAGGCCCATTGGTCGAGTGGTCAAAGACCCTGGCCACGAAAACGAGGGTCGCGGTTTGAATCCCGCTAAGGGCAAATGTTTCGTGTGATGAACATGGACATTTGTACTCGAGTCATGGGTGTTTATAAATGCATTTAAGTATGTTTATCCGTTCGTTTAGTATCCATAGCACATGTTTATCAGCTTAGTTTGGAACTAGCGAATAGGTGTGTCAGTCTGGAAAATTTATTTATTTATTATTAACTATACCCATTGTACCATTAGTCACCTGACATGCTGGACTAGGAAAACAGTTGATCCATATTAACTTATTTGGACACTAGCTGTGCCCGCGGCTTCACCCGCGTTCAGAGTTCAAAGTTATTAGTTACGTCGTAGCGTGATGTTATGTAACCTTTAACCTTCCTTATTAAATGGACAATTTATCACAAAAATAATTCCTGAGATTAGCGCATTCAACCAACCAAACAAACAAACTCTTCAGCTTTATATATTAGTAGATAAGTATAGATTGGACCCTTGCCAATTACAACTTTCTAGTGCTAAAAGTCTCTGAGCTAAAACGCACCTACAGATAGAAAGACAGACATAGCGAGACAAGAAGGGTTCCTTGTTGACTCCAGAGCCCTAAAAAATATGGTGTGATTAGGATTAAGACCCAATCAGGATTATGTCCAACTTGACTTCGATTCGTTACATTGTTGTTAATAAGTTACGAGAGAAGGCAATAAAAACGTATTAAAAAATCCACGTTTACAAAGACAAAAGAAAAATGGTTGGTATAAATCTTAAATCGCGCTAAGTACACTTATCACGCAATCAAAGTAAGAACGATTACCTTAACAAAACCTTAGAGCTATTACATCTAGGCCTTAAATTATGTAGGTACTAAACTAGTGATGTGTTTTAACCACACGTGTATGATAGTATAGCTTTTTTTAACTATTGTGTATTATACTAGCCAACCACTTGTCACTATTTTTTCGCAATTTTCCATCTAACCCAGTCCAGTTTTATTTTTGGCTGAATGTGGCTAAGGGGCCTGTCCCTTTGACTCTGCCTACCCCTTCGGGGATTATGGGCGTGATGTTATGTTATGTGTATATTATACAGTACTTACCTATATAATAATATAATATAATATTCAACGACATCACATACATTGATCTGATTCCGAAGTAAGTAGCTTAAGCACTTGTGTTACGGATATCAGAAACAACAGTGGTATCACAAATATATACTTAGATATTGGATATTAACACCCAGACACAGAACAAACACAAGTATTCATCACACGAATGTTTGTCCTGGGTGGGGATCGAACCCACAACTCTTGGCGCATGGGGCAGGGTCACTACCGAATGCGCCATCGAGCTTGTCAAAATAGAATAGGCTATATGCTAGATTATTGTGTTGGAAAAGTTAGCTCGTCGCTTACAAACCGTAAACCTAACATCCAATTCACTATCAGTCGTTTTTACGCTGTGCTAGAACATCAGGTTTTTTATTGGTGAAACGTGGTCTACGAGCTTTCACCCTCTGCTTGGGGAAATAGAGGGCGGTATGTCGGACTCGAACCGACTAAAACTCCAATATGGCCTCTCGACGCGCAGTTCCGGAGGAGCCGGTATCCCCACTACTGGGACTATACGGCAGCTCCTCCGGGTGCTAGGCAATAGTTGGCATATTCTTTTAACTGCTAGACCAACATGAGACACGTAAATATGTTCCGCTAATGTCGAACCCTGCCAGTGAAATTTTCAAACATTTTCTTTCGTACACACATTGTCAAAATACATTTAGCAGATAGTGAGGTGACGTGAACAGCGGTATGTCAAAATAACTAATAAATTATGTACAATAATATATTTAAAATATACTGAAAATTATGCACGTGCCTCTTATTCCATAATGGTTCGACAAAGTTAATCACCGTCATGAATATTCAAATTAATTTCAAATTAAAGTCACTATTTGTTAAATTTGTATTTATTTATTTTATTTCTAATTGTTCCTGTTATTCTGTAGACTGATTTGAACTCTAAGCTAAGACTTTTTGTTTACGGAATAACGTAACAATTTAAGAAATATTTTCTCTTTACATTTATTCCGTCACCCGACAGTACCTATAGTTCTTATAGGAAATGTAAGTAAGTAGTTTTAGTTATCTATCCGTATTATCTATCTAAGACTTTGCTTGTTAATGTTAACTTACCTATTCTATTAACAAAGTACATATACACTAAGAGGACTTTCAAATCTAATGAACTATACCTATCGCCTAGTGTATATTGGCCCCATGTTGATCTCGAACTTAAAGTAATGTGCCAACTGTGTTACTTTACCTGTCACGTCTTATAAGGCGACAAATGGTATATTGGGTTTTGGGTAAGCGATTGTGTAGAAGAGCTAACCACTTGTGACTACTTTTTCACAATTTTCCATCTAACCCGACCCAGTATTATATTTGGCTGAATGGGGTTAAAGTGACTTGCTTCTCCTTCGACTCTGCTTACCCCTACGGGGTTTACAGGCATGATGTTATAAATAAAATAAAAGGTATACTTTATGCCTATGTAATATCGGTGTATCATTTATACATTAAATAAAAAATATCAGACTACATCACATACATTGATCTGACTCCGAAGTAAGTAGCTTTAGCACTTTTGTTACGGATATCAGAAACAACAGTGGTATTGCAAATATATATATATATACTTAAATATGGGATATTAACACCCAGACACAGAACAAACAAGTATTCATCATTCGAATGTTTGTCCTGGGTGGGGATCGAACCCACAACTCTTGGCGCATGGGGCAGGGTCACTATCGAAAGCGCCATCAAGTCAGTCGATTTGTAATGACGTGGCAAAACTGTTGCCAAGCCCTGGTTACAGATACCCAAATTGATATAGTAGATATTACCTTCTTACACAAGATCGACTTAAAATGTATCTATACGAATCATGAAAACTGTAAAGAATCGAAATTTGGTTATAATATAACATGATATAAAATCGTAATCGGTTTTATATCATGTTATATTATAACCAAAAAATATTAACAAAACCTTCGATAGCCTTGTATATTGTTTCAAATGTCAGAATACCAACAAGCTGGCGCCAACTTTAGTGTGTAATAAACGCTAATTGTTATGCTCTTGATATACTTCATAATATAATTTACAAGTCGCAGACTATATTGTACACTATCATTGCCCGTAATAGGTACATAGTTTTTTTCTGAGCTTTAAGCCATTGCATTTTCATCGTCTATTGTATGAGGTAAATGATGCGAATTTAACGGTAGTACAGTTCCTAAGTAATATCTTTTAATCAATATCAGATAAGCAACTAAACAATTTTTTGATAAATAAATTGTGCTTTATTTATACGATTATAGAAATATTTAAATCTACCAAATATTTTTTACGACTTTGCAGTGCCTCAATAATTTTACGTACTTTCCTCAATTCAAGTCAAGGTCAGTCTGTATGCTAAACATTGGAATCCACTCACTAGTAGGTATTTGCGTTATAGAGTATCAAACATCCATGGTTTGGTATACACATACCTACTTATCAAGAATTATCAGTTTAGATTTTTTATTAAGAAGAGCCTAACTCTCATAACACAGCGACCTTATATGAGAGTAGTTCCTAAAATGTATGAAAATGTGTTTTCTTGAATAAATGTTTTTTTTTTACATATAGGTTTGTATGTATAAACATTATGTGATCTTATGTGATTGTTTTACATAGATAGTATCTAAATATATTATCACGCTCGTGATCCCCGAGTAAGTAAGCACCTTTTAATAATTAGACGCATTTTAAAAAATTTTAATACCCAAAATGACGAAACATATGTAGGACATTGACGAAATTCTTTAATGTAGTGTCGTAAGGATACATCACTATGCAGGATCCGATGCTGGTCACGACTCGGAGAAGTCAAGTTTCACTGCACAGCCTGCAGTCGGGTGCTGCATACTTATACCCTTATTATCTCGATTAAGGGCCGGTTAATGTCTGAGAAGTACTAATCCGAACATAGTATTACTCTGTGTGCTATTAATAGACAATGTTCCGAATCCATCTCAATTCTTGCGGAGGTAGCTCGAGACGAAGGACACCTCTCATTTCATCATTATTCTATTTCCTTAAGTTATCCTGTTCTCGATTAAATAACTGGATGAATATTAACGTGTATCCGTTATTTTTTTTTTGTTTTTATTTGTGTTCAGCCAGCTTTACTCGAACTGCTACCCATGAGTCACTGCCCACTGAGCTTTTGTGATTGGCCCATCCGTGTTTTAAGCATTTTAAGTTTCTTGCCCATCAGAAAATCTCTGCGCGCGCTGAGTTAATAGGTACCTAGTTTAGAACTATTATCAACTATTATAACAATATTTGTTTGTGGCTCTTGACACAGTTGACACCATGACTGAAACCTGTATCTCATTACTATAAAAAGGTCAAGTACGGCTGGGTAAAGCTTATGTATCAATAATTATGGCAGAACAAGTAACTCATAATTACTACAAGACTACTTGCGGTAGTTATTGCGTACATTGATTGGCTTTACATTGTAAATCTCGAATAGAGAACAATTAATTATTGAGAAAACGTGAATTTTCTACTTAATCACTAAACCATTAGAAATAAGATTACTGTTGATCGTGGTTTCTCAATCTTCAATAGCGCAGCCAAGCAATAAAATAACAAATACAAATCGACTTTCATAATTTGTCCAGTCGAAATTTTATGTCAAATTCTATAAAATTTAGACAATCTTCTTTTTAGTCCCTTATGTTGAAAATTAACGAATGATGATGAAATGATTGATGAATTTCGCATTGCAAAAACCAGATCTCTTTCACACACACATACATAAAATTTCTGGCCACAATCCCAACGGTCCACAACCCACCTTGAGAAACAATGCCTCTGATTATATATAATGGTCGCAGTAAAAGAACTAAGAATATACAATAATTGAAGGGTTGTATGGGTTTAATAGCCATACAGATAAGTATGTCAAAGTCAAAATATCCCTAAGCATTTGTCTAAGTAGGTATAGCATGTTCCCCCCCCGCCGGGGTCCTCGGTTTGTCGTACCGGGGGGGCTTAGTAGGCCCTGGCCATGGCAGGGCTGAAGCGAAGAGGGACCCCGAGGTGAGCCGCGACTGCACGTCTAGCAATCCGGGCAGTTGCGGCGGTCCGGCCGTATGGCCGTACGGCCAGACCCGTTGCGGCCGGACCAGGGTTGCCGAGGAAGAGGAGGAGCGGAGTGTTTTCGTTGCTCTCCTCCCTATCCTCGGCAACCCGACAGGGGCGCGCTGGGTCGCGTCGTGGTGGGTCGCGGAGGGATTGAGCGTCTCGATGCTCTCCCTCCGCGACGACAGGGCTCTGCCCTCAATTTGGGTCGCCGGGTGGAAGGCGGCCCCCTCTGGCGAGACGCTCTCCGCGTGCCCTCTGGCTTAGCAGAGGGCACAGCGCGAGAGTGGGCCCACGACGCCGGTCTCGGGGACGATCGGCGTCTGAATCCTGGGCGGAGTAGTTGAGACATGCTGGGTGGCCTGGCATGTCTCGACGCGCGCGCGTGCTCGGTGCTGTGCATCCGACGACTGGCGTGGGCTGCACAGCATCGACCACCGCCGCGCGAGGTGAGCCGCGTAGCGCGGCACGCGCACTACCGGAGGAGCTGTTGTATAGTCCCGACAGGGGATACCGGCTCCTCCGGAACTGCGCCGATGGAGGCCACCTTGGGGTTTAGTCGGTTCGAGTCCGACACACCGCCCTCTGGATCCCCGTCCGGAGGGTGACGGCTCGTGGGAGTTCCCCAAGTAAAAAAAAAAAAAAAAGTTATAGCATGTTATCAAATTCAAGTACATTTTAACCAAAGGACGCGATATATTTTTTTCCTTAACACACTACTATACAATTGCTCTGTTTGCAACATTCGGTTAACAAGAGTGAATAGGTTTGATAATCCGTATGACTATGATGTTAGTATTAGCGAATCTAACTATTATACTAGATATTAAGCCTGCAATGACGCCACCCCCTTGGAAAACCAAATTGGATGGAATCAAATATCTTTAACTTCTTGAATGTACCGCTTTCTCAAATCCAGAGGTACCTATGAATATTTAAAACTGAAATAGGTAATAGGTAGGTACCCGACTTTGCCAACTCGAGTCAACTTACTTGATACGAGGTATTGTGAGACGTTTACAGTTTGCGCATTCTTCCATCTAACCCAGTCCAGTTTTGTTTTTGGCTGAATGTGGTTAAAAGGGCCTGCTGCCCCTTTGACTCTGCCTACCCCTTCGGGGATTATAGGAGTGACGATCTGTTTGTTTTGTTTGTTTGCATTCTTTTTAAGTCCCATGTTGGTATGGGACTTAAAAAGAATGCGCCAACCGTGTACCTAGTATGTCGTAAAAGGCGACTAATGGTAGATATATCAGGTTGTGTGAAAGTGATTGTGTAGACGAGCTAGCCAATTGTCAAAACTTTATCACAATTTTCCATCTAACCCAGCCCAGTTCTATCTTCGGCTGAATGTGGTTGGGGGGACTTTTTTTTCACCCGGAGTAATGCGTTACGCATACGACTAACTCATACTCGCGTCGGGGGGACGAGATGATTATTTGGGACTCCCAGGGCCCTTTGCATCAAGAGACCCCCTCTCCGGCCAAGATGGTCCTTTGACTCTACCTACCCTGGGATTGCCGGCGTAAGGCGTAATTGTGTAGGTATATGTGTGTGTATGTACTATGAAATGTTTAAGCTTCCACTGCATCTGGTATTCTGGTGTAGACCCTAAATAAAATAAAAAGTTGAACATCGTTGCATCTTATCTCACTTCCAGTAGCTAATACTTCCTAGACGTGATGCATAATGAAACGGTTGCCTATATAATGACATTAATAGCCCTCATTTCAGTTTGTTTCACACCATTATGCTATTTGTGACGTCAATGAAAGGCATGTAGGCTATACAGGTTGAGAACGTCATTAAGCTAGAAATGTAGGCCTTCTTGAATCCTGGAGTGACGCAAATATTTCATAAGCCTTATGAAACTAGGCGAAGTTTCAATAGCCTCTATCCCTATCTATTTAAAGGTGTGACTTCTCTATTACTCAATATTTGACAGGCCAGTTGGTCGAGTGGTCTGAGAGCGTCTCTCTGGCCATGAAACCGAGGGTCGCGAGTTCGAATCTCGCTAGGGCGAGATTTTTATATGGGACTTTCCCCCAATATGAAAAGGAAGCCTAACCACTAAAACTTTGTGGTGTAACGTCGAATCGCTTCTAGGGAATGGATCTGGAAACATATTCCCTACCAACAAACCTGCTCTAGGCCATCCCTTATTAGGTATACTTACCTACATTGACAGACCGGCACTGCATATGACATATCGTCGGTGATACTGCAATACAGCTTACAATGTACTGCAATAATGACGTTTGATTATAAGGCCTATTTTTCAATGTTATTTAATGAAAGTTAGACTGAGGATCAAGTGTTAGTTACGCGCTATTGTAGTATCACCAACGATATGTAAAGGATGGTGTAAACTTTGATAATAATAAATAAATAAATGTGCACCAAATTTAATCTACCAAGGAAACCCAATTCTTCCTTATATTTCACCATTTAGTAAAAGTTGTACGACTTTTTGCACTTGCAACTTGCAACTACCTAGTTTAAGACTGTTCACAACACGATCCTATCGTCATACTTAGGCTCTGCTAAGTTCACTTTACTGGTAAACTTCCTCATGATAGCAATTTGTTTGATGTAAAGAAAATCATCGAATAAATTTACCAGATAAAACAGGTTGTCGATATACGTGTACGACTATAACTATCTGGTACAAGTCAATATTGTTAGTTTTCTGACAACCATTGCTCTTTTGACGTCTTTTGATGTGCTTGTTTGCATGCCAGATCTGTGAAGGCCGAATTAATTGTAATGATAGATTCTTGGCCTATAATAACTGGTCTGGAGACACTGCATAAAAATATATGCACACCTACCTACTTTATCCGAGTATGAAAATATGTTTACCATATGGATTAAAACATAATCTTTTATGCTATGTCGAAGTTTAATATACATGTGAACAACAATACCTAAATAAAATCTTTAGTTATTTCAAGTTTTCTTTGTTCAATACACACCAATTAATTAATTACACAAGAATAAATTACGACCAATGATGTTACACATCCCTTTAAAAACAATAACTATAGTTAGCTAAACTTTTTATTGTGCAACTAAACTAACTTCTATAAGTACTTGCCGAGTTATATAGTTTAAATAATATTTTTCTCATTCAAAGCAGGATGCTCATATACATTTAAATATATTTTACATTTCGAGAAACTGTTCGTCAATGTTTTTCCATATGCATAAAATCAGTGATGGAAAAATACCCGCCCTGAAACAAAGAGCCAAATTCAATGGCAACCAAATCCTGATTTTCTACTTCTGCACATTTTTTGTAGCGACCAGAAATAACCTCCACCACAAATACCAAAGAAGCCACACCAGCACCACAAAGCAGAATGGGCCACGGTATCACAAAATGCCTCTTAATTTCTTTTGGGTTCATCCCGCGATCCAATTGCTTGTACATATAAATGTCGTCAAGAGCTTTCATTATCAGCCCACCTTCTCTCATACGAAGAGTACGGTAATGCAGATCGCCAAGCTTCGGAAATCCCTTGTAAAGATAAATGCCGTACATAATCTTGTGCAAAGGCTGCTTGAACGCGTAAATCTTGCTGCCGTATGAGTCGTGAAATTTGTCTCTGTAGAAAGAGTAGATGGAATAAAAACTGACAGTGAAGGCTTCGTCGGTATTACTAACCGTCCCGATACTTTCAACAAGTTTCTCGCAGCCTTGAGTATAGTTCTCGTTATTACAGTACATTGGCTTTTCGTCATCAGCATTTGACCACAACACCATACACATGACTCGACTCACACACGACTTCAATTTGTAATTCTTCAAATCCTCCTCGTTGGAAATCTGATACACGTTCAAAGGGTGTGTAGTCAAACTTGTAAGACTCGTCTGGTAATGCAATCCGATAAGCGAGGCAAAGAAAATCCATTGTAGCAGCACGAGTTTCGCCACCAAATTTTTCGGTAGCCTTGTCACTAAACCATGGCTCAGTAAGGTATCGACCATTTGGAACACGAAAGAGCTCTTGTCTTTTATTTTAAATCCAACTATCATCATCGTAGAATACATCACGAAAGCCATTAGCAATAAAACCCATACGCTTGCTGGGAATTCTATGTAGATGTACTTCCACATGGCTACATCTCTCGCTTGTTTTACTAATGTGACCATTTCGTCATCATAGGCCAGGTGGGACCAAATGTAGTCGAATGCTTGTGCTCTAGAAGCCTGCAGAAACATCCCTCCAATATTAATATCGAGTTCGTTATTCTGCAGCCTTTTTAACGGGCCGGCTGCAGTCATATCGGGATTGACTTGTGAGAAGGATTCAGCCGAATCGTAGTTCGTGTAGTTTATGTTGAAATGTTCGTATTCGCTGAGAATTTTGAAGACGAATTGCTCTACTCCATTCACTTGTATCAGTGAAGGATTTACTGAGAAAGGAGGCCAATGAGCGTACTCTATATTGAAAGTGCAGTTTCGAAGCCCTGTTCCTATTTTGTCTGGAAATAGATTGTCAACGTCAGGATTCAGACATTTTCCGTAAGATATGATTCTGTCGTAGCGTTTGCCGCAGTTGAAGTTTTCGTACGGCTCATAAGTGTACAAGGCCATATCGTCACTTGCATCAATGACAAGAACATTCGCAACATGGAATTTCATCAACTCGTCAAATATTTTGCGGAGGTCTCCAACAATGTCATTCAGTATGATCAAGAATGTTGCTTTTGGGTTCCATATCTCCTCTTTTATGAGCCAATGGAAATTGGCAGTAAAGCTTGATATATTAGCTGCGTGTATCAAGTAATTACCAATATACACGGAGAGTTGAATATGGGGAGTACGCGATATGAACGAGTGGGTAAGATCATCATCTAAAGCCTGTAGCATGATTTCATCAGAATTCATATCAACGTATGTTATGAGGCTTATATTTGTAAGATGTCGTTTTAAGATTCTCGACACGCACGTAGTTATTTCAGTTCTTCCAGGATTGGTCAAGATCTTGGAACTCTGAGCATTCACTGAACTTAATAAGAACATAACAACAATTAATAAGAACGTCATTGTTCGAAGCTAAAATTATAATATCTACATAAATCTAATCAAATGCTTTTCGTAAGTAAATGGATGATAATCAATCAATGTTCCATTAGGACAGCTTGTCTTTTGTCAAGAAAAGAAATGGTCGTCTGCTTACTTATCACAATATTGTTCCATTAAAGCTTCTAATGAACCCATTACTGTAAGACTGATTACCATCAACTTTTACAACTATGTCAGTTTAGTTTAGTAAATTTGGTTAGACATCATAATATATTGTCTGGTGAGCGGTGGTGGCTCAATGATAAGGACACGTGCCTCATAACCGAGGGGTGCGGGTTCAAACCCGAGCACGTATGTACCTCTGGATTTTTCAAATCTATGAACGCATTTATACCACTAGCTTGGCGGTGACGGAAAACAGCGTGATGATGCAGCTACCGTTAAATCTAGTTTTCATATACAGATATATTGCTAGTCTTTTTATTGTTTTATACATCTACTTCCTTCTTTATGCCAAGGTTAAGTATGCGCGGATATTAACCCTAGTCATAAAATGTTGAACAAAGTTTATTCGCAACCGGTCCAGAATATTTTTAATAGATGTAGGTACTTAATCTATGTTGTAGGTAATACAGACTAAAATATGTACCTGCAATCGTGGAATAACCATTTTATACACTTCAAGTACTGCCATCTGTAGTTCTAGAAAAGTACTTTATAAACAAACACACATTATAATGTACCAACAAAATTGGGTTTGTGATTGTGAAGGTGGCGAACTAGCCACTTATCACAACTTTTCCTTCTTACAAACTATTAACATGAAGGTGATGTTAGGAGTCATAAAAACCGTAGAGCTTGTATGAAAAGAATTATGAATGTTGAAGAGGCCAGTGAGGTGTGTAAGGATCGTGCCATGTGGCGTTCGGTTTTCTCTGCCTACCCTGCTAGGGAAGTGGCGTGAAGTTTAGTTAGTTAGTTAAATATTGGATATTAACACCCAGACACAGAACAAACACAAGTATTAATCACGCGAATGTTTGTCCTGGGTGGGGATCGAACCCACAACTCTTGGCGCATAGGGTAGAGTCACTACCGAATCTGCCATCGAGACAGTTTTATATATATATAAAAAAATCGTGTCACAGTGTTAGTTGCCATACTCCTCCGAAACGGCTTAACTGATTTTGATGAAATTTTATATGTAAGTAGGTACACTTGGTAGGTCTGAGAATATGTTGTTATCTATTTTTCATACCCCTAAGTGATAAAGGTGGTCCACCCCAAAACTATAACTTGAAAACGGCTTCACCGATTTCGCTAAATCTATTTAGTTGTGTTTGCTATGGTCAAGTGAAGGTTCAAATAAAAAAATAAAAAAATTGCGCAGTAAATTTAAAAAAAAACGGGTATTGAAAATTCGAGAACGGGGCGTTACGAAGTGCGCCGGGTCAGCTTGTATGCAATAAAAATATGAACGAATAAATAAAACAAATATTGATCAGTCAGTCCCTTTAATAAATAATGTCATGTATAAAATCAATCACAATTTCCGATAACTAGATGAGAATGATTTTAATATAAAAACTATAATTATAGCTTAAAAAGCAGTCGACCTCGAACGCTTAACAATTGATGACAATTATATAATATAATAAAATAGTAAATAATATTCAGGCACCACTTCGATACGTTTAATTAAACGCATTTTTAGAGAACAAATACATCGAATTACATAATTAGAGTACTGGAAGAACTTCAAATATAATAAGATTATAATAAGATTGATTAGTTATGGTTTTGTGGATTAGAAACCGCACATGAGACGATCTCAAATAATAAAGGCGAGTCTCCACCATACAAAAGTTGGCAACATTTGTTCGGTGGAGACTCGCCTTTACAGAAACTTTAGTCACCAACACGTGTTGCCAACACAAAAGTTGGCAACTTTTGTTCGGTGGAGACTAGCCTTTACAGAAACTTTTGTCACTAACACGTGTTGCCAACACAAAAGTTGGCAACTTTTGTTCGGTGGAGAGTCGCCTTAAAACATACAAATGTATTTTTTGATTCACTTGCACCCAGAACTAATACCGTTGGATGCTGCAGTCTCCACGGCACAGCACTGATGAGTCATATTACGAAGGTACAATGGCTGTCCTAGACCTCTTGATCTGATACACGTACTCATTAATAACACGCAACTAGGAATGCATGACAAACTACTTATGTAAGCTATTTAACTAGTTCATTGGAAAATCTGTAATATAGAAATATAATAGGTAATAACAGTTAATTTTTTTATCGAAATACGGGCGATACATAACAATTTTAAACACATATAAACTTTGACGACAAAGGACATGCCGGATGTTTTTGTTTAATCAAACAGTTAAAAAAACCGTAATAATTTTCTTGTTTTATAGCAAACATACATAAAATAAAAAATATCATGAATATACACAATCTTAATTTAACTGTAAGTAAACAAATAATAAGAAATACGTCTCATAACTTGCTAAAGGATCAGTTGATTATGCATTACTATTAAGTACGCGTATCGTTACAATTCAATGAGGGTTTTTTGAAATAAACGTCAGATAGATGGCGTAACTGTGACGTACACGGTCTTGTCACCCTACTATTTGGTAAGTTTTCAGAACAAACTGACATACGTATCACATAACGAAGGGTCCTGTCAACAAATAACAGATAGTGACAGTGATAAGACCACGAGCCTCCCACGAGCAACCTGGCGGTTTTTGTTTTTTGAAAACCCACATTCAACAAATACTTGACAATTTCATAATATCACAAAGCGTATTAGTTTGAGAATTGTATTGAAGCAGTACCTCTATTTATGAGTGCATATCACAATAATTTAGTAAGATAATCTTAATAAAACTACTGTGAACAGTTCTCCAAAAAGTAGATATACATAGCTGCGATCACTTATACAATGTTTCATTGAAAGCTGTATGTAAATGCTATCGCTACGCTTTTAGAGAAGTGCGAGGAACTCCAGAATATTCCTGAAACGTGATCTCTAACACGCACCAGCAAATGCGGATCCGCATTCATCAGTGCAGATATTTCCGTCTCAGTGCGGATGTTTCATTGTTAATGCGGAAACTTACTACTACTTAAAGAACCAATGAGCGTGTGAAATGCCGCTATGTTTTCTAAAGCCAAATATACTCGTACTTCTATGTTCACAGTTGGCGTTAATTACAGGATAGTGACCTTTAGAATCATACAAACTAAGTTAATATATGGAACAGCTGGTCTATATTAATTACATATTTTTAACCTTAATTCTGACAGAAAAATGGTTTTAAAGTACATTCATTAGAATTACAAATGTGGATCCAAAAGTGTAGCGTTAACAATACTTAACATTAAACATATCTCCAACATCACAATCGCTTCTAAAATAAATACATAGCAGAGTTGTGCAAAATTATTACATTTCTTAAACAAAATAAAACGGGTATAAGACTAGAAAACTTCCTGTCACCGATCTCCCTGCTGTACCGTGTCATACAAGCCTCAAGTGTAGTTTACGTTCATAAGAATAAATCTAGTCCAGTTAAAAGTTTACCGATAATATTTATAAACGTAATGCCGTAAGCAAAGTTCATATATAAGCACAAAAATTTCAACACGTTCGCGTCCGTTCCAATACTATTATTTTACACTTTAGAATTGATACTAAGAGACCGCTTAGCGACGTGTTATCGTTTTATTTTCTAATCGTGATCTTTAACCTAACTTTTATGGTTTTAAAATACAGGACATTTTCCGTACAGGCCAAGGAAACAATACAAGGACGTATACGTACATCATATAATATCACGCGTTAAAGAGTCCAAATACTAATTCTATGGACCGACCCAAATATTTAGGGTAAAATTAAATTTATAAGATTTATCTCTTAAATATACTTCACTTTGATAACATCTAAAAATAAGTTGTAAACATATATAACATAGCACATAAAATATTTTACAGACGACGGATTTGAAGGATGACATAAATAAACACATTTAGCCATCTATCTAGATAAACTAGAAAAATATAAAATCTAAAATTACTTTTCCATAAACAATTAAACTTGTCATTGTACCAAATGGAATGGTTTGTGATGTTACGTCAACGTATATCAAGAATAAATGTTTAGTCAACATAAGAGTTAGCGTCAAGATTTAATTGTACTAAAATAATATTAAAATGTGACCTTTAACAATTTCGCACAACTCCACAATACTGTGGTTTCAGATCCGACGATGTAAACGAATTACTCATGACCAATGGCAACTACAAAGCTGTTTATTATTATAACCACAGAGTAATAATATACTACGTACAACAAGGGATACTGCCCATTCTTGAAAAGGTACTGCTTTAACTCGCGCAAGAACAGCGACAGTGGTGAGTAATTGGAACTACAGCAATGTTTAGTCTGTTTGTCAGGAATAATATAAGATGCCGCTACAAGCACAGGTTAGTTGTTTCTTAGTAATAATACGCCATCTGTGTAAAAATCATGGTTCTAAAACAAAGATTATTATGGTTTATTTCTGAAGAAAATATTTTATAAACACGTTTTTTACCTAAATTTACGTAACGTAAATAACTTA
Source organism: Glyphodes perspectalis (assembly GCA_951394215.1). Classification (NCBI taxonomy): domain Eukaryota; kingdom Metazoa; phylum Arthropoda; class Insecta; order Lepidoptera; family Crambidae; genus Glyphodes; species Glyphodes perspectalis. The sequence continues at coordinate 14,382,930 of OX596208.1, read as the reverse complement.
TTTTATAAAAAATGCATTTGTTTAAAAGTGAAATAATAACGTTTTTAATCGGTTTTACCTCTCAATCAGTCTGTAGCGACATCTGTCTGTGTCAAGTCTGTACGAAATCTAAAATGTATGAGACTGACCAGACATGTTATAACTGAATAATTTTTACAAAAATGGAAATTAGCTGACAATGTCCCATCGAGGTATGGGACCTCATTATCAGTTAGTTATTCAAAAAAACAACTGTGTAAGGCCCTGGAAAGGATTTTTTTTTATTCCAGTCCTTATTGACTGTCAAACTCTATAATTTTGAAGCATATTCACACTAAACACTTTTCTATAGTCAGATTAAAATAACAGCTTAATAAATGATAATACAGATTATTTAATAATGACATCACCTGTTCCGTATGTAAAATACCAAATGACGTTCTCAAATAAGACCTGTCACATTATAGTTTTGTCTTTGAATATTAAGCAATCGACTAAACACATTCAATTGACAAGAAAATGTAATAATAATTCATCATGTATTATTCAAAACATCTTACAAATACGACGGACGTACAAAAAAAAACATGAATAACAAAATTGGTCTTCGTATTTGTATACATCGTCGGATACCTAAACCACTAGACAGTTGAACAGTAAAACCCGAAGACAGTTAATAAGTCGCCGCGCGAGAGTCCGTAGAATAATAACATTGGAAACAACACAACTGGAACATAAGCGATTCTCACAACACTCCACGCTATACACTTGAGCGAGATTCCCGTCATTAGCACGAAGGGCAGTTTTGCATTGGCGTGTACATACATTTAAATATATATTTACAATCATGGGCCCCTTTAAAAAACAACTTACTTTATATACCAAAGGGGGATTTTTCGTCTAAACCTAAGGGTTTAAGTTAACGATGAACAAATCGTGTAATATTTTTTATACATTTTATACAACACTTCCCTACCCACCTTACCCTTTCGTGTGATTGGGGGGAGCTACGTGTCCTCCTCACTTTACCCTTTCATGTGATGGGGGGGGAGCTACGTGTCCTCCCCACTTACCCTTTTATGTGATTTGGGGGGGGGGGGGTTACATATTCTCCCCACTTTACCCTTTCATGTGATTGGGGCGGGGGAGCTACGTGTCCTTCCCACTTTACCCTTTCATGTGATTGGGGTGGGGGGGGGGGGGCTACGTCTCCTGTTTACAATGGGAAAGATGACACCTCATTTTTTTTCACCTCACCTCACCACAAAGTCATTTAACATAATATAAACATATCTGAGCATTGCTTATCATTGATTGAGGATGTCATCTTCCGTATTTTTTTTTAATAACTAATTTGGCGTTTACAATTTCTTTTCTGATACATTACCAAATAGTTAAATTATTATTACTTTTTTAAAATATTGCATGCATATTATTTAGCAATTAAGCATTTATACACAACGACATACAACCTAAATTCTCTAAAAAAATTCCTATTTCAAGTCTGATTAAGAGAATTTAGCTTCGTTTTATACCATCTTAATTATTAACTTCAATTGTTTATAACTGATGGAAAAAAAAACATTAAACAAATGGTTCCGAACAAACTTAATAGATGGAATCGTCATACCGTGAATCATAAACGCAGTTACAAAATACCCTCGATGGTTTTACAAAACTTGTACCCTATGTTAGAATGTACAAGGTGTTTGTAATTGTTAAAATAAGTTAATCGTAAGCCATGCTGATAACAACACCATCTCCTGTCACTAATGTCTTGAGTGTAAGCCATTAGCTAACGAACTGGTTTAGGGCGGCAAAGACATTGATATTTTTTGATGACAAGTTCAATAAATACAAAAAAAAGATTTCCGATATTATCAAAGGTGATGAATCTTGCTGTCGGGATCCAAATCCGGATTAGTTGGTAGTTTTAAGGTGGGTCTTATAACACGAATGTTTGTTTAACGTCTTTTATTAAACGGTACTGTTAGAAAGTATATTAATCATGCTGTGTACACTAATTATATGGATCACTGCCTGGTCCATTAGATAATAATATAGCGTTAATGTTAAATTTGTATGTGGTAGTGATCTGTCAGTGTACCTTTGCAAAATAAATAAATAAATAAATTAGCAATGTAACTTTCTTAAAAAAATACAGTGTGTCCCATGCAACCTGTACCAGAGAAGGTCAGTGGTTTTTATTTTTCACTTTTCACTCTTAAAGCGTAATATGTACAAAAAATAAGACAAACATCATACATGTCCCATGTTGGTCTGGAACTAAAAAAAAATAATTTGCCAACTGTGTTTCTTGCCTAGCACGTCGTAAAAGGCGAAGATATATCTGGTTTTGAGTATGTGATTGTATAGGCGACGAGCTAGCCACTTGTCACTACTTTTTCACAATTTTCCATCTAACCCAGCCCAGTTTTGTTTTGGCTGAATGTGGTTAAAGAGGCCTGCTGCCCCTTTGACTCGACCTACCGCTTCGGGGATTATGGCCGTGATGTTATATATTATAGTCAAGTGAAGGTTCTTATGAAAGCAAAAAAAAAAAGTTGAGCGGTAAATAAAAAAATATGGGTATTGAAATCCGGGAGCGGGTCGTTATCTAGTGCGCCGGGTCAGCTAGTAAATCTAAAAATAAATAAAAAATGGTCATATCTCAAAAACAACAAAAAATCGTAGAACATACATGGGGGTTCAATCGATTGGTGTCCCCTAACCACTGACCTTTGAGGGTACAGATTGCATGGGACGCGCTGTATATATAGTCCTCTTGTCTTTCCGTTACTCATGTACACAGCTGTTATATATCTCAAGTAAATCCCAAAATCGATATAATCAGTATATGTTACAAGTAATAGGCTAGATAACTAAAAAAATTTGTTAAGGCCGTCAGTTAGATTATAAAAAAATATAATTGAACACGTACTTTTTTGTTTATTTGTCAAACATACAATGACGGAGATACAATGCATTCTAGTTGCACGTGACGTCACGCTTCCGTAATTTTTTTACAAAATAGTGACGTCGCAAGCCCCCACTCCATAACTTTTATGCTCTTTATCTTTGTGAATTTTTGTTTATTTGGTAAAGCGAAAAATACCTATGTGTCTAGTATTTTTGTATAATCTAACTGACGGACTAAATAGAATTATAGTTTTTTTAATGCAGTCATCATCCCTATTCATGGGTAATCTATGAGACTACAGGTATGTACTGTGGTTTTTAATACAATTTACAAAATCCCATACAGACCACATAATAATAATATCGACACAAAGTGTACATCACAGCTAGATTTTTAACTCATTTTAACAATCGATCATAGTCTCGTTAAAAAATAATATGAAAAAAATATAACATATAACATTAAACGCCAATGCAAAATTAAAAGTTCAACAACCCGACAAACATTTACAATCGTTGCTCACGTAGTCCCTAGCCGCAGAATTATTGCAAAAGCAGTATTATTAATTTAACTAGTGAAATTGTAATTTATACCGACATCTGCTAATCGTTACCAACTCATGAAGCAATTTAATATCATAATTATATTCTAATTACAATATCCAGTTGTATTATGAATCTCCTTATTTACTTTCCTTCCTTAGGACGTTAAATTGTAATCCTAGAACCGATTGGTCCTCTTTTGTTTTAAAATAAGCTGATATCTTGGTAATATCAAAACTTTTGCCTAGGATTACCATCATGTGAACGACAGAATATATCTAATTCAGTTTGGTTAATACGAAATCTTATAGGATTAAAAATCATTTCAAAAACTCTTAATTAAGTATGTTTCGGTTTAAATGTAGCAAGTGAACTTACAATTTAACACACAGTATCCGTTTAAATTATAAAAAAATGAGTTACTGCTTGTACGAAATTTATAAAATAACAAAAGTCTTCAATCACAAAATCACTAGTGAAATCATAATGCCACGCAACAACCCCGCATTGTACACTATCGCTATTGACTACAATACCTCTCGCGTCGCCGGCCGCGCTAGCGGCTTGCGGGTGAAGGCGCGTAGCAAGCATCACCTGCTGCGATGGGTGACCGCCTCGGCACCCTGCCGCGCGAAGCGGAACATGCCGTTGGATATCGCGACTACTGGCGAGAACAGCCGGAGTGGATATTCGCTGGAATATTTAATAAATAATAAATAAATAAATATTCGACTACATCACATACATTGATCTAATTCCGAGGTAAGTAGTATAAGCACTTGTATTACAGATATAAGAATCAACAGTGGTATTACAAATATATACTTAAATATAAGATATTAACACCCAAACACAGAATAAACATAAGTATTCATCACACAAATATTTGTCCTGGGTGGGGATCGAACCCACAACTCTTGGCGCATAATGCAGTAACACTACCGAATATCCTGGTTCTGAGTTCTATATTCTAGTATGTTTACGATATTTATCCTGATTTCCAAACGATTAAACTACTAAAGTTGTTTAAAATTATTTTATATTTCTTATGTCAACAATATAATTATGAAAATAAACAATGGCATATTTATTTACTAGCGCGCATTGTTCGAGCAGGTAATCTGTTTAATGAGGGCTTAAAAGATAATTAGGATAATTAAACAATAAGTTTAATTACCTTCCAGTGACTGGAGTGGCCTCATTACCGCTTAGTATGAATACAGGGAAGAATATGGAGAACACACAACCGCTGAAACAAACAATTTTATATATAGACACAAACATACATCGCATTCAGATAATAGTTTCCATAGATATCGTTCAGAAAAATAACAAAGGATACCTTAAATCAAACTAACTAATATATTTTTAGCAATTAAAAATCAAAACATAGATTATATTTTTCATGTAACGTAGTTGTCTGAAGAACCGATTATTATAAGGATCGCCTAGGTCAGATGAGCAGATGCTTCCATAACCAGGCCAAATCCGCTGCTAAAGGATTATGGTCTAAGCTCCCAAATTGAAGGGACATAACATTAAATAAATAATAAATAATAAATTAAATTAATTCTGCAGACTGACACACCAATTCTCTAGTTCCAAACTAAGCTATATAAGCTTGTCCTATGGATACTAGTTGAACAGATAGAAATACTAAAATATTTTTATAAACATCTGTGACTCGAGTACAAATGTCCATGTTCATCACACGAAACATTTGCCCCTAGCGGGATTCGAACCCGCAACCCTCGGTTTCTTGACCAGGGTCTCTTACCACTCGACTTTAACCTGTCAAAACATTAAGAAGATGATTAATTTATGATACGAATGGAACGACATGATATTTAATTTATGATGAATAGCCCATAATATATGGTCATTGTATTGCAGCATTGAATCAAATTGACAAATCTCCAATTCAATTTAATCACTAAAAAACGAAGCCATTGTGCCACGTGCCAATTCTAAAGTTGATCGATCGCATTATAAAGTTCATATGTCAACTCGCTATAAGTATCCTTACTACGGCAGTGGAATTCTAATTGGCATAGTGAAGGACTGGCGGAATAACGATTATAACACGCTTATATTAACTTCACTAAAGTGCCTATGTAATCAAACCAGAAAGGTCCATTTTGACCTATGTACTTGTACAATATTGTACATACATAACATCACGCCTGTAATCCCCGAATGGCAGCAAGCCCTTTTAACCACATTAAGCCGACAATAAAACTGTACTGGGTTAGATGGAAAATAGTAAAAAAGTCGTGACAAGTGGCTAGCTCGTCGCCTACACAATCACATACCCAACTCGATATACCATTAGTCGCCTTTTACGACATGCTAGACAAGGAACATTTTTTTTAAGTCCCAGACCAACTAGGACAAAATAGGACTTGTAAGCCATAGCTTTGATTTAAGTCTGTCTTAGTATGCGTAATTTGCATGAATTAATCTGATTAAATGGTTTCTTTTATTTCGATAGTTTATTAATATATTTTTTTAATTATTTGACTACATCACATTAATTGATCTGATTCCGAAGTGAGTTAAGCTTAAGCATTTGTGTTACGGATATCAGAATCAACAGTGTTATTACAAATATATACTTAAATATTAGATATTAACACCCAGACACAGAACAAACACAAGTATTCATCACACGAATGTATGTCCTGGGTAGGGATCGAACCCACTACTCTTGGCACACGGGGCAGGGTCACTACCGAATGCGCCATCGAGCCAGTAAATTTTTGAAAGCAAATAAATACTAACACATATTTAATTCCATATTACGGATTACCAGGCGTGACATTATGTATGTATGTTGTGTATTACGGATAATCATAATTTTAATAAATTAATTAAACTATCAGGCCAATTTCCATAAAAAAATAACATGCTAGTTTACTGAATAAAAATACAGACGTTTTCAAAGTGGGTGTTTTATGTTCGTCTTAGCTAAAAATAAGCATGACATCTAGCAAACGTCATTATACCAGTTTTAGGTTAGTAGGTATTTGTATATTATTGTAACAAACATTTAATTACTCGGCTTGTAGGACTTGCATTGTGTGTGAAGCTATCTATCCATCGGACTACTTGTTTTGAACCCGATTTGAAACCTACTATTACAGGAAAAGCTACCATGAAACAACAGAACCAATCAACACACATATTCTATTGTAAATACTGTAAATATACTGGTCAACTTTGGCAGGAAAAAAATTCACGGAGTTTCGATTGCATTTATCCAAACTTAATAAGACAATGCATGAAGGTGACCGACTTATGGAGCCATCTGACATCTTGAGCGAGAAAAGGACGCCCAGTAAACCGAACGATTCCATAAAAGTACTTGTATTTATCTTACTTCCTTATGGGTTTCCCAATGATCCATCATGGACACTCCAGGAAATTTCGAAAACAGGCGAAAAAAGCGGAAGTCATTATACATTTATATTCACGCGTAAAAATTCAATATAATTGGTAATAAAGGAGGTTAAAATCTATGAAATCATGTTGTTTCTTCATTATTTATCAAAAAAAAACTGTTATACAATTCCAAAAATTTTCTTCAAATAAAAAGATAGTAGATGTCTAACACTAAGCACAACTACAATCGTCAATTACAACGTTTTATTGAATTACCCTTGAATTATAAATGTATACGAATTAGATAGACAAGCACAAATTAGTCAAAGTTGAATGGCAAAATCCAAAACATTCAACTTTCTTAATATATGGATGGATAGGAATCCATCCATATATTAAGAAAGTTGAATTAGAAATTAAAAAAACTCACCTTATTATATAAGACTGTGGTATCTGAGTGAGCACAGCCAACGGCAGGCCGAAGCCGAGGAAGTACGGCCAGTTGGTCTCGATGAACGTCAGCCGCTTGTGCAGCTCCCAGCCCATGTTGAACCACTTGTACTCGAACGAGTACAGCGAGTAGAGCAGACACATGTGCACCAGGCACAGCAGCTCGCCTATGTATGTTATGGGCAACATACTGACTAGCATGCTCTGTGAAATATAATAAAATTACTACATACATAACACCACACCCATAATCCCCGAAGGGGTAGGCAGAGTCAAAGGTGCAGCAACCTCCTTTAACCACATTCAGCCAAAAATAAAACTGGGCTGGGTTAGATGGAAATTTGTGAAAAAGTAGTGACAAGTTTCTAGCTTGATATAACAAATTATTATAACTGATAACAATAAAAAAAAAACAATGGCCTATAAATTTATTTTTCTAAATGCTTATATTTATACAACAAAATCTACTAATTTTTTTATAAATTTATAGCTGAACGAGCTTCTGAACACGGTTTCACACGCATGATAAATAAAAAAAATTATAGCATAATTATGTTAATCTGATGTAAGAACTATATTTTGTAAAGTTTCATTAAAACCATTAAGTAGTTACAATGTGAGAGAGTCACAAACAACCACACATTCATCCAAACTTTCGCGTTTATAACATAATAATAATAAGTAAAATGTTTTTCTAGCGGCGAACTCACCTGTACTAAAAATAACGCCTGCACAAGCAGACTGAAGAGCGAGTCGGCGATTATTTTGCTGACGCTCGACATGAACTGCGGCCGCCCTCGCCTGTGTCTGTACGCTGAGTCGGCGATGTCCTATCAAATTACGAATTGGAATTAAAGGGCAATCCATAAAGGGGCAAACATCACACGAATTTCATGATTTTAGGAGCCCCCCCCTTGTCACAGCTGGTCACATTTTCAGACTCCCCCTCCCTAGTGTGTCATCACATGTTTTGCAATTTTACGTCTAAAAATTTAAAATTATTATGATATGTTAGATTTTGAAATGTGATGTCACGAAATTTAAAGACCCTCCCACTTCTTGTCACACCATGTCACACTTCGTAAACCCCTCCCTCCCCCTTTACGTGTGACGTACTTTATGGATGACCCCTAATAATCCGCGATTCTAAAATTCAATTTCGAATTCCAAATCTCTTAACATATATAGGCTTAAAAAAACACTAGTTAATATGTACAGAAAATATTAACACTGGTTCGGAAGGGAAGATACAGAAGATAGAGTCTAATGCCTGCCTCGTTGGTCTAGTGGTAGCATGCGCCGCCTAAGGACCTAGAGGTCGCGGATTCAAATCCCAGGTCGGACCACAAACCTGTCACCGTCATGTCTAATTGCCATCTCACCAGACACACACACATATGCACTATAATATCTTCTGAGCAGGTGGCTAATCCTCGTTGAGGTTGGTCGCCGTAGAAGGATATTATTATTAATAATATAGCTATCAAATAATAATAATAATAATAATAAAGGCGTAGGGACGTGACGCCCCCATCGCCCGCTGGCGAGAGTTGGTGAGCTTCGCACCATGAAGAGCAACAACTCCCGTCAGTGCAGTCAGTCTCCGCAGGGCGGCTTGTGGCGAGCCGTTGGTGGGTGGCGACACCACGGACCCTACCTCCAGGGGGACCATACAGACATGCGCGATACACACACTTACAGACAGTTACACACCCCCCGCCTCGGCGCTTGCCTTGACCGGCCGGCCAGAGTGGATTCGCAAGAGCGGAACCTATGCTCCAGGTTGGAAGTGTAAAATGTCATAACGCCGGGGGCACTTGACTGTATAAGGATCTTGCGCCCCGCAGTCTCACCTCTCCACAACCTTAGCTGCTTTCTAGTGTTGCCCCCTTGCCGCCCGTATGGCAGCTAGTTGGGGGGCCCACAATTTGGATTAACAAGCGGCGAGTCACCGTCTGCCAACTTAATATATTTGTGAGAAATTTTCGAGGCAGATGTCCGGTATCTCACTCCATAGCCCAATTTCCTGTCCATAGTAGAACCTCCCTCCATAGCCCCGGTTTTTAGTTTCCCTTTTTCGCAATAGTCCTGCATCAGCCGGATGTCGCCTTTGAGTGTATGTTTTATACTGCAACTAAGGGCAACACCCGGCCGGTGTTCCATCACACATTTAGATCGAACTCTCAAAAGGCCTCTACATGTTGGACCCATGTCCCCATGCAAGCCTCAAAGGCCCGGGCTTGTCCCGTGATTGTGCCGAGAGACATAATAATAATAATAATAAATCTTTATTGCCATTAAGTACATTACATAACACTTAATACTAGCGACCGCTGCACTAAGCTTAGCTTGTATCGCAACGGCCAGGTAACATTACTAAGAAATACTAATTAGACTATGGGACATACGGTTCGTGTGATAACATTTAGAAAAGAAGAACTCGTGCAACTATATAATATAATCTGTTTAGATGAGATCATAAATTTTTGAAAGAACATAGTTAAAAACAAACAGGTAGGAACTAAGTACATTATTATAATGTATAATATTCTCTTCTTCTTTCAATTATTATAAATTACTGTTCATGTGGGCGTGTGGGTGTATGTGTATGTGTGTGTGTGTGTGTGTGTGTGTGTGTGTGTGTGTGTGTGTGTGTGTGTGTGTGTGTGTGTGTGTATGTGTTTATGTGTGTGTGCGTGCGTGTGTGTGAACGTTTGTATTTCCGTGGCTTGTGTGCGCGTATATAGCTATTTTAGCAAGTCTTCTGTCTCGTTATAATCAAGGTCTAGTAGCCACGTTTGTATAAGTCGCCTAACTGTGCGCGTTGTGGCTTTTTTGATGTTTATACTATGACATACTGTATTGTAAGTACGGGGAAGGCTGAAGTGAGGATGACGTTTGGCGAATGAAGTTCGAGCAGCTGGGACCGGGATTTTGTATACACGTTTTTTTAGGAGTTCATCATATTTTGGAGACTGAGTAATGGATGTGTGTGTGAGAGATACAGCTCTTAGAATGAATAATTGTCTGACTCGTAGTACCTTACAATCCTTGTAAAGCTGGTTTGTACAAAAAGTGAGTGGTTTATGGAGCATAACTTTGAGCACCGAACGTTGTGCTCTTTCCAGTTCAAGCATTGTTGTTTTAGCCGAATTACCCCAGACTCGGATACAGTAAATCAACAAAGACTGACATAGGGCTTTGTACACCATTAGCAATACTTCAATAGGAGCGGAAGATCTTAATTGTTTCATTATAAATATAATTTTCCGTGTACTGGCAGCAAGAGTAGAAATATGGTACTTATATGATAGATTATCGTCTACCGTCACGCCAAGATATTTTATGTAAGAGGTATTTTATGTAAATATATTTGCATTACATCTTTAAGAACTATATGAGAATCAAGAGCTGTTTCCTATACTATAATAAATAAATAAACAAATGCTCCAAGCGAATACGCATATATTATATTTAAGTACAGAAGTGGAATAAATCTATCCTTGTTTTCTTCTAAATAGCCTTCCCACATAAATCTAGTTAAATAAAAAAAATACTTGTAAAAAATGTTTTAAGACCATAATAATATGCTTAGCAAAAATTTTCTACTTAATATAAACAGCTATAAATCTTCTCATATCAATATCCTAATTTAAATTAGGTAAAATTTTCAAGGTTTTGGTTGATAAAGTTTATCAATGATTTATAGTTCTAACATAACAACGAATTGATAAGACTTACCTGAAACCACAAACTATTGACCAATTTGCTCAGCAAAAACAGCGGCAACACCCAGATCATTCTAAACGTCATAAGGAGAAACGGCTGCATCCATCCCCAGACATTATGCGCTACTCCTGGGTTATGTCCGAACACAACCGTTACTAAGTACTTGACCGCAGGCAGCAGAGCATACTCAAACACTAATATGCTTAGCAAAAATATAAAGCCGTTGAGGATGCATGACTGAAGCACCCTTGTAAGTACTTTGGATTCCCTGAAAAAGACGGCAACTGTATTACTTGGGAAGATTTTCTATAAATATTGAAGTTTTATTACCAAGATGGGAGAAAAAACAATCTATTATTAACCACAGTTCCAATCTCCGAGAAAACAACTTTTTGTAATAGGTTAATTTACTAATTATAATTATATATGGTTCAAATCAAATAATACATTTAAATTGTAATTTCCATATTAATATAATTTTCAGAAAAATAGTACCTAGCAACCTTTTCACAACCTGTATGAGATTGAGATTTATTGTTCAAATGCTGTTTACTGCATATAATAAACATTAAAATTTGACTTAATACTATTATTATTTTTGTTTATATACCTACGGTTATATATTCTTCCTAAGTAAGGGGTAATTATCACACATTACGGGCTTTTGGCCAAGCTATTATTATTATTATTATTATTTTAAAGAGCTAGATAACAAGTCTATTAAATTTAAGTACATGAATATATAACAGAAATTAATTTTATTTGTAAAAAGGAGAAACGGGTTAGATTAAATAAATATAGAAATTGTATGTATCAGAACTTATTACAATCCAGAATTAAACATTAAATAAAAAAAATACCATGTGGTATTTACATATTGCATAACAACGTTTCAAAGTGCGATAAAAACAAAGGACTCACTGTTTCACTTTAGTCTGCTTTTGTTTAAGCTTTGTACTCTCAGATTCTATGTGCGGGGAGTTCCTCAGTGCCCTCTCGTTGATCTCCTTATCTAAATACAGAAGCACTGTAACACCTCGCAAACTATCTATGAAGCCTTTGATAAGAGACACCGAAAAATTCTGGAAAATTTAACAAAAATATTAACATACCAAACTTTACTTATGTTTATTTCAATTGTTTTGGAAACCCTGAACAGATTCCTTTAATATAGAAAAAATACTCACAGTAATACTATCCATCTTGAAGCCCTGTCCTGTTTAATTACTATTGATTCATTGTTCTTCGCGTGTTATTTGTTGAAATAAATTCACATCTTTTGTTGAATTTTGTGTGACGTTGACGTAAAAGCAGACGTAAGTTTTCAACTTTTTCGTACCAATGAAATCTTCACAGCATTGGATATTCAACTTGCTCCCTATGTTACCATTATCAATTACGGAAACTACCTATGAACACCACATTAATATGTATTTTATGCTATTCAAAAAACTATATACAAAAGTCCAGCTTTAAAACACAAAATTTTTCAGTTATTACTTATTTAATATATTACTTTAAACTAATAAACATGTAACATTTTTAACTTTCAAATATTCACTCAAACAGTATTAATCTCTTTAATCTACTAAATGGTCAACTTACTTATGTACATGGCAATAAACCTTATTAGGCTTGTTTTCCACGGTAGCATATCCACGAAAATATTGAATATTTTGTACATATGTAATAATACTAACTAATACTAAACACAATACTCCGAAAATGTAAAAAATTTAGGAGCCTATGTATTCATCTGTATAAAAGTTCTGAGATTTTAGTTTCCAAGACGAGAATCAAAAGAAAATTTTGCACTTATATCAATATTTTGCATTTCAGCAAACCGATAGCGGTTTTGATAGCGTAGCTACTTGTGGATAAAATCATAGCATAACAGTTGTCAAATGAATTAACTGTCAATTGTCATGATCTTTCCGTCAAAAAGTTGTCAAAAGAGCGAAACGAGAACATAGAAACGCAGTGAATATTGTTTTTAAACTTTCAACACGGAATTTTGTAATCGGTTTCTTAAACTTACTATAATATTGTGATGCACATATGAAGTAGACGACATGGATAACACGTTTATACTCAACAATTTGATGTGAGTGAAATATTCTTTAAAATGTCCAACGTAAAAGTGGCAAACGAGAAGTTTTTTAGTTCATGACCTCAGTTTAGATAAAGATTCGCTCTTTGTTATTGCAAAACAGTGTCCTCAATAGCGGATGCGTTGTTGTGCGTAGTAATACGGGTTGTGTAGGTGCTTTTGTCGCATTTTTGTTTACAGACTTGTCTGGAACGATCATTCCGTAATAGAAAGTTGCCCCTACCACTGTGGGTAGACTCGTAACAAGAGATGTCTTGTTACATGATGATAGGCCGATTATTTTATGAAACAATACTTAAACGAAGAATTTATGACTACAAGGATGTTGAACAAGCCATTTATAAAAATATAAGTATTTACAAATGTTTGTTTACCTACATATCAACATGTGGGTCCTAGGGTCTGATCCAACACAAATGGCTATAGAGTACAAGTACTTACCCTAAAAGTAATATACTTACTTAGATATTTGTTTTCTCAATCAATAGCTTAATAAAACCTGTCTTGCCTCATGTTGTATACAATTAAAAGAAATATAAATATGAAGTTTTTCTTTATGTAAGTTTATTGTTTATATCTGTGTTTGGTCATATGGATGAGAAAGTTATCTTTGCTATTCATATTGTTTCCAATACTTGTTTGAATAAATAATGCTTGTTATCAGTATTGTTTGTTGTTATAGACCATTTGCTCTTTACCAGAAAAAACATTAATGAAATGAAATGAATTGAAATGAAATGATCTTTATTTACGTAGGCTCAAATAAGCACTTATAAATCGTCAGTACATACAAATGAAAATAAAAATTTACCACCGGATTCGGAAAGTAGCTTCTACCGAGAAGAACCGGCAAGAAACTCGATAGTTACTCTTTTTATCGCAAAATTTACAATAAGTATCAATAACAATTATCATATTCTTAAGCTACTATGCTATACAAATCTAAAAAAGTAAATATAATAGCAATTATAAATATTTGTCACTTAAATAAGGGAATAAACAGTTTGGCAGTATAGATAAATAATTCTGTAGCTAGCTGTGCTCACGGTTTAACGTTAATGTTGTATAGCCTATAGCCTTCCTCGATAAATGAGTTGTCTAATACTGAAAGATTTTTTTTAAGCGGGCTAGTAGTTCCTAAGATCAGCGCATTCAAGCAAGCAAGCAAACAAACAAACTCTTCTGTATTATTATATTAGTATAATAATACAGAATGCCATCTACAATAACTCAAAGAATCTTTGATAACACTATACAATAGTACGTAATCGTAAGAATTCAAATATCTTGTGGCTAAATAAGTCTAATGTGACTTACAAAACAAATAAAAAAAATTAAGAAAACAATGATATGTCATTTATTATATTGGAATATAAAAATATTATGGATGCAGTCCCAATATAATTCTATTTTAGATAGATTAGGTACATCCGCTTTGTTTACTTGACATCTTATTACTTTTCATAAGATATGTGTTTCACAGGCATGTTGATGGCTTGTAGGTCACTTCCAAAGCCAACAAAACATCACAATCACAAGAGGACCCTTAGAGGACCTAATGATCATCCAAATTGACTTCCTGTGGCTTCAGTCATACATACAGATAGGTTTCTACTATCATGTCAAACGCATTACATAAAACCCAAATGTTTAAATGTATTTTTGGCCAGTTGATCACACTTTTATTTTGTTGAAAATATTTTTTTACAATTTACATATTGGCTTAATAGGTTATTTTCCTCAAAACAATTTTATAGTCCACTATTGAGATTGAACAAACGAAAAATGAAGAAGATACAGCGCGTTAAAATACCGCGTGACGTGACTACGTGTATAAAATTTTACCGTCCAAGTGACGTAAAGCGCTAAATTCAGATCTTTAAAGCGCTGTATCTTTGTAATTTTTTGAGTATCATATAAAGCAAAAAATACGTATTTAATAATCTAACCGACGGACTAAAAAAATTTTTGAGGATAATACCCTATTGTTCTCTGCCCATCATTAGCTGTATTATAGAATTGAATGAAACCCCCTGAATCACCTAAAAAGGAAAAACTAACTTGCATTAATTCACAAAATAAAATGATCTAAAAGATATTAAGATATTTACTCTATTTATTTTAAAAAAATAATTGCTAGATAGTAATACATGTAATTTTTCATATATTTTATTGAGATGTGTGATGTTTAATTGTGCAACTAAACCAAGCACTATGACTAGGTCGATGGCGCAATCGGTAGTGACCCTGCCCCATGCGCCAAGGGTTGTGGGTTCGATCCCCAACCAGGACAAACATTCGTGTGATGAATACTTGTGTTTTTTTATGTGTCTGGGTGTTAATATCCAATATTTAAGTATATATGTGTAATACCACTGTTGATTCTGATATCCGTAACACAAGTGCTAAAGCTACTTATCTCGGAGTCAATTAATGTATGTAGTCGGATATTTATTTTTTTAATATTAAATTTAAAAAAAAATTACGATCCAACTTTAGCTAGTCATAATATCTAAGAAACATTCATAAATAACAGAAAATTTCAATTGTAAATTTACCACTCAGATATTTACGTAAATAAGTATGTTCATACTTATTTACGTAAATATCTATTTACCTAACTATCTGTAATCATTCAGCATTGAAAAATAATAATAAAAATAACTCATTGTCAAACCATATTGAATTTCAATACTTCCATTTCATTACAAGGCCAATAAATAAATGAAAAATTATTTTACCATCCTGTTTATAAAAGATATAAAGGCAGGATGGTAAATCAAAACAGTTTGAGAATGCAAAAACAACTTCGCAAAATACCCAAACATAAGACAATTCTGCGTTATGATAATTTGTTTTTTCACACCGTTTAATCGAAAACGAATTTAAATACCAAATGTAATGAACGAACTAGTTTTACTTAGCTGTCCATGCGCCGGCGCAAAGTTCAAAAACTTAATCACTGCTACGTCACTTACGGACGCGCGCTCATCGCCCATTCGATACCCATCTTTAACGTGATAGAGATAACGTCTCAAACAGCTTGTCCTCGACGCTCACTTCTAAGGGCCACTCGGTGCACGCATTCTCATTCAGTCTGTGTTGGGACGTGGCGCGCTCCGCACGTATAAACGTAGCGCCTCGCTCTTTGTGACGTATAAGTAATGACAGTCTGAGTTACAATACCCATTGTGTTACAAAATGAAAGTGGATAAAGAAATGAGTCTCGCGGGCCCGGTGGATTCAAAGCCGATTATGTCCGACAGGAAGGGGAGCCTGAAGGTCAACATCACTCCGGCTCAGCACAAGACCCTCACGCACCTTCCGAAAAGGCCTCCAGTGGATTTGGCTTTTTCGGACCTCACCTACAGAGTCCAGGAAGGCAGGAAGAGCAGTAAGTGATTTTATTATCATTTTAGATCTAGCGTACTTTCTATCGGAATCAAGCAGACTGGTCTAAATGAACATCTTTGTACATCGCGCTCTGTAAAGATCTTTTATCAATCCAAGTTAATATAAACGGTCTGAGGAAAACTCCTTGTGCGACTCCGTGTCTATGATCTTGCGCAACTAAACAGTTTTACCTTGTTTTAAAATAGCTTAAACAATGGACTTATAATTTCTTTGTTACGGGATTTTAACAGATTAGAGTGATAACAGTTGAATTAATCGCATAACTAGAAATTCAATCGCACTGAGTGCCATACGTATATCTTATAGAACAAGAGAATGAAATTAGAGTTAGCAGATACTAGAGATAAAATAAACGCCTTTCTAGTTCACTAACCCTGTAATCAAATTATGGATGTCGTCTTTAACTGGGGTCTCGTCAAATTGCACATTACCGATTACGACACGAAATTGAATGCCACTGAGCCGACCTAATGATGGTAAAAGACCGTTTACATTCTCATCAATCAGATAAGTAAAATCTTAAATTTTTTGTTTATTCGTTTTTTTTTTTTTTGACTAAGTTTATACACCAAAGCGTACATATTTCTTCAGTTTTTTTTTTCTCTTTATAATATCCGGTAAAACAAAGAACTGACGTAAACGCATCGTCGTATAATAAGGTCTACGGAATAATGTCTGTAAGTTTTAATAACCAGGCCTGACGTATAATTTTGCACAAAATGTTAAATACGGTATCTACTATCCTGTGTCGGACAACACGTTGCACCCCTTTAGGCGCGTTTGGTCCAATCCACCTAATTCGCAGTTGGTCCAATTAAATAAATAAATATATAAATATCCGACGACATCACATACATTGATCTGACTCCGAGGTAAGTAGCAAAGGCACTTGTGTTACGGATATCAGAATAGTGGTATATAGTATATACTTAAAAGTTGGAATTAACACCCAGACACAGAACAAACACAAGTATTCATCACACGAATGTTTGTCCTGGGTGGGGATCGAACCCACAACTCTTTGCGCATGGGGCAGGGTCACTACCGAATGCGCCATCGAGCCAGCCTTTCATTTTACAAAATCCTTTCTTAAATTCCAGAATTTTCTTAAGTACGTGATCTCTGCCTACCCCCATGGGAAAAAGGCGTGACATTATGTATGTATGTATGTATTTTCTTAAAATTTCCAAGACACAAAATGTATTTGCGAAAGTATTGTAAAGGTCATCCAATTTCAATCAAAACTATTTACCAACTTAATAAGTAACATTTTGACGCATTTGTGCTCCTGTCTTATTTATTTGCTATAAAGGCAAAAAAAAAGAACAATAGGTGACTAAAGTTGAAGGAGAATATCAATTAAAATACGTTTCCTAGAACAATGCTAGTACCGTAAAGGCACCAGTAATTATTAAATACTAGACGAGATAATAGCTGCGCCTAACGATGTCAGATCGTTTACTTAATTAGAACTCGTTAATCTACTGCATGTTTGTTAATAACCTACATTTTCCCCGATATTGGTTCACTCTTATCTTAACATACTAATTGTTATTTATCACTTTTAATATAAAGGATTAATTTCCTATCTATGAATTGCTAAATAGACCCGAGGTATTAGCCAAGAAGTGTTTTTATTGCATTACGTACGTATTTAGTGAAATAAAATTTCTTTAGGTATGTATTACTGTAATGACTTGAACAATGACACGGATTCACTGTTTATTAAAGCCACAACATTTACCGATTAATTTATTTTGACTGACTAGGACTGACCTGACCCGAAACTTGATACTTTATATTGCTTGCAAGATACACTAACAACATAACAACACGCCCATAATCCCCGAAGGGGTAGGCAGAGAAAGAATGTTCCGAACCTAGTGACGACAAAGAAGGGTCCCATAAGACACAAACAAAAACGAAAAATCCTTATTTGGATGATTCCGAGTCTTCCAATCACATGCACTTAAGACATATCTGCATATTATTTACGTGAGAATAACAGTATTAATATAAAAATCATAGTTTGAAATAATTTTCAATTTAATCAGGATTCAAAATTAAATAAATAAAAAAGTCGATTTAACTGCCCTAGAACTTTTAATCGAATTGAGAAAAAAAAATAGAATGGCTGGCATACGGATGCATCTATTAATGTCAAATTCAAAGTGTCATGGAACTCATCTTAGGGTCCATTTCACCTAAGTATAGATTATGTGACAGTTAATGTGTCTAGATTGACAAATGAATAAATTGCTGAGAATTGATCTGCGTGAACTTGACATGTAAATTAGATTTGAATAATGCCGGTTAGCGTACACACTCTTGGCTTCCTGCATCGTTTATAGCAATAATAACACCATCATTGACCATTCCATCTGATCTTCCTTGACCTTTCGGTATCGCTTCTAGACTAAATAACAACCACGGTTTCTAATATGACATTGCTTAAAACCATATTTACCTTATGAACCGCAAAGAAGCAGACTTGAAACGTTATTTTTCATTCGTTTTTGAAACGTCATTATTATCTTCTGATAAATCAAGTTTTAGTCTTTGCCAATCCATAATACAACAGCATTTATTGAGGGCCGAATTTTTAATGGTCAGATAAGAATTAACTGATTGATAAAGTATAAATTCACCAATTTGCAGATGGACGGTATTTTACTTAGGAAACTGGCAATATCATTTTCTAATTATGCGAATTGTGATTTATTTGATTGTTATCTTTTATCTGACTGTTAAAAAATCAGCCCTTAAACGATTAATGGTGACACTGCCTACCTGATGGATAGAAACTTATTTCTCCGAAACAGTACTTTTTTCTGGAATAAGTATACCCAATACACTTGTATGCACCATTATGTTCGCAAAATTCTATGATAATCGAAATTGAATAAGGAAACTTCTTGTATTTACTACGGCTTATATTATACCTCGCCTTGTACCCACTTCTCGTTCCGGGTCAAACACATCTTCCGCATGTCCGCTCACTATATCTGTACGAACATAGATCTTAAGTTCACTGTACAGGTTGGAAGGCAACTTTTGTTTTTATGCAGTAATTTAACCGCCAGATCTGGGTATTTAATTAAAGGAAATGACGTTTATTTTGGTATCATATTGTTT
This sequence comes from Glyphodes perspectalis, assembly GCA_951394215.1. Classification (NCBI taxonomy): domain Eukaryota; kingdom Metazoa; phylum Arthropoda; class Insecta; order Lepidoptera; family Crambidae; genus Glyphodes; species Glyphodes perspectalis. The sequence continues at coordinate 14,363,270 of OX596208.1, read as the reverse complement.
AACTTTTCTCTAAAATATGGCGGCCAAAAGGTGATAAAATGCTATGAATTGGCTGACGATTAGGAATAGTCAAATTTATTATTGATCAACAAACACGTAGACAAGTAACAGTCAGTCAGTCAGTAAGTAACAGTAGTAGCTTCTGCCCGCGGATTTCCTCGCGTGGTACATCGATAAATCATAGCCTATATGTTATTCGGGTGTATAAGCGATTAAAATCCATTCAGTAGTTTTTGCGTGAAAGAGTAACAAACATCCATCCATACTTACAAACTTTCGCGTTTATAATATTATTAATTAATTATAATAATTATATAGCGCTTAGTTGCAATGTATCTTATTTTGCTTGCTAACTAAAAGAAAGGTTGTAATTTAAAAAAAAATACCAATCTTTATTTAACAATGATTTTAGTGTAATTGTTTGCTTTGGCATCTATTAAAATTAGAGACTTCGAGATAGCACCATTTCATTTAAAACTTTAGTTTAGTTCATATGAATAATCTAACTTTTAGTTTAGCCGCTAGATGGACACAAAACTGACGGCCCGTTTATCTCTACAACTGTAGTGCAAATGCAAGTTTACACAGCGGCTGCGTGTTGACTAATGCAGGAACGATAAACGCGCCCGACACATCCTTGCGGCCTATTGAACCTCTTCGAGCGATAACCAATATTGATGATAAAGTACATATGTTTGACGAGACTAGTATCTAAGTTCTAACCATTTTGACTCATAAATATCAGACAACATCACATACATTGATCCGACTCCTTAGTAAGTAGCTTAAGCACTTGTGTCACGGATATCTGAATCAACAGTGGTATTACAAATAGATACTAAAATATCATATATGAATACCCAAGCAGAGAACAGACTCAAGTATGTATTCATCACACAAATGTTTGCGCTTCGCGGGGATTGAACCCACAACTCTTGGCACGTGGGGCAGGGTTAATACCGAATGCGCCATCGAGCCAGTCAAATCTAACCATCTTCTATAATCCGTTAAATGGATATTCAACTGGAAATAAGCCTGGCAGTGCAAATGCAATTTTACAGACACTCCGCATGTTTACTAATGCACGCACGGTAAACATGCTAGCTACATCCTTGCAGCCTATAGGCCGTTGTTTAATCCCTTTGTGGAACATGATCGTGCCTTCTATCAGTGCCTGGAATGGTGTTATATTGTTGCAAATCTCTACTTATAATCATAACGATAAGTCTCAAAGCAGACAATGTTGCTGAAATCTTGGCACGTTGTGGCTAATCCGTCATTGTAATGCACTTAGAATGTACTACGTACGTACATGTTGGTCTGGGGCATAAAAAGAATGTGCCAACTTTGTTTCTTGCCTCGCATGTCGTAAAAGGCGACTAGTGGTATATGGGGTTTTTGGGTATAAGCCTGCGTAGGCGACGAGCTGGCCACTTGTCACTTACTTTTCAATCTATCCCGTCCCAGTTTTATTTTTGTCTGAATGTGGTTGAGGGGCATAAAAATAATGTGCCAACTGTGTTTCTTGCCTAGCATATCGTAAAAGGCGACTAGTGGTATATGGGGTTTTTGGGTATATGCCTGCGTAGGCGAAGAGCTGGCCACTTGTCACTTACTTTTCAATCTATCCCGTCCCAGTTTTATTTTTGTCTGAATGTGGTTGAAAGGGCTTCCTGCCCTTTTGACTCTGCCTGCCCCTTCGACGATTATTCGCGTGATGTTATGTATGTACGTTATTGATGTGTGTTACATAGTGATAATGGTCTAAGCTCATGTAGAATGAACATAAATCCCTAAGAACCCTTCATTTTCAAGTTCTCTCCTCGAGTTTGGTTTCAAGTCGTAAGGTCAAGTTAAGAGCTTTCCGCTCAATTATAAATAATAGAAGTTGGTACTCAAGACTTTTGTTCGTTAAATGAAGACTGACCCGTTGGTCGAGTGGTCAGAGACCCTGGCCACGAAACCAAGGGTCGCGGGTTCGAATCCCGCTAGGGGCAAATATTTCGTGTGATTAACATGGATATTTGTACTCAAGTCATGGATGTTTATAAACGTATTTAAGTATGTCTATCCGTTCACCTAGTATCCATAGCACAAGCTTATAGCTTAGTTTGGGACTAGGGAATTGGTGTGTTAGTCTAAAGAATTTATTTATTATTTATTTATTTAAATACTAGGTTTCCCATTTTTTTATGATTAAACAGAATAAGGTTCATTATACATAATGAAACTTTCTTTGTTCATTATGTTTAATGAAACTTATAGTTTTTCAATATCGATTGAATATTTTGTATATAGTTCGTTAATCATTATGCTTGTAGTATACCTGATAGATATATACAAAAGTATGGTTATAATTATTTTGAGTCTACCATATTTCGAAGCGTATGTTGTTGATCCATAATTTTGCAAGATTGTAGTCATTAATATAAGCCAGAAGCCTAAATGACGGCTGAACCGTGAAGTGTAATCAGAAGATCATTCTGATTATTTTTTGATTTCGCATCATAACTGACTAATTAAACTTCACGCCACTTCCCTAGCGGGGTAGGCAGAGAGAACCGAACGCCATATGGCACGATCCTGACACATCTCACATGCTTCTTCAACATGCATGATCATTTTCATACTAGCTCTATTCGCATCATAAAATAAATGAAATATTTTTTTTATTGCCATCCATCTATTCAGTCGCTTATCATACATATTACTATCAGCATTGTTACATTTGTTAACTTTTATTAAATAAATGAATACCTATTTACGTTATTAATATATTTTTTAAATCAGTTCCCGGCATTTAATTAAAAATGTTTGCTTACTATTTCTATTTAACCCAATTTAGTTTTATTTTGGTTAAGTGCGATTTAAGGAGTTTATCGCTCCTTCCATCGCTCGTAATGGTTCACGGTAGGCAGTAAATAAATAAATATCCGACTACATCACATACATTGATCTGACTCCGAGGTAAGTAGCTGAAGCACTTGTGTTACGGATATCAGAATCAACACTGGTATTACAAATATATACTTAATTATTGGATCACACGAATGTTTGTCCTGGGTGGGGATCGAACCCACAACTCTTGGCGCATGGGGCAGGGTCACTACCGAATGCGCCATCGAGCCAGTCAAAAGTATAGATACCAACTTATATTATGCTTATATAACCTGCATACCATCACACCCGTAATCCCCGAAGGGGTAGGCACAGTCTAAAGAGCGATAAACTACTTAAATCACATTCAGTCAAATATATAAACCGCACTTGTAGATTTTTTAAGTGACGAATATTTGTAATTGCTATTATACATATTAACTTTTTTTAGATTTGTATAGCTTAGTAGCTTAAGAATATGATAATTGTTAATGATACTTATTGTACATTTGTCGATGAAAAGAGTAACTATCGAGTTTCTTGCCGGTTCTTCTCGGTAGAAGCTACTTTCCGAATCCGGTGGTAAATTTTTATTTTCATTTGTATGTACTGACGATTTATAAGTGCTTATTTGAGCCTACGTAAATAAAGATAATTTCATTTCATTTCATGTATGTACATAATAATAATATGTGTATATTTTGATAATAATCTCAAAAGGCTATATGATAGCGTTTCGATCCGGAAGTCCAGTAACCTTGTAACTCGTGTTTGTAATTCAGAGTTGTTTTTCCACTATAATTATAATAATTTGAAATGTCATATTGCTCAGTGCCGTTGGGTACGCTACCGAATTAAAATACATACGTATGTAATATTGTTCATTTATGTATTTATTTGTTCAGAAAATCAACAGCGTTGTACAAAAGAGTATTTTACAATATTGGAGCTAATAACAAATCACTGTAAGTCAAATGAACGAAATCCCAAATCACGTTTCACCAAAAACATCTTAGATCGAACCACGTCATCCCAAAAGAACCAAATCTCAAATCATGTTTCACCAAATGTCGTAAAAGGCGACTAATTGTATATGGGGTTTTGGGTATGCGATTGTGTAGGCGACGAGCTAGCCACTTGTCACTACTTTTTCACAATTTACCATCTAACCCATGTTGGTCTGGGACTTAAAAAGAATGTGCCAACTGTGTTTCTTGCCTAGCATGTCGTAAAAGGCGACTAATGGTATATGGGGTTTATTAGCAAAGATAGCTACAAAAACAACAGTCATTTACATTCCCACTACCATCATACCCGATCTAAGTTCTGGATAATGTCCTGTTAACCGATATCGGTCACGGCGGCCAATCTCAACGAGGATTAGCCATCAGCGCAGGAGATATAATAGTGCACAAGTGTGCGCAAACACAGGTGCACTCTCTGTTCCTTCACTCTCATAGTCCGGTGAGACGGCAATTCGACATGACCGAAGAGAGGTCAGGCGCAGGTAACTGGGTAACCCAGTATACATACATATATTATGGACTAGCTGTGCCAGCGGTGTCACCCGGGTTTATGGTTAATATTATAAAGACTATTTCCGTCATACATGATTTTTATGTAACTTTAACAATTAAGGCTGCACACGCGACGGAAGCTTAAAAAATGGAGTAACTTCTCCCGTTTTCCCAACATTTCTCTTCACTACTCTGCTCCTATTGATTGTAGCGTGATGAAAAGTATACTATAACCTGCCCAGGAGTATGAAGAATAATTGTACCAAGTTTCGTTAAAATCCGTCGAGTAGTTTTGGTTTCTATAAGGAACATACAGACAGACAGACAAAAATTTTACTGATTGCATTTTTGGCATCAGTATCGATCACTAATCACCCCCTGATAGTTATTTTGAAAATATATTTCATGTACAGAATTGAACTCTACAGATTTATTATAAGTATAGATTTTTTTTTTCAGAGTGACTCAGGGCCATTGAAAAAATATCTAGTAGTCAAAATACACAATGCTCATGAAGGGAAAAGCGCTCAAAAACAATGTAAACATAGTAAAGATAGTCATTTCAAATGTGTGTGTTTCAACAGTGAAGACGTTTATACCGAACTAAATTCCGCTGGGTGGCTGTTAGTTATGTAACTGTGTAATACCATTATACTTTACAGTATCATCATCATCTTCCTAGCGTTATGTCCCGTGCTTAGACGGGGTCCGCTCAGACCATGATCCAGGATTTAGCGAGTCTGGTAATTACATTGAAGCGACTGCCGATCTGACCTTCGTAACCCTAAGATAGGGGAACCAGACAATTTTTGGATCATGGTTACAAATCCAAAGTTATTTGAATTTGCAGGTTTCATCACGATGTTTTCCCTCACCGTCTAGCTAGTGGTATAAATACGTACATAGATTTGAAAAATCCAGAGGTACGTGCCCGGGTTTGAACTCGCACTCCTCGGTTTAGAGGCGCCTGTCCTTACCATTGAGCTACCACCACTACTATACCATATTATACAATAATACCATTATTATACTTACAGTAGCGGAGACGTAACGTTAACGTCTTCGTCAGCTCACCCAAAGTACCGGTTTCGGGCTGCCGGCCTATTAAATGTTAATCAGCTCGCATTCTTATATTATATTTACACATCGGATATAAAACGCGTAATAAAACAAATTACCAATATTAAAAATATATGTACCAACTATATAGAAGTTCATTGTACAACGTACCCTTTTCAGTATGTCTTAAAGGCGATTAATAGTGTACTGGGTTTTAAGTTTGTGATTATGAGCGATAACCTAATCACTTTTTATAATTTCTATCTAAAGTAAATAGAAAGAGGGAGATACAACAAAAAAGAGATTTAATTACTAAGTCTAAATAATCTAGATGTTTTTGAATTAATATGTATTTGTATGTAGGTATATTTTATATGTAAGAAATCTAGGAGCGGTGGTAGCTCAATAGTAAAGCAAGGGGTGCGGGTTCAAACCCGGGCAAGTACCTCTGGATTATTCAAATCTAATCTAACTGCTGTTTTTGTAGATATCGTTGCTAATAAACCCCATATACCATCGCCTTTTACGACATGCTAGGCAAGAAACACAGTTGGCACATTATTTTTAAGTCCCAGACCAACATGGGTTACATGGTAAATTTTGAAAAAGTAGTAACAAGTGGCTAGCTTGTCGCCTACACAATCACATATCCAAAACCCGATATACGTTTAGTCGCCTTTTACGACATGCTAGGCAAGAGCCACAGTGCACATAGTATCCATATTACGTGCAATCACATATTAATCGAAGTAATAAAATAAAAAGAAACAATTACCAACAAGTTTCACGTGTCAATTAAAATATTATAAAAGTTTTCCGATAATAGTTACTTCCTAAGAATGTTCTACGTTTTCCTCAATTTGTGGCTAAGATTCTCTTTATTAGTTTCCAGATATGTGATAATATATGGCGGTAGCTCGATAAGTAAAGTCGTGCGCCTCATATATGAGGGTGGTTGGTTCAAATCTGAGCATGTTACTCGGGAATTTGTACAGAATTAGACACCGCTAGAGCTAGTTACCAAGTGGTGTTGATGAAGATCGTGAGGAATCATAATTGTATAATGTATCGAATTCTTTATTCAAGAAATTGATTCTTCAATTTATTTGTATTCATGATCTAACACGTTCGAAGTCCACGAAGAATAAATAGAATTCGCTTTTATGTAAAAAAAAATATTTATTATATTACACTAGCTGACCTGGCGCACTTCGTGACGCCCCGTTCTTGGATTTTCAATAACCATTTTTTTTGGGGTGGACCATTCACTTAGGGGTATGGAAAATAGATAGTAGCCGATTCTCAGACCTATTGAATACTCAAATAAAATTTGGTAAAAATCCGGAAAGCCGTTTCGAAGGACTACGGTAACTAACATTGTGACATGGACATTTTATATATTAGAAGATTATCGCTAAATTCACATATTAAGTATTGGTAAATTCGTTTAGACTATAATTCTATAATCTAACATAATCCCGAACAGCAACGAGACGTAACGCTAGGGAAATACATAAATAGAAACTTAAAAAGAATGCGCCAACTGTGTTCCTTGCCTAGCATGTCGTAAAATGCGAGGCATATCGGGTTTTCGGTGTGTGACGAGGTAGCTACTTTTTCGCAAATTCCCATCTAACCTAGTTTTATTTTAGACTAAATATGGTTAAAGGGGTTTGCAGCCCCTATGACTCTACCTTCCCCTTCGGGGATTACCGGCGTGTTTTTATGTATGTCATTTTATTGCACGTAGTATCCACCCTATATTTTATCCTTCAAAGATGTCTAAGTGTAGCAAAACGTAAAGTAACACATCTGTATATTAATACATTTGAATCTTGATACACTGCTGTGTTTCCCTACTGATTGACGGCAGTATGTTGCACAATGCGCACGAGTACGCTCGATGCTTCACCGGCGCAGCGGAAGGCTGCGCCGCAACCCGCCGGCTTTGCGCAAGACGCAGTGTATGATCCGGACCAAGGGCCCACTCACTTGACATGCCTGTGTGCCTACGTGAAATGTCTACATTTGACAGTCTCGGTCAAGTAGTGAAAAGCCCTAAGAGTTCTCGATGGAAGGTAGTTTACTGGAACACTTGACCTATTTGAATACAATATTTATTCAAATAGGTCAATATACTGGTTATATTTTTAAATATAACCAGTTTTTGATTGGCGACTTTTCTCGTTGACAACAGTGTTCTGATCAAAAGCCATCATATATTATTTTCTGTATCCTTGACACCGTATATAAAACTTCTTTTTTTGTTTAAAATATGGGCATTGTTAATCACACAATTAGTCTTTGCAATCAGACAAATTGGATCATGTTTGCAAATACTCGGCCATAATAAACAACATAAGGAAACCTGCACAGGAATATAAACATGGATGATTGAAATTAAATATAACCATCCATAAACCAAATTGTCTGGCCTGCTCTGTAAGGATCATTAATGATGGCTGTTGCTTTTATTAAATCAATCCAAAACATGATCTAAGCGGACCTCTATTAGTAACAGGAAATAACGTTAGGAAGATGATAACATATGATAATAAAACTCATTTCAATTCTCTTATGATATATAACGGTGAGCGGTGGTAGCTCAATAGTAAGGACACGCGCCTCTTAACCGAGGAGTGCGGGTTCAAACCCGGCCACGTAGCTCTGGATTTTTCAAATCTATGTACGTATTTATACCACTAGCTCGACGGTGAGGGAAAACATCGTGATGAAACCTGCAAATTCAAACAACTTTGGATTTGTAACCATGATCCAAAAATTGTCTGGTTCCCCTATCTTAGGGTTACGAAGGTCAGATCGGCAGCCGCTTCAATGTAATTACCAGACTCGGTAAATCTTGGATCATGGTCTAAGCGGACCCCGTCTAAGCACGGGACATAACGCTAGGAGGATGATGATATGATATATAACATTATTGTCGTTCAACAGATGCAACCTTTTATGCAGGAAACACTGAACGAAGTTCTTATTTTTTATTTTAAAATTCGACTACAAATATTAGCAATTAAAACAAAACATTTGATGATACATAACTTGTTTTCTATATACAGGTTAATACTCCGGATTCTGAAATAAACTAAAATGTAGCTCAGGAACTTGTGCCAAATATTATATCGGTAGCTACATAGCTATGAAGTCTGTGTAGGTTGCATACATTTAAATGTACAGTCATCCCAATGTTCCCAGTTATTGGGTTGAAGGACAAATAGGTCTATAGGAAGTCTTCAGCCCACATCCTAACTGATACTAAAAATGCAAATATGAGTGTGTCTGCTTGTTTCGCGTTCACGCTTAAAACACAGAACCGATTTAAAAAATTCCTTTACCAATGTAAAGCTACATTATCAGTGCGTAACATAGGCTATAATTTAACCCAGCATTCCCACGGGAACGGGAACTACGCGGCGGAAACCGTGAAGCCGTCGGGCGCTGCTAGTATGTGACAAGTAAAAAATTTAGCGACGCACTTGTATTTCTGGTATTGAAAATTTTCATGGGCTTCATAGGCTACGATAACTGCTTACTTTGATCGCTTGCCACTATTAAAAAAATAATGGCTATATGACGGTGTATTTTACCGACTTTACAATAATGAATATCATACATCACATACATTGATCTGACTCCGAGCTAAGTAGCTTAAGCACTTGTGTTATGGATATCAGAAACAACAGTGGTATTACAAATATATACTTAAATATTGGATATTTACACCCAGACACAGAACAAACACAAGTATTCATCATACCAATATTTGTCCTTTGGTGAGGATCGAACCCACAACTCTTGGCGCATGGGGCAGGTTCACTACCAAATGCGTCATCGAGCTTGTCGTACACTACAATAGTTAAGATAGTAGAGTAGTAATTAGGTAAATACAAGATTTTATCAAAAATACGACTAATACTATATGGCTACTGATACTATTTGGGAGTCGTACTAGTTGACTTTATAATGTACCTTTCATTTTCAGTTCCGTTATATACAAAACGTGCGAAATGATATGGTACTGATATCATATCACTTGTAATTTTTTTATATCCGCCTTCAGATAATTTACTTTTTAAGACATGATGAGTGTAATTATATTTCACATTCACATTGTGTCATTTCCGTACAAAAAGATTCGTGGTAAAACAGCTTTAATCTTAAGGTTTTAAATACAAAGAGATTCATCGAGGTCGGCCCTGTTTTTGCGAACGCGTAAAACATCAAAAATTGGTGGTATGGGGTCAAGGAGATACGAGCACAGTTCGTTGCTAACCGTTGTGTTAACAACTTCAACTGTTGTACGCCACGAAGATGGCAAACAAACCTACGGATTGATTGGCAGCGATCTATGTACCTAGCTTACAGGCGCTTAAAATGCAGGCTAATCTTTACTTCTATATATACTATAATACTTTAAAGGAAAGATTTGTGTGTGATAAACTCAAAAACTATTGTGCCGATTTAAAAAATTCTTTTACCATTGGAAAGCTACATTATCAGGAAGTATTATAGGCTATATATTTTATCCCCATATTCCTACAGGAACGGGCTGCTAGTTCTTTGATAATTTTGCTAAGAATTCCTCGCGCCGGTAAGTATAAGGGACAAAAGGAAGATAATTATAATTAGTTGGTCCTTTGTCGTCGGAACTGTGACTCCTCAGAATTTGGTCCTTGGGTTCTTAACCAAATGACACGCAGCAACTACTTTCTATTACTAAACAGATGTATTGTTAAATAAATAAAACTAGGAATTCCATAGCGGCATATCTCAATTGCTAACAACAAAACGTGATTACCATTCATTAAAGTATTGAGTGTCAACATGTCATAATATATATTTATTAAACGGATGATCAACTTCATCTCTTTAAAAATAAAGATTATAATAACGAGATTAAATTTAAAATACTTCTGTATTATCAAGTAATAACTTAATATTATTTTATTTGTCGTTTGTTTGTTGAATTTGACATCCGAGTTACGTGCCCAGGTATAAACCAACAAGCGTATCCTAACCACTGAGCTACCACACTAACAGTCACTCATTCATTCACTCACATAATCATTTTATGTGTAACACACATTTGTATTATGCTTAACATTGTACCCAAGGATGGCAGCAAGCCTCTTGCCAACTTGGCATGCAGGTAATTCGCTATTTCCTCACCGGCTAATTGCCGGGCCTATTAGCATCGGCTGACTTGACCGTTTCGGAGCATTACGCGTTCTGAGAAGCTGTCATTTTGAATTTAATCTGTGATCTTTTATAATTGGATGTGGATAATTTTATATAGATTTTGCTTGTGGAAAGAATTGGTGTAGAATATGGCTTTGGATGCCGTCATTCGTCGCCGTCGAGTTTTGGGTGAGAGATTGTATAGGCGACGAGCTAGTCACTTGTCACTATTTATCACAATTTTCTATCTAAACCGGCTCAGTTTTATCTTTGGCTGAATCTGGTTAATGGGGCTTGCTGCCCCTTTGACTCTGCATACCCCTTTGGGGATTACGGACGTGAGAATTTGAACTGTCTACCAATTATGGTTTATAAGGCAGGTCCGATAAAATGTTATGTTACCTATGTTTATGGTACGGACAATATTTTCTTTAAAAGCAAACCAAAATAATCTTTGTTTTAAAACCATTAATTTTACACAGATGGCGTATTATTACTATGAAACGACTAACCTGTGCTTGTAGCGCCATCTTGTATTATTCCGGACAAACAGACTAAACTTTGCTGTAGTTACAATTACTCACCACTGTCGCTGTTCTTGCGCGAGTTATAGCAGTAACTTTTCAAGTATGGGCAGTCAGTGACCCTCTGTTGTACGTAGTATATTATTACTCTGTGCTACGAACGGACACGGCAAGGAAACATTTGTGATGTGATTCTTTTGACACCCCTCGGTCTCGGAACCCTATCAGTGAATAACATGCGGACGTGTCACAACACTCGTTGTATTACATTAAAGCTAATTATTATTTATGTAAGTATTTATAATGCAATTAGGTCCCACTATCGGCATCATGTTAATCTAGGCATTTCGAAATATTTTTTGCTAATCTGTCTGTATACATAAAAATGCATGTTTAAGTATATTGACTGCTTGTATGTATGATGTATATATATTTACATAAGTATCTGTCGGTTTATATGTTTAAACATATTATGTATTAGTTGCGTAAATATTTACCCACTGTACGTTGTATAGGAATATAATGTTGGCGCTAGAAAGTATCTTAGTATATACTGGTATATACTAAGGCGGAGCGGTGGTAGCTCAATGGTAAGGACACGCGCCTCTTAACCGAGGAGTGCGGGTTCAAACCCGGGCACGTACCTCTGGATTTTTCAAGTCTATGTACGTATTTATACCACTAGCTCGACGGTGAAGGAATACATCGTAATGAAACCTGCAAATTCAAACAACTTTGAATTTGTAACCATGACCCAAAAATTATCTGGTTCCCCTATCTTAAGGTTACGAAGGTCAGATCGGCAGTCGCTCCAATGTAATTACCAGACTCGCTAAATCCTGGATCATGGTCTAAGCGGACCCGTCTAAGCACGGGACATAACGCTAGGAAGATAAAATAAAATGTATATACTAGGCAAGTTTCTATATTACTGGTATTTATGTTGTTTAGCTTTGTGATTTATTGGTAGACTATTTTATTGGCTTTAAGTCTGCCTATTTAGACCCTTTTTATGTGTATGTGTATGTGCAATGAAGTGTAAAAATATTCGGCGATTTATAGATTCTTTGTATATTGTCTTGTATGTGTTCAAAGAAATTAATCAAACGATAAAACTTTATCAAATCCCTGTCGTGTCTGAGAAGGACATAATCTAATATTATAAATATTATTATATTTATGTTTGACTTTTCGTTTGCACACGACTTATACATATTGATCTTTATTATGTAACATGTTTGTTTATATATTAATGTTTTCTTTTGTTTTCTTAAACGGGTGATTTTCCTCATTGGCTTAATTTAGGATTTCTTACTATTATAATATTATCTACAAATAATTAACAAGTCCAGTTTTATTTTTGGCTGAATGTGGTTAAAGGGGCTGCGAGCCCCTTTAACTCGGCCTACCCCTTCGGGGATTGCGGACGTGATGCCATGTGTATTATCTATAAATGCGGAAAATTATGTCCGTCTGTTACATCTTCACACTTATTACTTTACCGATTGCGATGGAATTCGGCACGCCTAAAGGTTGAAACGTGCGAAAGTAGGTAGTTTCTATTCTGAAAAACGGAACACGACAGAATCTGTTACAGACCCAATACCACGCCGCGAGTAATTGATAATTTGCACGTAAACACATTTTGCGCTTATCGAATGCTCATAACATTTCACTCGTAAATATTTTAATCTCTAGATTAACGGTCAATATTTATCACTTTCAGATTATACCGCATGCATGGTTTTTATACGTTATAAGAATTAGTGAATTTCTGTTATTACCTATATTCAAGTCCCGTGATGGTCTGGGTCAGTAGGTACTTTGTATTTTTCATGTCGTTATAAATATACAAGCTGTCTTACTTTATGTTATTCATTTGTACAATCCAACGACTTGAAGTAACATTTATGTGACGTCAAAGATCACAATATTTTACAGCAAATATTTTGGTATTAACTAATATTATTTGCATAGCTTTATTGGAAAACAAAATATGTAATCACTTTAAATGGAATTTCGACGTTGGATAGACTGATTGTATGTTGGTCTACGTGTCTTGCCTTGCCTAGCATATCGTAAAATAAATAAATAAGTTCTACAGACTGACACACCAATAATTCCCTAGTTCTAAACTAATCTTGTGCTATAGGTGAACGGATAGATATACTTAAATACGTTTACAAACAACCATGACTCGAGTACAAATGTCCACATCCTTCACATGAAACATTTGCCCCTAGCGGGATTCGAACCCTTGGTTTCGTTGCCGGGGTCTCTGACCACTCGTCCAACGGGCCTGTCAAAAGGCGACAAATTTGTTTTGAGTTTGTAATTGTGCAAGTGACGGCTAGCTACTTATTATTACCATTTTTAACACCATACCATTTATGACGAACAATCAAATGATAATGTTGCTTACAAAATGTGAGTAGATGTGTGTATTAAGTTTAAAAATCACAGACTTAATAAGAGTGGTAATTCCTTCATTAGGTTAAGTATAATCAATATGTTACCTCAAAGTCTCATTGATTTACATGTACATAAATTTTAATTATATATTAAACATTGTTTTGATTAAAAAGGGCTACTACAAGATAGAAGATTATTTAAATGATAAGAATATATGGTTAGGCCGAGAATAGGCTATTCGCCTGCACTGCCTTCGCCTATTAAGACTTGGCATTTTAAAAAGAGTACCTATCAAGTTACTTGCCGGCTTCTTCTCGGTGGAATCTACTTTTTGAACCGGTAGGTATAGATATTGATCTCATTTTGACGATTTATTTTTGCTCTTTTTGAAGCCTATGTAAATAAAGACAATTTCATTTCAATTCATTTCATTACATTTCATTTCAAAAACTTAAACTTTAATATTGTCCTTGGTTGATTACATCTCGCATTTCCTGTGATTTAAGTGTCGTACACATGACTTGCTCAAATTACAGGAAGAGAACACACTGTCGGCTACACGTCGTCTTCGCTAGGAAGGTCAATGACCGCAGTGACCCATAACTCAAACTCGTAGACCTTAATAAACCCAACTTCATCATCAAGTAAGTGACTTCGATCGTAAGTTCCGCGTCCGTTCGGAAATGCATCGGTCGGACACTTATCCTTTTAGGGCGATCAAATCCGAAACACGTTAATAATGTGGAATTTATATCGGCTGAGTCCTAGGAATGGCTGCAGCACGATATGACGTATAGGGCTCTAAAACGAAGACCTCTTAATGATGGATGGCTGTAAATCATTCCATCAAAAAATCCAATATACCTACATACTCACATCAAGTTAGCAATCCCCGCCGAGGTCAAATTCTATGCTTGCAGTAATATACAAGGTAATTTTTTGTATATGCGACTTACCTACTTATGTAACTTATTATTCTAAGGAACAAATTTTAAGTACATATTTTCAAGAATTGGCAAAAAAAGCTTTTACTCTTCATACAGAATAACCAATCAGCAGATTAACTTTTGTGTGAAAAGTAAAAAAAAAATTTTGCTTATTTTCAAAAATCCTTTAAAGTTCCTTAAAATAATGAGTATAATGGTAAGTTGTTAAAAAATAACATTTTATACATACGTGTGAATTATTTATGGGAAGAAAAATCGGAAAGAATGCACAAACACTTCAATCATATAGCAAGTATGTTTTGTTTATATGTTTTGCGGTAATCGTCACTCATTGTTAACGTACTGTGCACCTGTGCGAGGACATTGACTGTTTACTACCCGCTTAATACTACTCCAATCACATATTTGTATATTCATACAAGATTGCGTAATTTTTTTATGAAAATAAACGCTACTACACTTTATGATAAGCGGTTGAGTAGTTAAGACGTGAAAGAGTATCGAACTCTGTGTGCCAGTTTATTAACCGACTTCAAAAAAAAGGAGGAGGTTCTCAATTCGACTGTTTTTTTCTGTTTAACTAGTACTAGCTGTCCCGGCGAACTTCGTATCGCCCAGTAATTGACATTTAACATTGACAGATACGAATCCCACCGTTTTATATGAGAAAATACTTCTGCTTTTATTTTGTTTTGTCGTCAATTTTTCTTAGTTATTCTGTTAATTTGGACGAAGACAAATCCAACAAATCAAAAACAACGTAAATCGGTTCAGCCGTTCTCGACTTATAAGTGGTGTAACAAACACGACTTTGTTTTATTTATATAGATAGATATATAGCACAAGCATAAGCTTAGTTTGGGGCTAGGGAATTGGTGTGTCAGTCTGGAGACTTTATTTAATCTATTTAAGTTTGTGAACAAGTGCCACCTTCAGAGGCTGGTCTGCTCTGGTTTACCTTTTACTTGTAATAATACTCGGCTGAATCTTTAATGAACATTAACTGTATGACTTGGTATAAATATTAATTTAATCTGAAATTTTTTTTTTTTTATATAATTTGGCATTGAAAAGAGTAACTACCGAGTTTCTTGCCGGTTTCTTCTCGGTAGATGCGACATTCCGAACCGGTGGTAGATTCAAATTGTTTTATTTCGTATCTATTATTTGACGATTTACAAGTGCTTTTATGAGGCCTACGTAAATAAAGATATTTTGAGTTTGAGTTTGAAGTCTTGTTCTAGACCGCGATCTTGGATAGACAAACTATGATAAGGAATTCACTTTGCATTTATAATGTTAGTTAAGAATTACAAACTCTTTTTGTCCTCTCTAATAGTAGCTGTGGAACGGCAACACTGCTTGCTCATAACGGTCAGCCTCGTCCGACATGCTTGTTAAAACAGCATTAGCATGCGTGTGCGTCTTAAGTAGTGTTGCGCTGGAAATCTGTATCCGAGATATGTACGAATAGGTATGACTCTCTGGATCTTATACTATTACTATAAATGCTATAGCCAGTTTGTTTGCTTTTACGTCTAAAACACTCGGCAGACCTCGGCAGATCTTAACAGTGTCTACATTTTTGTGTAAAAATGTGAATTACTAAATATAACATATTAAAATTTTCCTAGAAAATTAAAATATGTATGTATAATGTATATATGTATAATTTATTAGATTTTCACTTATAAAATTAAAAAATCTTATAATTAATGCAAAAATCAGTTCAAGACGACTAAGAAAACCCAATTGGAGTACGAATTAAGAGATCCCGTTGGTAACCGTAATCGGACTGAGACATTAATAAACCATATCCGCAGGTATATCTCTCAAAATCCGTGAGATGTCGTATTTTTTTATTTGTAGTGTCATATTACTGTCTCTTGACATGAGAGAATGCGGTCAAATGCTAAACTAACAAACCCTACACGCTGTTACTTGATTAGGTTTTATTTTATATATAACTAGCGACCGGGCGGGTCGCTTAGTAGTTATATATAAAATAACGGCTTCGCACGGCGAGCATAAAACAATTTAAAACTATACATATAAAGCTTCCTTTTGAATCACTATATGTATTTGACTGGCTCGATGGCGCATTCGGTAGTGGCCCCGCCCCATGCGCTAAGAGTTGTGGGTTCGATCCCCACTCAGGACTAACATTCGTGTGATGAATACTTGTGTTTGTTCTGTGTCTGGGTGTTAATATACAATATTTAAGTGTAATGCCACAGTTGATTCTGACATCCAAAAAACAAGTGCTTAAGCTACTTACCTCGGAATCAGATCAATGTATGTGATGTCGTCGGATATTTATTTATTTATTGGTAAAACTGCATCAACATCCCTTGCGTAGTTTAAAAGATCTAAGCGAACAGGCAGAAGCGGCGACTTTGTTATATACTATCTAAAGATACATATTGAGATATTTGTCATTGGAATTTACGTCTATTGTTTTCTGTTTAAGCAGATCTGTGACTGGACAAAGCTCTTTACATATACGGCACTAGCTTATGCGACTCACCTCATGTGAAATTCAATCTGTTACAGAGACTCTTGTCGTATATAAAGTAGTTTATTTCACAAGATTCATGGGGCGTGCCACACTTACCAAACTGACCGTTGGTCGAGTGGTCAGAGACCCTGGCCACGAACCGAGGGTCGCGGTTTCGAATCCCGCTAGGTGCAAATGTTTCGTGTGATGAACATGAACATTTGTACTCGAGTCATGGATGTTTATAAACGTATTTAAGTATGTCTATCCGTTCACTTAGTATTCATAGGACAAGCTTTAAGCTTAGTTTGGAACTAGGGAATTGGTGTGTCAGTCTGAAGAATTTATTTTATTTATTTATTTAAACTTCATCACAATCGGTGACACACAGAGAGTTGAACACTTTTGCATTCATAAATAGAATATTTGAGTTCAAATTAATGTTTTTAAGTAAGTAATACAAATATCATCAAGCTCGTAAGCCCCGAAGGGGTAGGCAGATTCAAAGGGGCTGTCTGCCCCTATAAATATAAATCATACTATTTTGATCATGATTAGCTGTCCTGGCGAATCTTAAAAATATCATCAAATTAACGTTTCGTACAAAGTATATGAGGAAATGAATTTTCTTTATTATTCATTATATTCATAAAATTATTCTACTCTATAGGAATACGGGGATAAACAATTTTTTTTTATCGGCTCAGTAGTTTAGGCTTGAAAGCGTAACAAACAAACTCACATCTGTTTATACTATTAGATTTTACATAGATTTTCGACATTAATACTGTTATCAATGTACTCCGTATGTTCATATGTACTATGTGACCAGCTGCTGGTCAGGAAACGGAGTTTGCCCCCAGATGAGTAACCATCGCCCGACGCGAACAAAAGACTTGTGCGCTTGCGCATGTTTTAAACAAAACACGTACAACGTTATGTAAAGTAAGCACCAGTAACTAGACATATTTTTTATTCGCTGTTTGGTAGAAGCCATTTGAGCAATGACGATATAGAGGAAAACTTCCGTCTTTTATCTGTGAATTCTTAGTTCGTAATATGTAATCAATTGTTTTCTATAATTTAGAGATGAGGGTGATTTTTCAATAAATCACTACTAATAAATAAATGCATAAGTAACTTCTAAGAAAGAACTCTGTCTGTGACCTCTTCACCGATTAAAAGATAAATAAATATCAGACTACATCACATACATTAATCTGACTTCGAGGTGAGTAGCTTAGCACTTATGTTACAGATATCAGAAACAACAGTGGTATTACAAATAAGTATATACTTAAATATATATTCAGTATTAACACCCAGACACAGAACAAATACAAGTATTCATCACACGAATGTTTGTCCTGGGCGGGGATCGAACCCACAACTCTTGGCACATCGGGCAGGGGCACTACCGAATGAGACATCGAGCCAGTCAATTAAAATATAAGAATTTAGTATGCTGAATGTTTGTACCTTAAAGGAGGAAATCGGGTACACTTTGTCAGGTTATCCCCAGAAAGTCAAAACTGATAGACCCTACGGAATGCTGAATGCCACAGAAAAGAATCCACACAGGCGGAGCCGCGAACAAAAGCTAGTGTTACTGTTTGACTGGCTCGATGGCGCATTCGGTAGTGACCCTGCCACATGCGCCAAGAGTTGTGGTTTCGATTCCCACCCTGGTCAAATATTCGTATGATGAATACTTGTGTTTGTTCTGTGGCTGGGTGTTAATATCCAATATTTAAGTATATAATTGTAATACCACTGCTGATTCTGATATCCGTAACACAAGTGCTTAAGCTACTTACCTCGGAGTCAGATCAATGTATGTGATGTAGTCTGATATTTATTTATTTACTAGCTGTGCCAGCGGTGTCACCCGCGTTTATGGTTAATATTATAAAGACTATTTCCGCCATACATGATTTCTATGTAACTTTAACCATTAAGGCTGCAAACGCGACGGAAGCTTAAAAAATGGAGTAACTTCTCCTGTTTTCCCAACATTTCCCTTCACTACTCTGCTCCTATTGATTGTAGCGTGATGAAAAGTATACTGTAACCTGCCCAGGAGTATGAAGAATAATTGTACCAAGTTTCGTTAAAATCCGTCGAGTAGTTTTTGTTTCTATAAGGAACATACAGACAGACAGACAGACAGACAAAAATTTTACTGATTGCATTTTTGGCATCAGTATCGATCACTAATCACCCCCTGATAGTTATTTTGAAAATATATTTCATGTACAGAATTGACCTCTCTACAGATTTATTATAAGTATAGATTTATTATTTATTTATTTACTGTAAGCGAACCTTATTTTGTACTACTTTACATTCTTTATGATTGAATAAACAGATATGGACGTTCAACGGATCTTGATGAAATATTTCCTACGATTTAATCTATCTAGGTATATGGTTTTGCTTGTTTAGCATAGTTCCTGCTTTACATAGTAAGTAATGTAACGCCTGTATTAGTCATTAGTCATAAGCATATATTTAAAAAGGTCAAGTTTGTTAAGCCACGTAGTACATCATACACGTGAATGTATTATCAGGAATATATTATTTCATTCCATACGTCTTTTACCTAGCAATTTATTAGGTTTTCTTTTTTACCGAAGCAAAAAAACTCCGTGAGAAAAATAGCAAAGACGTTAAATAATTTTATTGTTTACCACTTGTCTATGTGATATGCATTGTAGAGTGTAGGATGTGATATTCTCAGAATGTTTGCTTGTCGTTCTGCGTGAATTTTTAAAATGCAAATATGTATGAACGTAATGTTGAATGAATCCTAATTATAAAATATTTTGTGTGTAATTATTCAGTTTTTCACTTCTTGACTACTCAACCAAAACATAAAACAGCGTTTTTATCTAGAAAAATGTAATCATACCCGAGCAGGGACTAGTAAAAAAAGAAGGACTCCGCGCCACTAACTAGACATTGGGTTGGGCATCTGCGAAGCTCCGACTTAACGCGCGACTTACAACACACACTTTAACATAAGCGCTCCAAATTACAGATTTCCGATATCTGGTATCCACAAGAATCTTACTCACACATACATAAGAGGGACAGAACAAGAGACGCTGTAGTATGACAGCGCGAAGTCCTTCTTTTTTTAACAGTCCGTGATATAATAATCTACTTAAACGCGTGCGCAGTTGGGAATCTTGCTCGGTTTCACGAGTCATTTTCCCAATATATCCACTTTCGCATAACACCCAACACAAGATCCTGTGAATTAAGTTTACAACAGAAAAATAATTACTTTAAAGCCTATGCTTTAAAGTAAATTATTGCTTGAAGTTAGTTTTTTTTACAATAATCTTTGTAAATACAGTAGGTATATGTTTATGTCACTTTGATAACATATACCTACTGTTTTTACAAAGATTATTGGGATGACATTTATACTTACCTGAACATAAAGAAATGTCCTTGACCAATTCGTATTGCGGTTGACAACGCATTGTATTTAGTAACTAAAACTATATCACTTGTATTTCATGTGGCTAAGGTTGCTAGTAGGAGAGGGAAAACGGCATCTTGTTTCATACACTCCGCAAGCGACAAGTCGGGTGCAGACGCCTGGCTCGCAACCGCACAATGCTTTAATAGCGTATTGTGAGTGTAGTGTCTGCAAAGATGCCGTTGATGGGGTTGCAGAAGATGCGACAGCGCAACAGCGACCTCTTCAACATATATAATAAATAAATTCTTCGGACTGACACAAATTCCCTAGTTCTAAACCAAGAGTAAGCTTGTGCTATGGATACTAGGCGAACGAATAGAAATACTTAATACGTTTATAAACATCCATGACCCGAGTACAAATGTCCATGTTCATCACACAGAACACTTGCCCCTAGCGGGATTCGAACCCGCGACCCTTGGTTTCATGGCCAGGGTCTCTGACCACTCGACCAGCGGGCCTGTCAAAGGACGATATGGAAGGGACGGCACTTTTCAAGGGTTGCTAGTAGGGATTGCAATCCAGCAGAATTGTTAGCTGGATGCAGCACATCACGCTGCAGCAGAGCTAAAGTTGTGCTAGACCCAGTAGAATTGCTTGATCCAGCATTTCAACCTCCTGTAGGGATTAAAATCCAGCGGCATTGAACCAGCACATGTCCTTGGATCGAGCTTAGCTAAAATTATGCTGGGTCCAGCAATCCACCTGCAATCAATTACAATCCCTAGTTTGCTAGATGGTTGCTAGATGCCAAATTCATACTAGTCCCGCGTTAAGGGCCACTTTATGGTGAGAGTCCAACTTATAGGACAAAAAAAAAATTCAGTCGAGTTGCGAACCTCCTCCATTTTTTTGAAGTCGGTTAAAAATGGGTTTGTTTGTCAACTCGCGGGAGCGCGCCACGTCTTCCACGTCATTTTAGCTCTTTTTTCGTCAACTGGCTCTATCGTGAAAATGTGATGTATTTATTTATGTTAAGTCGGCTATACAAACGCTCTAATACATTCAATACAGGTACTTTAAATCTATAAGGCCGGTTATAATACGACGTTGATAGGTGTCGGTTTTATTAATGTCTGGGTGTTATATCCAATTATCCAATATTTAAGTATAATATTTGAATAAATACTACTGTCGATTCTGATATCTGTAACACAAGTTAACTTACCTCGGAGTTAGATGTCGTTGGATATTTATTTATTTATTAATTCGTTTTTATATGACTTTACTTTATATGTGCGCGCAAGTTGACGCCATAAAAAAAATTATTAAAATCGGAAAATGCAAATTTACGCGCACCACGAGGTGGCGAACGAGCTGCAAAATGGCCGACACATTATAAATCAGTGTCAGTCTTTCGGTTTTGTCTCTGGTAACGCTACACGTGCCGTAATGTCTAATTACACCTGCCTGTACCATTTTATGCAATTATGGGGCAATTATACCGTCGGTAATTGTCCTGGCTGAGTCTGCAGGCCGTTTCACCATTACAACTGTTTTACGGTTCGACCATAGATTTAGAATTTTTTGACTACGCAAAAGATACATAAAGCGTGGGAGCGAGAAATCCTGCTGAAATTCAAACCGCCCGAGAGAAAAAGAGACAGCGAATGAAGTACCTATATGTCAATGTTTTTGCGAGTAAGAGGCCATAGCGTCCCGGTCTATTCTACGTCGCAGTGAAATTTGTGCATTTATGTATTAAACCTTGGATTATAATCGAGAATATTAAATGTGCAATTAAGGTGACTTGTTCTGTACGTGATTGTGAGGTTACACGACGGAATAATCCGAATAAATACACTTTTCACAGGTAAATACGATTTTATCATTAGATTTTTTCAAACCATATTTTGTCAAATTGTTGCTAGTAATCAGTTTAGAAAAATATGTTTACAATAGTATATTGATTATAATTGATCTTTCTAAGTATACATCGTGATTATAATCAGAATTGGGGAAAATATTGTGTAAAATTGTAAATAGTTTGGTTACGCTAGTGATTGACAAAGCGGTGACGTCACGAGTATCGATAAAAACTTAATCGTCTTTTAGCGACATCATGACATGAATACAAAGTTATTTAGCCAAGTTATGTTGAAATATAATTATATTCACATTGGGAACTCATTATCTCCGTAAATTTGTTAGTTAAGTAACTGATAATTTTTCTAGGTTTCCAAGCAACCAGCCAACAGCCACAACCAAGCATTGTGTAAAAAGTGGATGCGGACTATAGACAGACCAGATTGGACTCCCAATAAGAACTCCACTATCTGCAGCAAACATTTTGACGGCAAATGACGGCAGCAAAAAATTTGTTGCACTACATATTATTTTTAAATAACTAAATGACACCAAATTAAAAGTTGCTTATATATTATTTGTTCCATTTCATTCCATCAGTCAAAGCAAAAGTCATATCTTTTTGTCTTAGTATAAATCATAGAACATATTTCTATTTTTTTAAATTTTTACACACTGAATATACGAAGAATTTTACCATCTCATTGTTTATAGAACTGCTTAGAATGATATTTCTTACCGACTAATTCCAATTTACCTAATATATACAACTACTGATTTCAGTCAATGCCATAAATAATTAATCAAAAGTATAAAAAAGCGTATTAAATACCTATATTATTAGTATACAACTGAATCAGTCGATAATGTGAAAGTGCGTCTTTGACAACACTATTTTTAACTCACACATAGACGTCAACCAACACATGCTTAAATTTATTTTGGTCATGTCTCCGAGCCGTCTTTGTGTATCTTGTACATCCTAAATCTATGGGTTCGACGAATGAGTCTTACCATGGCTTTGTTACATAGTATTAAACTGTATGTTAATTTTAAATTTTTTAACGAAATGAAATGAAATAATTTATTCTGCAAGTGGATTCATAACAAATTCTTTTGCACGTCAAACATTTTTTTTGCTCTACCAGCACCTCGACGTGAATGGCCTGCTGAGAAGAGGTGCCGCAAGAAACTCAACAGATGGCCTTTTTTAAATACGTTCATATGTACTCTATATCTAATTATGTGACATTATAAATTAAAAATATAAATTTCACTGTGTATGCGAGCAGACTAGTATATATATACAAGTATATAGCAGAATAGATAAGTAGGTATGAGACTGCAAAAAATTTGTCTTAGAAACTGGTTTGGTTGTTTTAATCTATTCGTTTGTACTTTTTGTGCTGATTCTAAACTCTAGGTAAGTATTATATTTTATTATTGCCTATTAATACCGAATGATGTTTTCAAATAATTATTCTTTACTCACTTGTTTTTAATAAGCGGATATAATTTTTTTGTTCTTGCTAGTTAGACTGAGAATATAGATACATCATTGTGCCTTACAATTTCAACAAAATGACGATAATTAAATAAATATCAGACTACATCACATACATTGATCTGACTCCGAGGTAAGTAGCTTAAGCACTTGTGTTACGGATATTAGAAACAACAGCGGTATTACAAATAAACACATAAATAAATATTAAATATTAACACCTAGACACAGAACAAACACAAGCATTCATCATACGTATTTTTCTCCTTTGTGTTGATCGAACCCACAACGCTTGGCGCATGAAGCGGTTTCACTACAGAATGCGCCATCGATCTTGTCAATCCCATTAGTGAGAGAAACATTCACTATTAGCATCTAGTATTACCATGTTTATATTACTATTTTTTTATCTCCATCTGTAAATTATTGCTCCCATCTCAAACCTCCTTGGAGTAACACCAATTTATTTCTCGTTTATACAATCAGCGTGGTTACTTTACTGCAAGGTAATGCAAATAGGCTTAAATTAGTGTTTACCGTGGGGTTATGCACTAGTTATAACAGTTGTTTTAATATCTTTGCAGATATTAAACATATTTACACGTATGATTGTTAAAGAAGCGAGTGAGGTGTGTAAGAACTGTGCCGTTGTGTGTTCGATTCCCACTGCCTACCCGCTAGAAGTTAGTTGTTTTTTATACGTAAATATTTGATAACACTTATAGTTGGACACTCATAAACTATAGTTCATACATACATATGTATGTATGTATACATATGTATCATCTCGCCCGTAATCCCCGAAGAGATAGGAAAAGTCAAAGTCCCCTTAAGTAATTCTATAAGTATACAATATATTCGATAACTAACCACGAAATAATATCAGACTACATCACATACATTGTTCTGACTTCGAGCTAAGTAGCTTAAGCACTTGTGTTACGGATATCAGAATCAACACTGGTATAACAAATATATACTTAAATATTAGATATTAACACCCAGACACAGAACAAACACAAGTAGGAGCGATAAGCTCATTTACCCAAATTCAGCCAAAAATAAGTGTAAATCATGCAATATCCAATCATTATGATTCTGTTAAATATTTAAAAATTTCATTTTCAGAGCATTACCCGTAGTGTTGCCCAAATGCAAGACCAAGACGAGACTTAGCCAGTCTTGGTCTTGGTCTTGCGCCAATACACCTGGTCTTGGTCTTGGTCTTGGTCTTGCGCTCCCAGTCTTGGTCTTGGTCTTGGTCTTGCAGCAAGAGTCTTGCAAGTCTTGCAATTACCTATTAGTCTATTGCTATTTATTAAAGTTTACTTTAAATCTTAGAAAAATGTATTAGAATTGGAACATTGTGAGCTTGAATTAACATAGCCATAATAAAGATCAATCAGATTAATAAATAACTGAAGATTTGATAAGAAATTCGAAAAATCAACTGACCTATATGTCGTTTTCCATGGAAGTAACTGTTTCTTAATAAACATTTATGATTAAGCTTACATTTGCTAAAACATGTAAAAAAACAAATTAATTACAATAACTTGACTGTACTTTAAAGAACAATATCTGTCTAGAAAGAGATTGAACCCTCAACTTATATGAAATTTAATAAAAGAGTTTTACGATTTATCATTTATTTCAATAAAAAATAAAATACAACACAAATCAAACATAACAGTACACAACAGCTTTATCATTAGGTTATGTTACTTTATATCAATTCTTTTGACAAAGAATTAATACAAAGTAACCATCTGGCTGACTCATCACTTAACCTATTTCTATGTTTTCTAATTACTAATGATGCTTTAGAAAATAATCTCTCTAAAATCACGGGCCATCTTCGATAAAGTCGGATACTCTGTCTCATGCGTCCTCCACCAATCTAAAATGTCTTCCGAGCTGGCAGTTCTTGGTTTTCTCAGGTACTCCTCCAACTCGTCTATCACTAAGCCTTGAAGACAAGATCCAGATGACGTCGAGGGACATTCATAGAGTTTATCAAAGTCTATTACGTCTTCATCTTCATCACATACTTTATTTTCTTTTCTTGGTAATTCCAGAGATTTGTTCAGTGAGTGTAGACTTTTATATTCTTCATAAAGTTCATTGAACTTGCGCAGACTTTCTGTTTTAAGTTGCTTCCCCCACATTGTCAGGTCAAAAGTCTGAGCCTTATGCCTTGGGTCTAAAATTAAAGAAGTACAATAAATCCAGTTGCTCTTCTTATAATGTTTAAGCATTTTGTCTCGAGCTGCTTGGAAAGCTAGAATGAGCCTTTCATCCACTTCAGATCGATTAGGTTTCTCATCTAACTGTTTTACCATGGATTCAATTTTATCTAGCAAGAGATTGAATGATACAATGACTAGCGGTAATGTAACATATTTGTCTCCACCAACTTAAAAGTTTCAAGTTTATTAGAAATTTATGTAATTTTTCGAGTACCTGCTATTCACTAGCTGTGATTTGAAAATCATTCAATTCGGTGACAGAACTGCACAATATGTTAATGCCCGCTCTCACTTTTAAACCAAATCCAATCATATCATGTGTGGAATTCCATCTCGTTGGACAGTCAAGAATGGCATTTAGATTTGATGGCACGCCAGCTGCTTCACAAGCAGACTGAAACTTCTTCTTCACTATCTCACTTCTATTTATTTTACTGGAAATACTGCGTAACTTTGTTACAGATGTACGCGAGTCAGCAATATTTGGTGCATATTCTTCATCTTCCTCATCCTCAGTTTCGTCTGCATAGTCTTCATACTGCTGATCTTGCGCGTTAGTGTCAGACTCACAGTGTAATGCTAAGGTCTTTAATAAATCTTGTACACCAAGGTTTAAAATGTGAGCAAAGCACCGGAAATGTTGATTGTCTGAATCAAAGTGTGGCGGCAGCTGTTTGCCCAGTTCATACATAAATTTGGTATTTGCAGTTGCGTTGTCGACCGTGATACCTTGTATTTTATCAATTATGTCATATTCCAATAAACATTCATGGAAAATCGTTGCAATATCTTCCCCAGTATGTCGACCGCGTGATGGTATAAAATCAAGAACTACAGATCGATACTTCCATTCGTTGTCTATATAATGCATAGTAACCCCGTAGTAACTCCTACCAGCAATTGACGTCCACCCATCAATGGTAAACGACATTTTAGATGATAATTGTTGAAGTCGTTCCTTGAGATTCAATTGGAGCTCTTCAAATCGCTCTTTGACTTTCCTTCTAAGTGTAGACCTTTTAGGAAACACCATATTAGGGCCAATACGTCGAAAATATACTTGTGTAGCTTCGTCATCGAAAAATGAGAAGGGAAGATATTTTTCACCACCCAATCAACTGTAGCTGTCGTGATGTTGTCACTGCTGTTTTCCGACTGAAATAAAACAATAAATCTTGTGTTATTATTATAAAAATTCTAGGTTTGAGCGTTTAGGAGAAGGAGGTTTGTTGTTGTTAAATCGAGAAAATCGTTAAATTGACATTTGTTATATTAAGGTTGCACTGTACTGTAATTTACCAAAATAAAGTACTTAGTTGTTACTGGCCGATTATGAAAACTAATGAAAATATGGGTGTTTATAAAAAATATTTAAGACGATAATTACATACTTAATATGTCGCACCCCTAGATGAAAACACCACTAACTCAAAAATACTTACGTAAGTTAATGGCGTTTTTGAAAGTGTCGCATGAATAGCTACGCGGAGTTAAAATTCCCGTAGCGACAACTTCGACCATTGTTAAAAAAATATTCTTACCTGTCTACTTCTTCCAGCGGTTACTAAAAAGCTTGTGATATCTCCACTTAATTTCGGTTTAACAGGAAGAAATATTTGTGATTCCTTTTTGTGGAAAGATATTAGATGTTTCTTTAAGCCTGAAGTGTTTCTGTTTTTCATTTTTATTTCAATCTTTTTATGTTGGCACAATTTACACAAGGCAGTTTGGGATGCATGAATTATTTCGAAAAACTCCTCAAATTTGCTTTTGGGTCTTTTAGATCTGTGACTCAAACTCTCGTTACTCGGACTAGAATAATTTGAATCTTCGTCACTCATATTAAATTGTACACGTGATACGTTTTTAGAAAACAACAAGAATTAGTAAAAACAATTATTAAGTTAGACTCGAAGCACAGCTCAATTGGAAATGACTGGAATTAAAATAATTCCTTTGTTTATAGTACGTTTCCTTGCTTTCTACCGCGCCGCCTCGCCACGTGCCGGCTCTATTAAAAGGATGCCGCCGCAAATCAAACGATGCCGCGTGCAGCGTACAAACACAGATTATTACCTACTTGTACAGACGCGACGCGTGAATAAAATATATGTAAAGAATTAGTGCCAATCACTATTCTTTACACATAAGTGAATGTTTTGGCGTACATCTATACTAATCTATACTAATATTATAAAGCTGAAGAGTTTGTTTGTATGTTTGATGACAGAAGTTTTAAAATAAATAAATAAATCCTGAACGTCACTATACCTCCAAAGTTACTATTCCTCGTGGACGAAGTCGTGGGCACTGCTAGTAAATACTTACTCTCATCATCTCTCTCAGAGATATTCGGGCTGGTAAGCAATACAAAACTCTTATCGCAGGCTTTTTATTTTATTAGTAGGTAAGTACCTACGCTTTTTATATTATTTTATTAGTTTTGTAGAATTTTTTTACACGTTTCAAGTATATTTAAAAGTGGCTACAATATTTATCAAACGGGTGATATTTGAACACTTTTTCGCTATTTTTTCTTGTAAAAACTTAATAAATATAATGACTAAATGTACAATAATAGTACCTAAGTAATTAGTTTAAAACCATATAATCAATATTATAATATATACTTACTAGAATAAATTATTATGACATCTACTACCCATCCTTACCATTTTATCCTAATCATAATACTACTTGCGTGATCAGTATAATGTATTCATTTTCATTCTTAGCACTCTGAAACTTATTTATTCTTTGGAACACCTGTAGGTACTCTTAAAATTCGAAATTATTTTGCATGAGTATACCTACGCCCTGTGGCGGCAATCAAATAGTGTCAAATGTTGTGATTTCGGCGCGGCGGCAACGATTGTTGTATATGATTTCAAAAGAAGCCGCCGGCGCGTGTATCATAACCATGTACTTCCGAAAAGCGGCAAATTTCTTTGAGAAGTAAGTACAAAACCTTTGATGCCGCATTATCAAATGGTGCCGATGGTTAAAACATAACTATGCATGCACTCAGTTTGATTTTAATGGATATTTTTTTATTCGCTATGTAGGTATGTTTATGGTATTAGTCGTAATGCGCATAGGTCCAGTTTTTCATATTCTTTGATACAGTTTTTTGTGTCTCATAGAATTCCTAAGCGTACTTATACACTGAACTGTTACACCTAACTACTCTGTGAAATAGCGCTAAGTCCTAGCTGCAAGACGCAAGAGTCTTGCAGGCTTAGTCTTGTTCTTGCTCAAGTCTTGCACGGTCAGTCTTGGTCTTGGTCTTGCTAAAAATACGCGGTCTTGTTCTTGGTCTTGGTCTTGCAAAAATGCAAGAACAAGACCAAGACTGCAAGACCAAGACTGAATTTGGGCAACACTAATTACCCGTCCCAAAATTGAACGATTTTAATCTAACTTTCAAACACGAGAACCAGACAAATTGGATCATGTTTACATCTATTCTAAGATAACGAGGAAAGTTTTGTATTTTTGTGTGTGTGTATGTTTGTAATGAATAAACTTAAAAACTACTGAGCCGATTTTAAAAATTCTTTCACCATTGGAAAGCATTATCCGGAAATAACATAGGCTATATTTTATCCCTATATTCCTACAGGTACGGAAACTATGCGGGTGAAACCGCGGGGCGCTGCTAGTATAAATAATAGCCTGAATGCGCAAGTTTTCTCCCAATACTTTCCCTTTACAAGTTTCAGTCAATTTTCTCACCTTGTTTATCTCTACAACTAGCCTCTGATCTCCTATTTGTTTCCAGATGTGAAGACGATCCTGAAGTCGGTGTCCGGCCGGCTCCGGTCCGGCGAGCTGACGGCCATCATGGGCCCGTCCGGAGCCGGGAAGTCCACCCTGCTCAACATCCTCACAGGATACAAGTGAGTACCAACGAAATTACAGCCCCATTAGTTCAGTATAAGTGCATACACTATTTGTTACTATAGTCAGCTATAACATGAAGTTCAGAGCTTGAACTATTCTGTTTTTGTCGCGGGGAAATGCGTTGGGCACCTTCACTCTGTCCGGGGGACAGGATGGTGTGTGGGACTCCCAGGGGCCCCTCCTCTAAGACCCCCTCTCTGGCTAATGACTGGCAGGTGGCAGTATTCTACGTTGGTTTTGGACTTTAAAAAAATGTGCCAACTGTTTTTCTTGCCTAGCTTGTCGTAAAAGGCGACTAATGGTATATCGGGTTTTGGGTATGTGATTGTGTAGGCGACGAACTAGCCACTTATCATTACTTTTTCACAGTTTTCCATTTTACTGAATGCTGCTGCTGAATGTGGTTAAATGGGCTTGCTGTCCCTTTGACTTTACCTACCCCATCGGGGATTACAGGCGTGATGTTATGTAAAATGTCAACAGATTGTATGTATACAGACTCTCAAATATTGGCTAAGCGCATGTCACGCACAGTTTATGGTCCCGTAGTCATTATGAAAAACCAGTGGCAAGTGGTTAATATCGCCTACATAATCAAAAACCCAATACCCGATACACCGGTAGTCGCCTTTTGCGATATGCTACCCAAGTAGCTCCTGGATAAAGCCTAACTATGTCCGGCTTTATCCAGGAGTCCGGATAAAGCCGGACATAGTTAGGCTTTTTGATTGCTTGTCCGGCCAAAATAAGTGGTGTCCGGCTTTTAATATGCTTTCTACATTTCGCAAACGAGCGAGCGCCGAGCGTGGCCGAGCGCAAGTGAGTGGACTGTCGATCGCTCCCGCAGTCCGTCAATAACGTCGGGTGTCCGGCCTTTTACCTTAATGTCCGGCCAAACTGGCTGGTCCGTTCAGCTATAAGGTTTGGCGACCTGGCAATTCTATACCCAAGAAACACAGTTGGCACATTTTTTCAAATCACAGACAAACATAGGATTATTTTTTATCTATACTAATATTATACACATGCTGAGGCTCACACCTTGATCCTAAAATTGTCTGGTTTCCCTATCTTAGAGTTACGCAGGCCAGATCGCCAGTCGCTTCAATTTATTGTCAGACTCGCTAAATCCATGATCTAAGCGGACCCCGTCTAAGCGGGACATAACGCTAGGAAGATGATGCTGAGGCTCACACCTTGTTGGCCATAACTCCATGTATTCGTTTCTGTTTCATATATCTGTATTATTTAATGGTCAATAATTTTCTATTCAATTCTATTCTATACTATTCTATAAAGCTGAAGAATTTGTGTGTTTGCTTGAACGCGCTAATTTTAGGAACTACTGGTCCAATTTGATAAATTCTTTCAGTGTTAGATAGCATACAATATATAATACATTTTGATAGTGCACCTGTGTTTGCGCACACACTTGTGCACTATAATATCTCCTGCGCAGATGGCTAATCCTCGGTTGAGATTGGCCGCCGTGACCGATGTTATTATGTTAGGAGGACATTATTATTACATTTTGTAAGCTTTTTCTCAGCCAGTGAGTACGGAACCTCACTAAACACCAACGTTTTGTCACTGAACTGATATGCAGTGACCTTGGAAGGAGGACATGGTGCTTATCATTCAATTATCCCCTTGTTACTATGTTTGCGCTTATCACACTATCAATGTCGTGTTTGTACATGCACTATTATCGGAGATTATTGCGAAATGTGTAGTAACAGTTCTCAGGTAGGTAATCCTTTAAGTAGTTATTTTTAATTAGATTCTTTTTTGAGCCATGTTGGTGCAAATTGCTTAAACGTGTTAATGCTTTTATAACAGACAAGGTCTCATAATAACGGTAAAACCATGGACTAGTAAAAATAGAAGGACTCCGTGTTGTCATACTACAACATGAAGCTATCCGTATGCATGTGTGAGTGAGATTCTTATAGGTACCAGATATCAGAAATCTGTCATTTGGAGCGCTTATATCAATGTGTGATGTAAGTTGCGTACCAAGTTGGAGCTCCGCAGGTGCCTCAACATCTAGTTAGTCGCGCGGAATCCTTATTTTTTACTAGACCGTGGGTAAAACGCGTACGCGCATGTTACTATATGAACATCAAAACATCAAGGGTTACCCATTCTGGGTACGTTTGTATCTGGGCACGGTAACATTAACTTGATTGTAGGTAGAGTAATAGATACCCGTTATTTTTGACTGGACAAGTCGTTTGTACATTTCCATTTTCTCTACCACACATCCGTCCTTACCGACACTGGTGCCAGTTGGTAAATGTGTTTCAACTGCGCCCTTGTTACAACCGTACCCTGAAACTAACACCTTAGACTCGACTGTTGTGACCGCACCCAGTCTCCTCTAGGTACTTCAAAACGTTGCACACACTCCATGATAGATCGTCACACCCAAGACGTTGCAAAATGCGCATAAGCTGACTCGATGTTTTCATTTCGACATGTGCACGCTTGTGTAAGTGCAGTGCACACTTCCTCGCCTGCTGACGTCACAGTACGCAAGGCAAGTAAGCTTGCCCAAGTGGGCTATCGGCCTATAAAGATGACTATAAAAAGCTTGTGATGGGCTTAAAGTGGAGTGACCTTGTTGAAGCACGGTAGCGTAGTAGCTGGTGCTATCGTTGTTTGCAAAAGTCAAGCAACGTCGGTCCAGATTCGGATGGGTGATGGAAATGGCTGTCTTTTCTGTTATTATTTAAGTTGGTCGGCACCATGTGAATGGTCTCCCCAGAAGCATATATGGAAACATGAATAAATTTAAGGTTAACCCAGTTAGTAAAGAAATGCTGAACAAGTATGAACACACATTAAAAAAAAATTATACATACAGACGAATTGAAAACCTCCTCCTTTTTTTGAAGTCGGTTAAAAATATAGAAGTAACTCGGTTATACATGTGTTAAATAAACGAGCAATCCTCCTGATACCATATCCCTTATTTGATGTCCGTTACATTTTGGGTAGGGTTCCGTACCCAAAGGGTAAAACGGGACCCTATTACTTAAGACTCCGCTGTACCTGTCACCAGGCTGTATCTCATGAACCGTGATAGTTAGACAGCTGAAGTTTTCACAGATGATGTGAAAAACAGAATAAAATAAATATTTGCTCCCATACAACAAACGTGATTTGAATGCCGTTTTTTTTGCTTGATATTCGTACGGAACCCTTCGTGCGCGAGTCCGACTCGCACTTGGCTGTTTTTTTTTCTTATTTATTTATTTATTATTATTCAGCCTATGCATGTCTTTTGTGTGTCGTACATGACACAAGTAAACAACAGTTATTGATTCATCGGTGGGACAAAGTTCGCCCGGTCAAGTAATATTGAATAGATAGGTAATTGTTTATATGAATATTAAATTATATAAGTCGTATTAAACACTGCCCCTATTTATTTAAGTAAATAAAATACCAAAAGACTAATGCATTCTAGACATTTATTATCATAAATCGCATGTGCAACGCTGCATAATTGTATGATACAATAATCCTTACGTAGCACCTGCGAAATGACGTCACGACATTTCTTAGGCAAGTTATTTATGTATCTTAATGCTATGTGCTTTAGATATGTATAATAAATAGAAAAGATTCGATCTGCACGAAATTGGGAACAGAGATAGATTATAGTTTGGAACAGCACATGGCATGGTATAATTTTTATCCCGTTAGAATTTTAATTATGATCACCAATGAAGTCATACTCCTACTATGATATCCCTATTGCATATATTTAGTTAGTTAATATAATGGCCATTCTTCTCGGTAGATGCAACATTTCGAACCGTTGGTAAAATCATATTTCTTTATCTGTATTTGATGATTTATAAGTGTTTCTTTGAAACCTATATAAATAAAGAATATTTTGACTTTGACTTTAACTTGTTTTATAAGTACATTCTAGATAGTCTACTGTATTACCTTAGATTACTGAAACTTTCTAGTATGCAAAAAGTCACCTATTAGATCCATTGCTTCCATAATTACTTGTATCGATCTGTGCGTTACCTTGACATGCGATGATGTCGACGACGTACCTTCACAATACACATTTTCTTTATATAAAGCTTGCTTGCTCATAATTGTGAAAATTGTTTTGAAAAATTCAAATAAAAGGACAGGTGGCTACAACCGTATACCTAACTCCGCCGGCGCTTCGACCTCTATCAAACTTTAATTAAAATTCAAAATGTCTTATGTAGGTTCCGAAAAGCACTTATAAATCGTCAATTTAACATAAATCTGTAGAGCAGTGCTTCCCAAACTTTTTATGCTATGGAACCCTTTTAGGAAGCGGAGTATTTGACGGGACCCTAGAACAGCGCGGGCGGCTTAACGGATTTTCCCCCAGGAGTTATGATATTTATGATCAGTACCAATTTTCGTGGAACCCCCAGAAAGGCTTCACGGAACCCCAGGGTTCCGCGGAACATACATTGAGTATAGCTGCTGTAGAGCAATGTGGGTTTACCACTGGTTCGGAATGCTGATCCGGTTTTTTTCACCAACTCGACACAAGAGACTGCACACACATGTGTCGAATTGGTGAAACTGAAAATTCTACCGAGAAGAAACTGGCAAGAGACTCGGTAGGTACATTTTTCAGCGTCAAAATATACATTTAGTAATTGACTGGCTCGATGGCGCGTTCGGTGGTGACCCTTCCCCATGCGCCAAAAGTTGTGGATTCGATCCCCACCCAAGAAAAACATTCGTGTAGTGAATACTTGTGTTTGTCCTGTGTCTGGGCGTTAATATTAATTACTTAGGAATATATTTGAAAGAAAGAGAGAAGGAGACTTTTATTAGACGCACATACATTAAAACATAAACAAGAAAACAAATATTTAACACACAACGTACAAAAAAAGGAAAATCAACAAACAAAGAGCTACAGATTGGCGCCAATTGGGTCCCTACCTTAGCATTATGCTTCTGCGCCGTCAAGCTAACGCCGCAGGAGCGCTGGTATTCTGGCGGGACCCATATTTGTACTACCACTGTTGACACGGAATCAGATCAATGTATGTGATGTTGTCGCATATTTATTTATTTATAGTAATTGTCCCATGTTGGTCTGGGACTTGGCCCATGTTGATATGGGACAAAAAAAAAGAATATGCGAACTGTGGTTCTTGCCTAGCATGTCGTAAAAGGCGACTAATGGTTTACGGGCTTTTGGGTATGTGACTGAGTAGGCGATGAGCTAGCCACTTGTCACTCCTCTTTTGCAACTTTCCATGAAACCCAGCCCACTGCCCCATGTTGGTCTGGGACTTAAAAATAATATACCAACTATGGTTCTTGCCTAGCATGTCGTAAAAGGCGATTAATGGTATATCGGGTTTGGGTGTGTATTTGTGTAGGCGACGATTAGCCGCTTGTCACTGCTTTTTTACAATTTTCTATCTAACCCAGCCCGGCTTAATTATTGGCTGAATGTGGTTGAAGGGGCATGCTGCTCCTTTGACTCTGCCTACCCCTTCGGGGATTATTGGCGTGATGTTATGTATGTATAGTAATCGTATTACACTTTTTGTAAAGCTATTTTTGTAAGTAACTAGACATGTATAACACTACCCTGCGCTAACTCGGTATCACAGCGCCGGGTGTGTTAACTTACTTTAAAATGTGTTTGCGCACGGCGAGGAACCAAGAGAATTCTGAAAGTGCAGTGCGTGCTTAGCTCCTCAGGGCTTACTTAGCGCGTTCAGTTTTGCAGCATGACGCAATTTTGCGTTGGCTGAAAAAGCCCAAGTTGCTGAGTTGACGCAAAGATTGTTATTCAGTTGCCATCGTGGGACAACTTCAGCGCCACCGGCGAAAGCAATTTAACCTTGAACTAATCAAGCTCGGATTCACCTTTGGGCAACTAATGGGAATGCCCACACCCTTAATTTAATCCCAAGAACACACGCAAATCGCCAGAACCTATGTACTAGACAAGCTCTTAGCTGAAGTGTGTCCTTACTGAAGATTGGATTCGCGCGTGAACTAATAATGTAGAAGCAACATTTCTCACTGAATAAGAGAACTGTGCTGTTGGGATAGCGAGCTCAGTTTCCGTCGCTAATTGCTAAGTCTAGAATAGAAGCAATTATATGACGGGTGCACAGTGCAAGGCCTCGCGATAATGAGCGCAAACATGTAACTAATCATTTTGTTATGTGACAAATACCTACTACGAACAAACGTACAGTTTGACCTATCGACTACGTATGGTGATTCCACACATCGACTTCACTATTTATGGCTCATTCAAAAATAAAGTCTAATTGGAGTGAAGTTCTGGAGAATTAATTAAGCTTAGCTCTAAATTAAGCATGTACGCTCGTACTATATTAGGAACTTTTGACAGGCCCGTCGGTTGAGTGGTCTTATACCCTGGCCACGAAACCAAGGGTTGCGAGTTCGAATCCCGCTAGGGGCAAATGTTTCGTGTGATGAACATAGACATTTGTACTTGAGTCATGGATGTTTATAAACGTATTTAAGTATGTGTACCTAGTATCCATAGCACAAGCTTATAAGCTTAGTTTGGAACTAGGGAATTGGTGTGTCAGTCTGGAGAATTTATTTTATTATTTAACTTGTAATGAATTTCTACCTTCATCACATGAACATTAACCTCTAGCGGTTCGAACCTGCGAGCTTTTGTTTTGTTGCCTGTGTTCTTCAAGTTTGAGCCCAATTGTTTCACCTTCATGTGTTCCGTGCTAATGCATTCTAATGAGTGTATTTTCAGTTAATCAAACTATGTATGGATTTGGTTGACATATTTTGCAGTTATGTGTACTGAAGTAGACGTATTAACGCGAATATGTTTTTTTTTTAATAGCACCTACATCTCTGAAATCAAATTTCTTGATAAAAATCACATTATTCTGTACTGATATACCTACAATCGATGAGCAATAATTCTGTCATTTGAAACCGGATTTTGCTTATCAGCGTTACGTGAAACTAGGTCATAACACCATGTACGTGGCGTCATTATTGTATGCGTGATGTGAATCGGTTTTTAATTGGCAATCATTTTAATTATTTATGTATGGAATAAATCAGACATCCTTACTTTTAACCAAGTGTTTAATATATTACTATCGTTGTCCCGTTTCTACTCGTGGTGATATTTGGCTTCAATCTTAGATTTAAGTAGGTATTGTTAGATTTGTTTCGCTAACGCTAAGAAGATGATGATTTAGTCAAACGATTGTAAATGTGTCAAATGAAATGTGACTAAATGCAAAACACGTTATGACATTAACATATCATCTACAGAGATTTATTTTTAACAAACAAGAATGACGTTTTTTAGTTTTACAATAAATATTCATTGCGTTGTAAACTACTTGTTTAACTGCATTTATGTATATTTGAAACCAGGTTACCGATTTACAAGTTATTTTTGACTTGACTTACTTACTAGTAGGTATTTTATACTTATAGGTAATAATCATATTTACACTTTTACACTATTATTATAGTGTGGAAAGATTTGTATGTATATAACGAATAAACTCAAAAACTACTGGACCAATCTTCCAAATCCAAAAAATCTTTCACTATCAGAATGCTACATTATCCTCACATGGCTATAGAATATTTTGAAAAAGTTAGGTTAGGTTAGAAAATAAATGTCCACCCGTGCGAAGCCGGGGCGGGCCGGTAAAAGTCCATAAATATACCTATATAGTTGTTAGTGCAAACCTGAACACGTACATCTGGATAAATGGATATATAAAATCTGGATTATTAATGTATGTATAGTATAATTATGCACTTGTATGCCCCGTGTTGGTCTGGGACTTAAAAATAATGTGCCAACTGTGTTTCTTGCCTAGCATGTCGTAAAGGCGACTAATGGTATATCGGGTTTTGGGTGTGTGATTGTGTAGGCGACGAGCTAGCCACTTGTCACTACTTTTTCACAATTTTACATTTAACCCAACCCATTGTCCCGTGTTGGTCTGGGACTTAAAAATAATGTGCCAACTGTGTTACTTGCCTAGCATGTCGTAAAGGCGACTAATGGTATATGGGGTTTTGTGTATGTGATTGTGTAGGCGACGAGCTAGCCACTTGACACTACTGTCACTGTTTCCATCTAACCCAGCCCAGTTTTATTTTTGGCTGAATGTGGTTAAAGCCGTCTAAGCACGGGACATAACGCTAGGAAGATGATGACAAGACAGTCGCTACTAGTGTAGCTAGCATTTTCAAACGCATTTAATTTTGTTATGTCAATGCAATTGACGTCACGATGGCGAAACGATTGCGCCTCACCCTGCTGTTCAGAATATGTCCAAATACGGAGTTTTACATACTGGTCGAGTAAAACGGTGGTTTGCTGTTGTCTGAATGGGCTTCCGTCGCATAAGGCAGTGATCACACAAAACGTATTGAATCCCCGAATCCCAGAAATCAACGATAAATCCTTTGATCCCAGACTTAGATAGCTCAACAATTTTTTTTTTCTTTAGTAACTTAGATCACGTAACATAAATCAAATAATCGAGTAATCCGTGAGTGTTCCTTCTTTAGAATAGGAATGATGACTGCATTAAAAAACTATAATTCTATTTAGTCCGTCAGTTAGATTATACAAAAGTACTACACACATATTTTTCGCTTTACCAAATGAACAAAAAATCACAAAGATAAATAGCAATCAAAGTTTTGGAGTGCGGGCTTGCGACGTCACTATTTAGTAAAAATTGTACGAAAGTGTGACGTCACGTCCATCTTGAATGCGTTGTCTATTCGTCAATGTTTGTTTGACAAATAAATAAAAAATACGTGTTTAATATTTTTTTATAATCTAACCGACGGACTAAACAGACTTTTTTTGTCACCTTGTCTATTCTCCCGGTTCTATGCGCAATACGCTTTGTGCTAACATATTTTGAAAAGTAAACTAAACTAAACGAACTACACACCCATTGCAGCATTTACCCTAGCAGGGTAGGCAGAGAGAACCGAGACATTTTGAATAAATAAGTTAACATATCTGGCAATAAATTCAGTTCGTGCAATTTTGTGGCGCAGCTTAATGTTTGAGAATCAGCGACTGAGCATAGAGTATCACATAATCCGTTTGGTGGGACCGAAAAGCTAAACTATATTGTATTTTACTGGCTCGATGGCGCATTCGGTAGTAACCCTGCCCCATGCGCCAACAGTTGTGGGTTCGATCCCAGGACAAATATTCGTGTGATGAATACTTGTGTTTGGGTGTTAATATCCAATATTTAAGTAGGTATATATTTGTAATACCACTGTTGATTCTGATATCTGTAACACAAGTGCTCAAGCTACTTACCTCGGAGTCAGATCAATGTATGTGACGTGACGTTTGTTCTCAGTCGACGACGGTTATATGTATGATGTGAACATTGCCTATTCTTACTGAGACACCGACTTTACGCTCCAAACCGGAATGCGGCCTCGCCCTTGAAGGAACGATATTGTATATAATCGTCTGCGGTCACAAGTTATAAGTATGTATAAAAGTATATACAAATAACGACCTTATGCCACCGTAGATCATATACGATACAGGAGCATAAACCAATATTTAATGTAAAGGCAATTTAAAACAATACTTTAACACAATTTTGATTTGACATTTGACAATAAGTATTGTTTTATGTTATGAATTAAATGGGAGTGGATAGCTTGATGCCGGCTGACCGAGACGAATGGAAGAAGAAGACATGCTGCGCCGACCCCAGATGAACCGGGAGAAGGGCAAGAGGATGATGATGATGAATAAGTAGAGTTTAAATTGTTGCGACTAGCACACTAACTCGGTCGCTACAAACTTAGCAAAAATGCTTTTTCTCACCTAACGGGTTTTGTATCGGCGGCCTTTGGTCTCATGGACAAATTCAATAGTTTTCATAATAGGGTAACAGAGACTACAGTGTGTTCTGGACTGGATATATCAACATTACTGACTTAAAAAGTAGGTCATCCTTTTCCAACGTTCAAACCCAGACAGTCTGAGTAACTATCGCATCAACTATTTCATTGAAGGTTTATCTTGAACCCTTAGCAAATAGTCAGTGGCCCTGGGAAACAAAGCTAATTGCCCCTAATACGTATACTAGCAACTGCTAGTATTAGTGTTGGCAACCTAATTTAGCACTTTCTGGGGAGGGTGCTATTCAGTATATGAGAATTGGAAGCCCCTCCAGGAGTAGCCAACTCCCCTTTTTCGCGGTTATTCTGGCACTATGCCCTATATCCGCTACTAGTCAAAACTGTTACCGACATGTTATCACCACACACTCATAATGTCTCTCACTCACCAGGACATCAGGAATGGAAGGCAGCATCACAGTGAACGGCATGGAGCGCAACCTGTCCAGCTTCCGCAAGCTGTCGTGCTACATCATGCAGGACAACCAGCTGCACGGGAACCTCACAGTGGAGGAGGCGATGGCGGTCGCCACGGCGCTCAAGTTGCCCTCTGTCACCACAAAGGCGGATAAGCAGGAAGTGGTCAGTAACAACTTGTTATTAGCAATAGTAGCGAATGGTAACGACGTATATTGGGACCGCCTCATATGCGAGGCGTTCTGGTTAATACCCATGCACGTACCTCCAGATTTTCTGGATTCTGCGTGCTTCGATGGTGAGGTAAAACATCGTGATGAAGCCTACACATCCTACTAATATTATTAATGCGAAAGTTTGTATGTATGGATGAATGTTTGTATTTCTTTCAGAAAATTTTTTTAATGAATTTTTAGAATAATATAGTACACCAGATAATTTATATGCTTTGTTTCATCGATGTACCACGCTAGCGAAGCCGCAGGCAGAAGCTAGTCCCAAATAACACGATCTGTTTTCTATAAACTTTGTATTCCTCATACTTTTCCAATATCCATTTTGTCTGACTCGCCTGTCAAAGGATGCCAAATTCAGGACCACGGACTAAGCACGGGATATAACGCTAGAAGGATGATAATTTGGCGTGGATGATGAAAAATGGTGATGTACCAATCATCACAATCCAGTTTAGATGTGAAAGCGTCACAGACTGAGGACAAAACAGAGCTACTTTTGCATTAGGATATTAGTAATGATTACGTTATGCCTCATTATATCTTCCTCGATTCATGTAGATTTATGTAAAAGTTTAATGTGTCTCGAAAAAAAACATTTGTGTTGCTGATTTATTTGTATGTATGTAACGACAAATTCGTTTTTATACATATATATGTATATACGATGGTAACTCCCCGTTATTTTCTGGCGACCATAACGGCTATTTAATACAATCTCCCATAAAAAAAATTATACCGAACCACGGACTAGTAAAAAAAGATGACTTCACGCTGTCATATTATAGCGTGAAGCCACGTTTATGCATGTGTGAGTGAGATACTGGATACCAGACATCGGATATCTGTCATTTGGAGCACTTATTATGTCAATGTGTGACGTAAGTTGCAACGAAACGCGTGTCAAGTTGGAGAAGGAGCTGAGGAGCTTCAACGTCTAGTTAGTAGCGCGGAGTCCTTCTTTTTTTACTAGTCCGTGTACCGAATAAAATATTTATTAAAATTCAACGAAATTTGGCCTAGTCAAGTTTACTATACACGTTCGACTATTGGATACTATAAACTGATGACGTTAATTCAAAGTCGCTTAAAAACCAGTTAAACTAGCCTTCCATACAAACTGATTAATCATGACAACCTTTCCTTGTTGGTGGAATCACACGCAAGTTAATGTTAGTAATCTTTTTTGCTTGTCAAGCCATTTATCAAGATCTCATCTTGCGTTATTGAACATAAAAT
This sequence comes from Glyphodes perspectalis, assembly GCA_951394215.1. Lineage (NCBI taxonomy): Eukaryota > Metazoa > Arthropoda > Insecta > Lepidoptera > Crambidae > Glyphodes > Glyphodes perspectalis. The sequence continues at coordinate 14,321,437 of OX596208.1, read as the reverse complement.
AAATATTTAATAAATCACGCTATCACGCCAATTATGAAAACAACTAAGTACACATATACTATATTATACTTATAAATAAATTAATATCCGACTACATCATATACATTGATCTGACTCCGAGGTAAGTAGCTTAAGCACTTGTGTTACGGATATCGAAAACAACAGTGGTATTACAAATATATATATATATATATACTTAAATAATATTCAATATTAACACCCAGACACAAAACAAACACAAGTATTCATCATACAAATGTTTGTCCTGGGTGAGGATCGCACCCACAACTCTTGGCGTGTGGGGCAGGTCACTACCGAGTGAGCCATCGAGCCAGTCATGTTTATATTGATGGGCCATGCCAAGCAACCTGGCAATTTAATAGCTGTACCCAAAATTACTCAATACTAATTAGCCTCTAGGATTCTTCTATTTTCGTGGAAAATTCGGGATTTTCCCATGTTGGTCTGGGACTTAAAAAGAATATGCCAACTGTGGTTCTTGTCAAGCATGTCGTAAAAAGCGACTAATGGTATAACGGGTTATGGATGTGTGATTGTGTAGGCGACAGGTTAGCCGCTTGTCACTGCTTTGACACAATTTTCCATCTAACCCAGCCCGGCTTTATTTTTGGCTGAATGTGGTTGAAGGGGCATGCCGCGCCTTTGACTCTGCCTACCCATTCAGGGATTATGGGCGTGATGTTATGTATGTATGTATGGATATGCGAGCCGATCTTGCGACATTGAATCAGTCTATTAAGTTTTTTTTTATTTTTAGGAGCATTAACATAAACATAAGATAACAAAATGAATGTGTACCTATTATGTATAATATTGCTGGACTGTCTCACACAAATCTACACGTAATGTAGATTTTTTGCGAATCAATCCGGTATTTCTGCTTAAGTCACGTATGATGAAATGCTAAACAGGGTTCGTAAAAATCGAATTGCCAATTATTAAGGCCTTGATACAATGCTTTACGACTCAGATTTTCTTTAAATTAGGATTTGTTGAATTAATTCATCCAAAAGATGGTGTAACTGGGACGTACGGTCTTGTCATCCTACTCATTGGTAAGTTTTCAGAAAAAAACTGACATACGTATTACATTATAAAGGGTCCTGTCAACAAAGAGCCCGCCACCTGGCGGTTTTTGTTTTTTTATTAAACCATCAACATCAATTTTTACATGAACAAAGACTCTTTAGAGCATCCCGCGGGATCTGTCAATTATCCTATACATCCTTTTTTAGATTTCAAATTCTTGGCGCATTGCTCATCACAATCGGTATGGTTTAGTCGTGAAAACGTAAGGATAACTTAACGTAATAGGTAACGATTGAATTTCATATTTCTTTAAGTAGTTCTATCAGAACACTCATAATCACAAAAATTAAGTTAGAAAACTTGACTGGCTGAATGGCGCATTTGGTCCCTGCTCTATGCGCCAAGAGTTGTGAGTTCGATCTCCACCTAGGACAAGCATTCGTGTGATGAATACTTGTGTTGGTCTGTGTCTGGGTATTAATATCTATGATAATACCACTGTTGACTCTGATATCCGTAACACAAGTACTTAGCTCGGAGTCGGATCAGTGTATGTGATGTTGTGGGATTTTTATTTATTTATTCCATTTCCCATAATACCCAATGTCTCTTCCGCAGATCCAAGAAATCCTCGAGACCCTCGGCCTATCGGAACACCACAAGACAATGACGTCCAACCTCTCTGGCGGGCAGAAAAAGCGTCTTTCCATCGCTCTGGAGCTGGTCAACAACCCTCCCATCATGTTCTTTGACGAGCCCACATCAGGGCTGGACAGCTCCTCCTGTTTCCAGTGTATTTCTTTGCTGAAGACGCTGGCTCGTGGTGGACGTACCATCATTTGCACTATCCATCAGCCATCGGCGAGGCTGTTCGAGATGTTTGACCACCTGTACACGCTGGCGGACGGCCAGTGCGTCTACCAGGGCAGCACCGGGAGACTGGGTATGTCAACTAATACCTTTTCAAATTGTTAATATACAAGGTTATATTTAGTTTATGCTAAATCTCTTACTTATTAACTCGTTATTCTAAGGAACCAATTTAAATACAACCCTTACTACAACTACATAAGACTCCGCAGTGTTAGCCTGAAGTGCTGTCGAGTGTACCAAATGGAAGGGTGTGATCTCTGTCTACTAAAGTTAATGCGTTCTAGGCTTCCATCCATAAAAGTATCAAAACTTAAGCCTAGATGGCTCAATTTTTTATATATATGATCAGATTGTATATATCTTTTTATCTTAACAAACGTTCTCAATGACGGCCGGTGGATTTCGCGCAAGGTTAAGACAATGATAAACCTGAATTGAGACTGCGACTATCATCTGAATGTAGGTCAGATTATTATAATTGGCATACTAGGGAAATAAACGCTAGGCAACATTTTATCAATTAATTTATTTTTAAGGCAACAACGATATTTTACTATAAATGCCATGTGTCATATTCTTGCATTTCAACTTAAAATATGATCCGAACGCTATAGTAGGGGAGCCCACGATGCTAAATGTGGATTTACTGCTATTGTGGACTGTCCCCTACATGTTCTGTTCCATTGATAAATTTATTTTGTTTCTTTTTGTTTCAGTGGACTGGCTAGGCAGCCAGCAGCTGCAGTGTCCATCGTACCACAACCCGGCGTCGTTCATCATCGAGGTGTCATGCGGCGAGTACGGCGATAACACTGGCAAGCTGGTGCGCGCCATCGACAACGGCAAGAACGACATCAGGTCAGTAGCGAACGACAACAGGTCAGTAAGCGAACGACAATAGGTCAGTAAGCGAGCGACAACAACGCAGTACATGAACGATAACAGTTTAGTAAGGAGACATCAGGTCAGTAAGTGAACGACATCAGGTCAGTAAGTGAACGACATCAGGTCAGTAAGCGAACGACATCAGGTCAGTATGTGAACGACATCAGGTCAGTAAGTGAACGACATCAGGTCAGTAAGTGAAGGACCTCAGGTCAGTAAGTGAACGACATCAGGTCAGTAAGCGAACGACATCAGGTCAGTAAGGGCTTATTATTAGGTCAGTCAGCGAAAAACATTAAAACAGTAACGAAAGACAACAGATCAATAAGCTAACATCAGATCACGCGACTCACTTCAATAGTCGTTGAAAGAACGATAAAGAAGCACTCCTCAATCATTAAAATATTAATTAGGTACTTTTTGTACACAATGAGTGACCCTTATTGAAGACTACGCTCTTATCGTCCTAAAACTCAATACAAACATGCTATTTCAGAGATGGCGTTCCATTCCCCGAGAGCAAAGTGCCGGACTTCAACAATAAGCGGGACATGGAGGTGTCCCTCGCTGCGGAGAGGAACAAGAACGACCTGTCTCAGCTGCAGGAGAAGTTCCGGGACGCCGGCCGGGACGCCAACGGGAACGGGAACCTGCAAAACGGGATACTGCAGTACGCTGCCAATGAGATCTCCAAGGGAAATGGTAGGAATTTATGATATGTGACGTCAAATTGTGACCTGGTAACCTCTTGCTGCGATGGACTAGAAAGATTTTAATTTTTGTTCAAAAATCATCATCATCTTCCTAGCGTTATGTCCCGTGTTTAGACGGGGTCCGCTTAGACCATGATACAGGATTTAGCGAGTCTAGTAATTACATTGAAGCGACTGCCGGTCTGACCTTCGTAACCCTAAGATAGATTAATTTTTGTTCAAAAATACACTTACTAATTTATAAAGATATAAAAAATATATAAATATCGTTGCAGATAGTAGGTAGTATGAGCAATGAAATAGTAAAGTTGAAAAACGAATTTCCAGCCTACTAAATAAAAATGGTCGGAATTTTATTCAAATTATATTTTCTCTTTTATTCTAAAATGAACTTACATCTTTTGTTTGATTATTAATAGAAAAAAAATCACTAACACAAAATGAACATGTAACAATAACATTTTTTTTTTACTTGTAGCGCCCCGCGGTTTCAGCCGCGTAGCTCCCGTTCCCGTGGGAATACGGAGATAAAATATAGCCTATGTTACTCGCTGATAAAGTAGCTTTCCATTGGTGAAATAATTTTTCAAATCGGTCCAGTAGTTTCAGAGCCTATTGAACGCACACAAACAATCGAATCTTTCCACATTAAAATATTAGTGTAACTAACTAACTAACTAAACTTCACGCCACTTCCCTAGCGGGGTAGGCAGAAAAAACTTATATTTTTGCAGAAAAACAACTATATTTAAACCCTATTATAACTTGGTATTTCATTTACTTAACACGCTAATTGGTGACGTGTATATAATCAATGCCGCGTTATATACATTATATAGACAAGCCCACAAACAGGAAACAGTCGTTTTATCTTTGCCCTCTTGTGTCACTCATTGCTTAGTCTCATTAAGTAATAACAACTAGGTATAAGTTAAGTTCTCACGCGTACATTAAGATAATGCATGTTAATAATAAGTTGATGTTCTAGATAATGATTTAAATGCACGAGACATTTATTAATATTGAACATTTTAGATATTTACTTTAATAACGGTCAGTTTGAAGAAATATTCTCTCTGCCTTCCCCGCTAGGCAAGTGGCGTGAAGTATAGTTAGTTAGTTAGTTAATGAAGAAACATAATAAGGCTTAATAGGGGACAATACTGGGTCAAAAAACTATATTTCTATTTAGTCCGTCAGTGAGATTATACATACATACAATACACATATTTTTTGCTTTATTAAGATAACAAAAAATTACAAAGATAAAGAGCATCAAAGTTTTGAATTGGTGGCTTGCGACGTCACTTGCATGTATAAATTGTACCTACGTGTGACGTCACGCGAGACTTGAATGCGCTGTATCTTCGCCAGTGTTTGTTTGACAAATAAATTAAACAATATGTGTTAAATTTTTTTTTACTAAATATTTTTTAGTCTGCGCCCCTATTTTGCACAGAAATTTGGGTATGATACCATACATTTTGTTTATCGCATAGTGGTATTAATCACCACAATGTTTTCATAATTATAACAAATATATGTTAATATAACGCATCAAATGGCTATCGTAGATTTTAAACAATCTAGGTATTCAATAATTAAGTATAATTTTATATTAGACAACATCATACATTTATCCATACTTCCGAAGAAGTCAGATTGTGTTATGGAATTCAGAATCAAAGAAGTATATAACATACACTCAATAATTTCAAATTTGCCCGAATGCAGGGATCGAAACCGTCTCCCTTACGTTCTACGCAAAGACTTAACCATTGAATTAACACAGGGGTCCCCAACCTTTTAGTGACTGAGGACCACATTGATTTCACTATTGTTATCAGGGACTACTAAGTCGATAATTAACAATGTTAGTTTTAAAACAACCTTTTTCAATTAAAATTTAAAAAAAATTTAGTCTTCCGCGGACCAAATAATAATAGATAAATAAATAAACGACTATGAGACTATATCACATACATTGATCTGATTCTGAGGTAAGTAGCTTAAGCACTTGTGTTACGGGTATCAGATCAACAGTGGTATTACAAATATATACGTAAATATTGCATATTAACACCCAGACACAGAACAAACACAAGTATTCATCACACGAATGTTTGTCCTGGATGGAGATCGAACGCTTAACTCTTGGCGCATGGGGCAGGGTCACTACCGAATGCGCTATCGAGCCAGTCATGTAATAAGTCTTGTGGACCATAGGTGGTCCGCGGACCACTGATTAGGAACCACTGCACTAATGGATCATTCTAGTACTAGATACGCCGTTTCCTATATTTTTTTCGTAAACGCAGCAACCCAGTATATGTTTTTACCGTTGCCACCAAACGTTTAGCTAGCAACATGACGGTTTGTATTGATGTTGTGGTTTTTTGTGATCGCAGGCGAGCCTCTCGTGGTCCAAATGGAGGCGGAGAAGCAAGACAACGCGGAGGTGGCCCTGCTGGGCGAGGAGGCGTCGCCGCGCCGCTACGCCACGTCCGAGTGGCGCCAGTTCTGGGTCGTGCTCAAGAGGACGCTGCTCTTCAGCAGGCGTGACTGGGTATGGCGCCCTTATAATCCGCCATCTTGAAATAAAGCGGCCATCTTGAATTATAGTGCGGCCATATTGCAAAATAATGGTTTTATGAAAATCGTCTACTCGAGTCATTGTTATATATTTATCTAAGTAGACAAAAGAAAAGAAGAAAGAAAGAAAATTCGGTTACGAAATCACCTGCAAGGTCTACAATGCACATTGTGACCCTCTGCTTTTGCAAATGACCATTGGCTACATCGACTACTTACCGGACGGGCCGTATTACCGCTACTAGGAGTGGCATGAAAAATGAACTTTATATCTAACGTCATACGGTCGTTTATAAACTGCAGGCGTATGTCTGTAAACCACTTTCAATGGTCTTAAAATTAACTTTATAATTTACATCATCCATCATCTTCCTAGCGTTATGTCCCGTGTTTAGACGGGGTCCGCTTAGACCGTGATCCAGGATTTAGCGAGTCTGGTAATTACATTGAAGCGACTGCCGATCTGACCTTCGTAACCCTAAGATTAGGGGAACCAGACAATTTTTAGATCATGGTTACAAATCCAAAGTTATTTAAATTTGCAGGTTTCATCACGATGTTTTCCCTCACCGTCGAGCAAGAGGTATAAATACGTACATAGATTTTGAAAAATCCATTGGTACGTGCCCAGGTTAAAACCCGCACACCTCGGTTAAAAGGCGCGTGTGCTTACCATTGAGCTACCACCGCTATTTTTTTTAACTAGGGTTGCCATCCGTCCGGGTTTCCCCGGATTTGGCCTAGTTTAGAGGGCATCCGGGGAGCGTCCGGGCGGGGCTAAAATGTAAAGTCTTAGGCCACTCCGACACAATCAAATCCGACTAACCGACCCGCTAAATTCATCATCATTTGCAACTGTATTTTATTATACTGACTACTTATGTTTAAAAAATATGTTGACATGTCCGGGTTCTGGGCTCTAAAATCCGGGCGTTTCACGCGTCTTGTCCTGGTTGCCAAATTTTGGAGATTGCAACCCTATTTATAACTAACATCACATGGTCGTCTATTACCAGACAGGTGATATGCTTGTTTCTTACTTAAATTGTAATAGAAATGAACTGTATCTGTAACATGGCACCACCATGTCGCTCCCCAGACGCTGATGTACCTGCGCCTGTTCGCGCACATCCTGGTGGGCTTCCTGATCGGCGCGCTGTACTACAACATCGGCAACGAGGGCTCCAAGGTGCTCTCCAACCTCGGCTTCCTCTTCTTCAACATGCTGTTCCTCATGTACACATCGATGACCATCACTATTCTTAGCTGTGAGTATACATGCTAAGGGAATTTAGACTTTATTTTTTTGATTTAAGAATCACAATAATTTTGAAATGATATACGGCCATATACTGCATCACTTTTCAAACGAATACTGATTTTTTTATTTATCTTTAAGGAATATTAATCTATTTATATAAGGAATATTAATATATTTGTAACTGTGTTGCACATGTGTGTATGTTCCGATCTTTTAAAAGATTTATTGAGGGAGACAGGGAAGTGTCAAAAATTTATTATTTATATATTTCGTGTGTAAGCTTTTGACAAAATTTTACACAAGGAAGAAAAAACTGCCCCTGAAAAAAAAAATGGTTTGAAATAGTACTGTTTATTGTTATTTTTTTAAGAATGTTCGTAAAAATAAATGAAGGTCTGATGTGACTTATAAGACAAATAATTGAAAAAAAAAAATAAGCAAATGCGACATCCGAGGTTTTCACTGGCGAACGACGATATGCATCTATACTACGACTTTTTTCTCGTACGCAAAGAGCGCAGGGGCGGTACCCAAAAACCGTTCCTAATCTCCTGATTTATCCTGAATATAATAATTAATTTTTCAGTCCCACTTGAAATGCCTGTCCTGGTGAAAGAGCACTTCAACAGATGGTACTCGCTGCGGTCGTACTACCTCGCCATCACCGTGTCAGATATACCTTTCCAGGTTTGTGGTGTTTGACATTCAGTATACGGCGACAAGGGACAGGCCGGGCGACTATGACGTGTTGTCGGCACTGCGAGTGTCGCGCACCGTAGTTATTTCGTTATATGATAGGCCGGCTATGGGGGCTAGCTGCTCCTTTAGACTTTGCCTCCTCTTCGGGGATTAAAAGCATGATGACATGTATTATGTATGTATGTAACATAAATATTTGTAACTCGGGGCACGAATGTTTATAAAGGTATTGAAATGAAATTAAATTTAATTTAATTTATGATCCTTATTTATATAGGCTTAAAAAAACACTTATCAATCGTCAGAACAGAATAAATATAAACTGGTTCAAAAAGCAGATTCTACCGAGAAACTAGCAAGAAACTTGATAGTTACTCTTTTAAATGCCAAGTCTATTTAATTATGACTGTCCTGCAGCATGGGTTTTGACCCCAGTTGTCTAAATTTTCGGGGGAGAGCTTCCCGCTCCCCCGCTAATCCGGCAGGTAGTAAAGGCCGCCTTCGGTCAAATACCGATAGTCCTCCCAAAAAAAAAATTTGGCCCCCCGGGGCGGAGCAAATACACTGCTTTTTCTACCTTGGAAGTAGAGTTTATTAATTTTGGATACAACTGGTTTATTATATCTATACATTTTCCGACAATTGCGTTACATGGCCATAACAAATTCGTGACATATACCATTTTTGGACGTGTATGTGCAGGCGATATTCTGCGTGATCTACGTGGTGATCGTGTACCTGCTGACGTCGCAGCCGGCGGAGTGGTTCCGCTTCGCGATGTTCCTGTCGTCGTGCCTGCTCATCTCGTTCGTGGCGCAGAGCGTCGGCCTCGTCGTCGGCGCCGCCATGAACGTGCAGGTGCGCTCTGATATAACATACCACTTGTATTAGCATCCCCCTAGCGTTATGTCCCGCGCTTACTCGGGGTCCGCTGAAACCTTAATTAATTTAATAGTAAAGTACATAAACTACTTACTATGTAAATCAGAATCAGATCAATGTGTGTGATATTAAATAATAGATATATAAGTGTTTGTGGTCGCACCCCTCTTAAACGGCAATGCAATTTTATTTGTACATTAGGCAGCCGTGATAATACGTTGTAAATTATTTTTCCCTTCTCTTCAACCCCATCCCCTATCTTTATCTCGAGAACAGGGTGGTAAGAAGTATGCCGGGACAGCTACTGATACTGATGTTTGTAACACAAGTGCTTAAGCTACTTAATTCAGAATCACGTCAAATTATGTGATGTTTGATATTTATATTTATTTATTTATTTATTTATGTGCTTCACCCAGAACGGTGTGTTCCTGGCGCCGGTGATGTCGGTGCCGTTCCTGCTATTCAGCGGGTTCTTCGTCTCGTTCAACGCGATCCCCAAGTACCTGCGCTGGATCACGTACCTCTCCTACATCCGGTACGGGTTCGAGGGCACGGCGCTCGCCACCTACTCCTTCGGGAGGAAGAAGCTCGAGTGTCACCAGGTCAGTGTAATTTTGGTGATGTTAATGATGGTAAAATATTTAATGAAGGATAATTAGACATTCATTTGTAATATGGAGGAATGAAGTCAGAGATAAGATTTTATTGAGAAGAAATATGAGATTGTCGTTCTATCTTCAAAAACTAATGATTTAGATTGCAAGTTCTATTGTTCTATTGAAAAATAATAAAATAAGGGTACCATGCTTATTTGACCAAAATGTTTGCTTCAAATCGCAAAAACTAAAAATCCCTTTTTTTATATTTTTCCTACTGAAAGCATTTCAGTCTATTTCTACATCTATTATAAATTATAAAAACTATATAGAATTCTACTAACATTCATTAGGAAGCTATTTATCATTATCCAATTGAACATCTGAGATAGTGCATTATAATTTGAATGCATTCTGTTGGTTTTAAAAATGAGAGAGGTGTCATCAGTAAATGACACTGTCTCACACAGATCTTTCGTATAAAAATTAAGAAGAACAAAGGTGCCAATAATGAGCCCTGTGGCACTCCCATGGATAAAGTTACGATGCATTATGATTAAGTACTGTTCTATTAAAATTGTGTCTAACCGTTCTGTTGTTGACAGACGTACTGCCACTTCAAAGACCCGGAGACGACCCTGGAGGAGCTGGACATGAAGGACGCGGACATCACGCTGGACATCGCGGCGCTGTGCCTCATCTTCCTCGTGCTGCGCGTGTCCGCCTTCCTGTTCCTGCGGTGGAAGCTCAAGTCTACCACGTAGACCCTGGAGGGTGTCGCGGCTGACTGGAGTGGGACTGGTTTTGCTAGTGGGCGGTGTTTAAGTGCTGTAGATCTTGTACCATCAATAGATCTGTAGTGCTCAAGTTTAATGAGTGCTATTTTACTTATCTTAAAATTTTGGACCTCGGTTACATCGATAGCGCTGGTGACTTTATGGTTTGGGGGATGATGTCTAATCTGGAAAGTAAAGAAAAATTTCATAAAATGTCAGTTATGTGTTTGTAGGTGAGGGAAGCTTTTACAGGACCCCTTATATCCTGTTGGAGCTTTTACGAAGAAACGAACCCATGTGATATACGATCGATGACTGTCTTATGTCCGAGGATCCAAAGAGAATGGTCTTGCATGGATGTCTATGCGACCAGCTCGAACTTATAGATTAATTACCCCAAATCCTAAAGTTGCCTAGTACTGAAACATCTAAACACTAGCTCTAGGATAAAACTATGTTTCAACCTTCCAGAAGGCAAACCGACTAAATCATTGCGTAAATTACGTAAACTTTTAAAGACTAAAGTAAAAACAAGACAGGTTCTATGTTTAAGTGATCACTTGGAACTTGTTCGTTACCAAAAGTACGGTCACGGGAAGGAAACAAGCAATTTGTTGCTTTTGTCAATGCAAAAAGGTTCACATTCGGTTTTCGCTCTTTAAAACGTGACTGTACCGCAACGCCAAGCGAAAAGGTTCCAAAGGGTGTATATTAGATAATTGTGTTACCTTTTAAACATATTTGTGATAGTTGGTGTTTAATTGTTCGAATAACCTTGATGACTAAGTTTTGTATTGGAATGAGGATTTAGGCCCTCTGCACACTTCATTAGTGGGGTCGATTATACGCCGTCGCAGACTTGAGACACGTTCCCTGCTCCAGGGGATCCCTTCAAAATGTTTTAGAGCATTTCGCAGTAACGAAAAAAAATACAAAAACCATATTTTGTACCTAATTTCATGTCTGTTGGCATGTTTCATTTTGCTGCGACAGTGCGCAATTTTGAATCAGCTCCCAAAACTGTCGCAGGAGGCTGCGTTGGCGCAAATAATGTAGCTAAGTGACGCTCTCACTGTCACAGAAAATTTACCAATATTAAAATTGAATTATTCATTAGTTCTATAAAATGAAGCATACTTAATATACTATACTATATGAACCTTACTGTCATTCCTATACAGAATGATGTTCTATGACATTCACATACCATTTCCAACTTAACTGAACACGGCCTTAACCTTCGTCACTAATGGTCACGTGTGCAGACTGTAACTCGATTTAGGTAAACCTCTGTGGACTTGCATTGTCCATAAGTAATATATAGTTATTACGAATCATGACATCAATGTAACCACAAAGGAGGTGGTGATAGGAAACAATTTATGGATTATTATATTTCTAATACGAGGAGACTTCTATTACTTTTTATACTATTTATTTGAAGTGCCTTGGATTTTTATATGAAATCCGCGATATACAATTTTAAACTCAGTGGACTGTTAGAGCATGAACAAAATATCCCCACATTTGATTATGTGATAGCTATAAGTATTGTGATATCGTTCACGAAAATAAAAAAAAAGATCAGTCCCCAACATTCCTACTTAGAATAAATTTATAATAAAAATCATTTCATACGTTATTTTTAAACGAATTCGACTGACAAATGAATAACATCCCGATTGCTTTTATATGCAGTTTCAGTTGAATAACTTACCCTATTAATTTTGTATAGGAAAAGATTAATTGTGTCAGTCTAATCAGTTTAATATTGATTTAAGTGAAATGGTGATTTTGGCTCAATTCAAATAATGCTCAATATACATAAACCGCGTTTACTGTAAGCTCTTAGATCTGAAGCGCCCTCGGAACACTTGACAGTGAACGACTTACTTGAAATTCAACCGTTGCTCACGCTTCGCGTCTTGCCTTACCGGCTTGCCTTGTATTTACGTCCTATATATACATATTAGTTATTAATTTCATGATAAACAAGTGGTAAAGATAAATTATTACTAATATACCGACCAAGTTTCGTTGTAAGCTAATTTTTGTAAAAAAATTGTATTTGAAAAAAATATAATTATTTGTTCGTTATTGTATATTTTTACTCCTGCATATATTGTTGTAAGATTAGTTATATGTGTCAAATGATTATTAAATTTATAAAATCAGTAAAATTTATGATTACCACAATTTATTTTTTAAATTAGGTTTAATGTTGAGGGATCATGGTAATTTCTATTGTTCTTAGTTTTATTGATACAAACGAATTATATGGTCCATTAATTATGTGGTTAGCTGTTAATAGGTTTAGATTTTATATTGTACCTATAGATTTTTTATTAAATGGTTTATGATAATTTTATGTTTTCATTGAATTTCCTTTTACTTGCTAAAAATAATTACTAACTGTACTTATGTACTCATAATTATTTAAGAATTCATGAAAAACTATAGATATCTACATTTATTTAGATATGAATCAGTTGCAGATAGGAAAGGGTAACCAGTAAATATTTAGTAGTAGTAGTATACGAAATAAAATAAAAATATAAGAGTCAAAAAATTATATTTGGAGTTTGATATAAAAGATTACATAATCTCCAATACATTATTTTGTCTATCTAATACACAACGGTACTATTGTTCGAATCTTGAGACAGTGATGTGACAAGTGATATTAACGAAAATTGTCTACTTACAAAATTAATATCACAGGCATCCATTTGTTTCATACATGTGGCATTGTATACGTTGTTTTGATCCAAAGATCGAGGCTAAGTTTATGGAGGGAGCCACATATATTAAAATTAACAAATCAATGTACATCGCTCTAGATCACAGGGCAGTTGACACCTGTAATATTTGACGCTTTTATTGTGCAACCGCAGCCGTAAAACTCCTATGGAATTAGCAAGTTGTGACATCATGGTGTGCCATATTTAAGTAACTTTCCAATAACTTAAAATTGATACAAAAATCGTTTTTTTTTATAAATATCTAGAATTTGTTTAAAATAATCAAAAACGATAAAAATCCCGCCTTAAATTAAGTATTATTTTAAATAAATGAAATCCTAGACATGCTTGTCAATGGTGCCAACATCCCTATTCAAGAGTGAATATGGTATCATATGCATACATTTAATTAATTTCCTAAATATAATTAGAAACATTAATTGGATATTCCCTGATATAGTATTCAAAATCTAACGATACACCTTCGACAAAAGTATAACATACGAGTATAAAATCGTTTTCTATCACTTTACATATAGTAATGTACATACATTATAATTACCTGAATGAGAAATAAAAAAATATCAGGTACAAAACATAAAAAGTATCAACTTAGAAATTAAATAAATTATACACCTTATGACTATCTACACGTGTATTTTTACATAATTCCATTATTTTATTTACATCAAATTGTATGTATCTAAATACTATTTGAGATCTGTGACTCCAAAAATTGCACATATGTAATGATATATTTGGTAATTTCAAGTTACTAAGCAAAAAAATAGATTACATATAGGTTAACTATTATTATAGAAAAACCTACACAGTTACAATAAAAAGGACCACAGTATATCGTTAATAAATAGTAATTAAGAATTACGACATATGTCAACATTCAAGTAGTGATTATTTTTTTTATACGGATATTGATATTAGTAATCTATCTATCTGTAAAACACGTAACTACATATTGTAACATTACTATTAAATCTTATTGCATAAAGAATTAAATAAAGTAACATTATAATCTGCTTGAACATATGCCTAACAAAGTAAATACATATTTTCATATAAGCAAAACCTTATAATAATTTATATATATATATTTTTTATATAATTAATAGCAAAACAGCAACAGCACATTTAATGCAAACGAGTTTAAATATGTAGTTTGAGCAAAAAACTCACAGTAATAAAGCAAGTACACAATAAATGTAAACTTCATCTAAAACGAGAAACAGCCATAAAATGATCAAGTCATCATTGAACTAAGTCACCGTGTCTTAAAAACAAAATGTACGAACGGGCAGTGATATGTGTGTTGTGGAATGTATGAGCTGCAACATAACATGAGACAGGTACAGAAATTAAAATCGCTGTTACAAATTGTACAATGTGAGTAGCGGGTTGATTTTGTGTAAATGCGAGTCTCCACCGAACAAAGGCTGCCAACTTTTGTGTTGGCAACATGTGTTAAGTTTCTGTAAAGGTGAGTCTCCACCGAAGAAAAGTTGCCAATTCGCCTTTAGAGGACATCCATTAAAATCTCACCAGCGCGGATGGGCCGAAAAATTCTCAAAAACCCGTCACGTAATTAATGGACCCTCCCAATTAGAGTATGTATAGTAGTTAGTTACAGGGCCACTTTTTAAATTTTACCAAAAATTTTCAAACCTACTCATTATTTCTCACAATGCTACAAAAATTTATTTTTGCAATTCGTCTTGTCTTCTGTGTCACCGAGTTGGGAATGAGTGGAAAATTTGGATAGTCAATTAAATTAACCCTGTAGCGACGCGTGTCAAGTCGCAGTGCAATAAAGCAAAATATGTCGCGTCTCACCGCTGCTGCCCCCCCATCCGCAACCATCCCTATGCCGCCCCCTATCGTTCCAGTTGTTACTTCCGACGCCGCCCGAGGCAATGCCCCAAGTGGTCGTCTACATGCCGCGGCGGGCGGGCGCCTACAGCAGGCGCACGAGCAGCATGGCGGCGGCGGCGCCGGCCGTGAGCCCGACGGTGAGCGCGCACGCGACGCCCGACGACGCCTTCTCGCGCTCGTGCACCTCCACCGCCCTGACACACAAACGGACCCAGATTAAACACCATCCCTTTAGCCTTTAATGTCGGGTTAAAGGGACGCGTAGACGAGGTACTTTTGTCCGTCGAGGACAATATTCCCCTAATCATAGAAAAATTGTCCGCCGAGGACTCCACACGGTGTGCGGTCATTTATCCGCTGGAACAGACATCTCTATAGAACGCGTAACAACGACTAAAATATCTCGGGTGCGTTGATTTTCGGGGACTCCCCCGTTCCTTTGTACGGTCCGGACGGTTGAAGTCCCCTATTGTCCGGAAGACTTTTTGTTCGTGCGTTGGCTGATGCTGTAGTGAAAGATCTATATCCATGGACAAAAGTTCCTCGTCTGCGCGCACCTTTACAAGTACGCAATACACTCCTTCATCTTTATAACACTACCTAACCCCTTCCCTGGTTATTCCACTGGCTGATACTTCGCATCGACAAACCAAAACAGCCAGACAGAATTAAGAAAATCAGAAACAGTGGCAGTTCGTCCCATTGCTTCAGAATTTTGTAATGTGAAAAAAGGAATATTGTAATCCTTCATGCATTCATTGAAGAAGCTTGCTTTTTTATTTTTTCCATTTTGAGTTAATCTCTAAAATTATTCAAAAACTCTATTCAAAATTAAATTGTATTACCACCTAAGAAAAACAGACATGTTTACTCAGAATTTCACAACGAGAAAAAATTGTCAATTACATAAATCTCTCGCAATCAAAATTCACAACAAAAACTATTAACAGACATATAATGGGTGTTAATATCCAATATAAAAGTATATATTTGTAATACCACTGTTGTTTCTGATATCCGTAACACAAGTGCTTAAGCTACTTACTTCGGAGTCAGATCAATGTGTGTGTCGTTGAATATTATTATAATATTTAGTGATCATGCGGAATACTCTACATATAGGTAGAAAGTGCACATATGACGATAACCTAGATTCACGCACATCCTAGATAGGTCATATAAACAACCTAGCGGGTTATCGCCGCGACAGCACAGTTGCTGCATCGGTTATCGCTTAGCTAGGTTCATTACTACTGTCGTTTCTAAGCTAATCTACACAGATAACTAAAATTTAACTGTCCGTCTGTCAAAATACATGGGGATTACTAAATGCGTTGCTAATGACAAAAATAAGTTATAGAGATTTTGTTTCTCTTCTGGTAACTGGCCGAAACGGTTGACCAGATTTTGACGAAACATTTCACTGGCAGAGATAGCTTGTGGTGCAAGAAATAATAAAATTCTACACAAAAAAGTCTAGGGTAACAGGCAGGTACCTAACAAAATTGTTTAGACGGACACCGGTTTCCTAGATCCACAAATAACACGCTTGTTCTATAGACACAGCTGAGACGTTCATAAACTTCTACCCATACTGTTGTATGTTCCGTATTCCCGTCAAAACGGCTGGACCGATTTTGATGAACTTTAGCATAGAAACAAACTAGACCTTAAAACGGACGTGAGACACAAAAACAGATATTAATTTTGTTCAATCTTGCACGGAAGAAGTCGCGGGCTACAGCTAGTGTTACTAAGTTAACTGCAAGACTCCAACTTACTTGGTGAAGTTAATCATGACGATGTTGGTGAGGTACCCGTTGGAGAAGGCGAAGAGCACCATGATGATGATGTACTCCCAGTCCCACAGGAACACCACGGGCAGATTCCGGCGCGGCTGCGCGTTGCACAGCATCAGCAAGGGGATGAAGACAACGCGCATCACGCTGGCTGCCGCTATCATCCACTGATTCTCCGGCTGGAAGTCATCGAAGATAAATAGGCATATACGAAAGACCATTTTTGTTTATCTATTAACAAAAAGTACAAAAAATTGTCCACACTAGTACTACTACAATAAAAAGCAAACCAAAAACATATACCTAGGCGCCCACTAGAAGTCGTGGTTTGAATGATAAAAATAGAAATACAAATATTAAACCAAGAAAATTACTCCCAGTCATTAGAACTTTGCCAGGCACCGGTGTTATTAGATACCTTTGCGAAGCCCCGGGCAGAATGATAAAACAGTAATTTAAATGATGATTGTGCGAATGTAAATGTTAATTTATAAACAGTTAAACACAATAAAAATTTTATTAAAAAAAAATTACATATTTTAAATTAACCAAAGTCAACAAGCACAAGGGCACATCCAGTTTCTAATTCCCAAAACTAAAGTATTAAAAAAAATACTGTATTGTATGCAACCGGAAACAATAAAAGTAGTATTTTTATAAATAAAAACTTACTTTTTTGAAGAATCCTGCGACCAATCTTCCCGAGTAGTCCCCGCAATTAAAGATTAAATAATTAACCACGGGCACGAAGAAAATATCTGAAACAACAACCAGCGACCTGTAGTTATCCTTTTTACTCAAAAGGCCATTTATTTATAGCGTTCGTAAGACGATTTTTACTAGTTTTTTGACTAAATAAGAAAAAAATTGAATAGGCTGTTACGTAAGAACATAGATTTAGGATGTACAAGATACACAAAGACGGCTCGGAGACATGACCAAAATAAATTTAAGCATGTGTTGGTTGACGTCTATGTGTGAGTTAAAAATAGTGTTGTCAAAGACGCACTTTCACATTATCGACTGATTCAGTTGTATACTAATAATATAGGTATTTAATACGCTTTTTTATACTTTTGATTAATTATTTATGGCATTGACTGAAATCAGTAGTTGTAAATATTAGGTAGGTAAATTAGAATTAGTCGGTAAGAAATCTCATTCTAAGCAGTTCGATAAACAATGAGATGGTAAAATTCTTCGTATATTCAGTGTAAAAAATTAAAAAAATTTAAATATGTTCTATGATTTATACTAAGACAAAAAGATATGACTTTTGCTTTGACTGATGGAATGAAATGGAACAAATAATATATAAGCAACTTTTAATTTGGTGTCATTTAAAAACTAACTAACTAACTAAACTTCACGCCACTTCCCTAGCGGGGTATTTTTTGCTGCCGTCATTTGCCGTCAAAATGTTTGCTGCAGATAATGGAGTTCTCACTGGGAGTCCAATCTGTCTGTCTATAGTCCGCATCCACTTTTTACACAATGCTGGGTTGCTTGGAAACCTAGAAAAATTATCAGTTACTTAACTAACATATTTACGGAGATAATGAGTTCCCAATGTGAATATAATTATATTTCAACATAACTTGGTTAAATTATTTTGTATTCATGTCATGATGTCGCTAAAAGACGATTAAGTTTTTATCGATACTCGTGACGTCACCGCTTTGTCAAGCACTAGCGTAACCAAACTATTTACAATTTTACACAATATTTTCCCCAATTCTGATTATAATCACGATGTATACTTAGAAAGATCAATTATAATCAATATACTATTGTTAACATATTTTTCTAAACTGATTACTAGCAACAATTTGACAAAATATGGTTTGAAAAAATCTAATGATAAAATCGTATTTACCTGTGAAAAGTGTATTTATTAGGATTATTCCGTCGTGTAACCTCACAATCACGTACAAAAGAAGTCATCTCAATTGCACATTTAATATTGTCGATTATAATCCAAGGTTTAATACATAAATGCAGAAATTTCACTGCGACGTAGAATAGACCGGGACGCTATGGCCTCTTACTCGCAAAAACATTGACATATAGGTACTTCATTCGCTGTCTCTTTTTCTCTCGGGCGGTTTGTATTTCAGCAGGATTTCTCGCTCCCACGCTTTATGTATCTTTTGCGTAGTCAAAAAATTCTAAATCTATGCGTAAGAATGTAAAGGAAAAAAATAATAGGTACATACGTTTGGTTTTGATGTTGTTTTTTAAAAGTAAAAATTTTTAGGAACGTTTACAATAACGTTGGATGGAATCATTTTAATCATTTGGATATCATCACTACATAACATTTTCAGTCCAGGGGTTCACAACCCACTTTTTGTGATTTTACGTAAGAACTATCAAGACTCCCACCCCCTTGTAAGAAAAAATAAGACATGATCCTCCCGCTAAATCGTCTTACGTAATAAATGAATGGCCCCATGGGTATAAAGAATTTCGAGCTAACTTCAATAAGTCAAACAAAAAACTTTATTTTTTCTAATCAAGTGATATGTTATTGGCGTGATTCACATATGACCTTTGAGTTTTGAGTCATTTTATAGACCACATAACTTTTAATGGCAATTTATTTAATGACTCACTAATTAGTCACTGGCAGAATCACAACGAATGTCTAATCGAAAGAAGTAGTGGAAAGTGGCCAGCAATCACAAACGCAACACCTAATATACCATTACTCGCCTTTTACGCATGATAGGCAAGGAACATAGTTGGTTCATTATTTTCGAGACCCAGACCGATATGGGACTACGATATGGGACCAACAAGGGATACACGTACAGGTTTAAACTAAACCTCTAGACGGGAGGCGCGTATTATCAACAAGAATCACTTTTATCAACCGACTTCAAAAAAAGGAGGAGGTTCTCAATTCGACCGTATATATTGACAAGCCCGTTGGTCGATTGGTCAGAGATCCTGGCCACGAAACCAAGGGTCGCGGGTTCGAATCCCGCTAAGGGCAAATGTTTCGTGTGATGAACATGGACATTTGTACTCGAGTCATGGATGTTTATAAAACGTATTTAAGTATGTCTATCCGTTCGCCTAGTATCTATAGCACAAGCTTATAAGCTTAGTTTGGAACTAGGGAATTGGTGTGTCAATCTGGAGAATTTATTTATTTACGTTTACTTATTGCTTATCACCGAAAATGTATCTATTGAGTGATAATTGTATCTATACCAATTTAAGCATTTGCTTGGCACCGACTTTAAATCTATAAGTATTAAAATACGTATTACTTTGGCCTAACTAGACTTATTTTTTACTTTTTACTTTTATCAACCGACTTCAAAAAAAACCGCATATAATACACGATCTTTGAACGTTGAGTCATTTCGACGAGTCATATATAGACTATAAAGTAAAATTGTATCTGCAGCACGATAGACTAGTCGTTAAATATATGCGTCACTACTAAAATATAAAACAGTGAATAAGCCAGAAACTTGTCGCTACTCGTAACACATCAAATGTTAATTAAGCATTGAAAATACAGTGAAATACGCTTTTTGGCATGACAATCTCAGAGGCCCCAGGCTTTTTTGACCGAGGACCAGTTTAATTTTATTATTGTTAGCGGGGACCTGTTTGAAAATAAACTGAGCCAATTTAAAACACGTACGACTTTTAAAATTTTTAAACTAACAAAACTTTTCGGTCTTTCGGGGACTACTGGTTTAACTCAACTAGAGATTGGTATGAGAATTTTGCCAGATCTACTTAATTTCCTTATTGTCTGAACATTGTTGTCCCATGTTGATCTCGGACTTAAAAAGAATATGCCAACTGTGTTCTTTCCTAGCATGTCGTAAAGGCGACTAATGGTATATCGGGTTTTGAGTGTGTGATTGCGCTGGCGACAGGTTAGCCGCTTGTCACTGCTTTTTCACAATTTTCCATCTAACCCAGCCCGGCTTTATTTTTAGCTGAAAGTGATTGAAGGGGCATGCTGCCCCTTTGACTCTGCCTACCCCTTCGGGGATTATGGGCGTGATGTTATATGTGTATGTATGTATGAATGAACATTGGACTCTGCCTACGCCTTGGGGATTGCAGCTGAATGGACAATTTAAGCTGCGCTGCACATGCCAGAAGCATGTGCTGGATAAGCACATGCCTTTGGATCCAGATTGTAAATTTCGATCTGATGGGTATGACCGCGGCGAACGTCACCGACATAAACTTAAATACTCTATATCCTTTCTTTGTTTGGCATTCCTATCAATGTTTACAGAATAGTATCTACCAACAAACTTCGAATAAATATATAATGTTTTGATTCTCGGAGCACACGTGCAACTATTTACGCGGTCTAAGCGATAAACATAATGTATGACTGTATGTAACCACAGATGGATCGGCTCGCGTTTCCTATTTTTTCATTTATATACCTACTATCTACTATTAACTGCCATATATGACTGGCTCGATGGCGCATTCGGTAGTGAGCCTGCCCTATGCGCCAAGAGTTGTGGGTTCGATTCCCACCCAGGACAAACATTCGTGTGATGAATACTTGTGTTTGTTCTGTGTCTGGGTGTTAATATCCAATATTTAAGTATACATTTGTAATACCACTGTTGATTCTGATATCCGTAACACAAGTGCTTTAGCTACTTAGCTCGGAGTCAGAGCAATGTATGTGAAGTCGTCAGATATCATATATTACATATGTTTCATTAAAAAAAAAAAATCGTTATATCTTCTTTACTTATGCTATGCATTTTACAATTGAGGCCTCGTCTTCTGTTAATCGCACAGGCTCCTACGATACAGATTTAATTCTAGTGTAGGTGCCACAGGAAAGCATTTGTAAAAGTGTAACAATATTGTAGGATTCGTTTTATAGTAATTTAAGTGATTATGTAACTCTTACTCATGTTAACCTGCATGTTGGAAATAAAATATATTTGTATTTTGTATTATTTTGTATTTTGTATCCAAAAAATAACAGGGCATTTGATGTTGGGTAAATAGAATAGGAAAAATTTTAGGGGCTCTTATTGCCCAAGGCCCAATAATACCTGGATAACCTGGAGTACGACTCGAAAGTCGAACTTGGCCCATTTCTATAATTATATAATTTTTTAAGCACAAATATAGCGCCCCTTGTGATCTATTGAGCAGTGGTAGCTCAATGGTTAGGACACGCGCCTCTTAACGGTAAAGGAAAACATTATGATGAAACCTGAAAATTCAAACAACTTTGGATTTGTAACCATGATCAAAAAAAAATCTGGTTCCCCTATCTTAGGGTTACGAAGGTCAGACCAGTCGCTTTAATGTAATTACCAGACTCGCTAAATCCTGGATCATGGTCTAAGCGGACCCCGTCTAAGCACGGGACATAACAGGACATTATGATGTGATCTATTGTCCAGAGAAATCGCTCAGGTAGGTAAGTAAGGGGTAGTTTACGCATGTAATCGCTAATGTAGATACAGACAGAGACGGAAACCAAGACGGAAACAGTAACGGAGACGGAAACGAAGACATATACTAAGACTTGTACTACGGCGGCATAGAGACGGATATATACATATCTATTACTCACTATTCCAATCTGTTCCCTTGGTTGAAGGATGCGACTCGACCAGCACAGTCACTCCGGGGTACACCGCCATGCTGATAGCGAACACAGCGAAGATACTGAAGAGGTACACGCGTGTCTTCCGCAGGATAACCACCATCGAGGAGTCCCGGTGCCTGTTCGCGGCCAGTCCGCCGCCGCGCAGGATGTGGTGCGTGAAGAAGTCGATCTTGTACAGCAACGCGTACGATATTAGAGAGCTGATAACCTAGAAGTAATGACATATGGTAATGGAAAGTAGAAATCAATGGACACTATGGTAGTAAATGAAATAGGGCAGATGAAGCTTTAAAATGTTAATTAATTAATTAATCATAGAACTTGTAGTTATCTTCTCTCACTCTTCATGATCTCCGAGTTTAAGGACCATTTTTGCTCTTTCTCCCCCGCTTCTATTCTACGAAGTAATGGTCATCCATCTACCCTTATTTTTCGTTTCTTTTCCGTTTCCATTCTTCCTTCCTCCACCCCTTCCATCCCTCCGTCCTTATCCTTCTTTTTTATTTCAAGACACGCTCGATGGCGCATTCACTAAGAGTTGTGGGTTCGATACCCACCCAGGTCAAATATTCGTATGACAAATACTTGTGTTTTTTCTGTGTCTGGGTGTTAATATTCAATATTTATGTATATATCTGTAATACCACTGTTGTTTCTGATATCCGTAACACAAGTACTTAAGCTACTTACATCGGAGTCAGATCAATGTATGTAATGTAGTTAGATATATTTTATTTATTTATTTCCGTTCTTCCTTCTTTCTTTCCTTCCTTTTTCCCTTCCTCTGATCCTAGGTGTAGGCAACTAGTCCTTACCATAACGTCGGCTATAATGAAGTACAGCAACGCACTGTGCAGCGGCGAGATCTTAAACGCGAGCGAGATGATCTGCGCGACGGCCGCGATGATGCCGCCCAGGCTCTGGCCCGCCACTACAGCCGCCATGTACTCCGCGCTGAAGCGACTCGCGATGCCCACCAGTCCACCAATGAAGATAGCGCTGGCCGCTGTAAAGAATATTTGGATTTGATACCTTGATAAATGCAGGGCCGCCTTTACCTATTAGAGGCCCTGGGCGAATTAGGATATTGAATTGTGTTATTTAATAATAATAATAAATTCTCAAGACTCACACACCAATTCCCTGGTTACAAACTAAGTTTATAAGCTTGGGCTATGGATACTAGGCGAACGGATAGACATACTTAAATACGTTTATAAACATCCATGACTCGAGTACAAATGTCCATGTTCATCACACATTTGCCCCTAGCTGAATTTGAACCCGCGACCCTTGGTTTCGTAGCCAGGGTCTCTGACCACTCGACCAACGGGCCTGTCGAAATTACCAATAAAACAAAATTAATTTCTTAATGTGCCCAGGTGCAACGTTATACTCGGTGGCCTTTTCGAACGCAGGGCACTGGACACGTGCCCAGAATGCCCAGTGGGAACGAGGGGCCTGGACAAATAGCCACCTTTGACTTATACATCATCTTCCATAATGCTACGAAGTCAGGTAATTAGGGTCGTTTAAACCGTGATCCAGCATTAAGCAAGTCTGCGACCTAATAAGTGTATGGCATGATAAGCGCGGGACTCCTGGCTAAGAATTTCTGATTCCTCTGAGTCAAAAAGGGGACACGGGCGTACCCCATTTTTGATGCATTATAGGTTACAGTTACAGGTTATGCTTCTGTAGTGTAAGAGTTTTGAACACACTATAAAATAAGATTGAAGGGTGCTTAGCCAAATGCGCGCCAGCGATTCAATTTTTTTTTTTTTTTTTTTGGGGAAACTCCCACGAGCCGTCACCCTCTACTCGGGGAAGCAGAGGGCGGTGTGTCGGACTCGAACCGACTAAAACCCCAACGTGGCCTCCAGCGGCGAAGTCCCGGAGGAGCCTGTATCCCCACTGTCGGGACTATACGACAGCTCCTCCGGTGATGCGCGTGCCGCGCTACGCGGCCCACCTCGCGCGGCGGTGGTCGATGCTGTGCAGCCCACGACAACAGTCGTCGGATGCACAGCACCGAGCACGCGCGCGCGTCGAGACATGCCAGGCCACCCAGCATGTCTCAACCACTCCGCCCAGGGTTCAGACGCCGATCATCCCTGTGACCGGCGTCGTGGGCCCACTCTCACGCTGTGCCTTCTGCTGAGCCAGAGGGGCACGCGGAGAGCGTCTTGCCAAAGGGGCCGCCTTCCGCCCGGCGACCCAAATTGAGGGCAGAGCCCTGTCGTCGCAAAGGGAGAGCGTCGAGACGCTCAATCCCTCTGCGACCCAACACGACGCGACCCAGCGCGCCCCTGTCGGGTTGCCGAGGATAGGGAGGCGAGCAACGACAACACTCAGCTCCTCCTCTTCCTCGGCAACCCTGGTCCGGCCGCAGTGGGCTACAGCCGGACCGCCGCAACTGCCCGGTAGCAAATCGTGCAGTTGCGGCTCACCTCGGGGTCCTTCTTCGCTTCAGCCCTGTCACGTCAGGGCCTACTAAGCCCCCCCGGTACGATAAACCGAGGACCCCGGCGGAGGGGTGCGCCAGCGATTCCATATCCAACTTCGCTAACGCTCGTAAGGTGCCACAGACTTATTCGAGTGACAAATCGGGAACTAACTCGAGTTCCGCACTATGACTTCTTAGTAAACAAGCCTGTTGCGCGAAACGAGCGGCAGCGAAGTTCGTTATGGAATCGCTGGCGCGCATTTGACTGAGCACCCAGTACTGTTAGAGAATGCAAGGTAAGCGGAAAAGGGGCCTTTTTTAGAAGACTAAAAATAGAAGTACAAAACAAATATCGGAATGTGGACGGGTTGGATGCGACCTTTTTACACAAAGACTTTAGGCATTCTAGCAACCAGAAACTGGTTTGATTTCAACCTCAAAGGTTACATTGACCCTCTCATTTTTATAGCATGAATAAACTAGTTCCAAAATAAGTGATAAACAACTCGAATGCTCTATTAATAAGTATGATCTGGATCTTTACATTAGTACCCTTGCAATCTTTGATAAACAAGTAATTTATCCTCTTTTTGTATTTCTATCTCTAAAGTAACTTTGGTCTTATTCCTAATGCAACAGAGATATATTCCGCTTGCTCTTGTCCAGTTAAATAGAACATTTAATCTAAGGTCTTTAGATAATGATCACATTGACACTAAAGCGCCATTAACGTTGATAACACATATGACAGATCACGCTTATATTAATATGTAAACATCATATTCTCATGCAATGCTGTCATTATGATTAAACGGAGTAAAGCCGACAAAAAAAACTACCTCATAGTTACATTGAAATGAATAAGTTTATGTTAAATACTTTTCATATATAAATTAAACCGTTATTTAAAAGAATAAAAGTATGTTTTCGGATGTAGGACTTATCAGCTAAGCTGTTTTTGACTAAAATAAGAATGGCCAATCCTGATCATTGCTTATCTGTAATTATGTGATTAGTGGCGTATTTGTGCGAGTTTGGCTTCATCGGTCCTCATGCTAATTTTGAGACATGCCATTTCTATTAAGCTTTTCTGTTCTGTGAGCATATCCATACTAATCCAACCAAAGACTTGATACAACTATCACTTCGCATTAAGTTTACACATCGTTCATGCTGTCCGCACCCACACGACGATATTGGATTAGTTTTCATACTAACTTTTTTCTGCAGCTTTGCTCACGTTATTAGAAAACAATATATAATTTTACAGGTAGGTATATACGTATATTATACCCTACTAAAATTTTGTATACACGTTACAAACCGTTTTATACACATGTATTTAATGTAATACGTGTATTTCATACTGATCGGTTGAGTAGCGAACGTGAAAGAGCAACGAACAAAGTCAATCACGCATTTATAATATTAGATTAGGATGCTTAAGTTATCTTTAGTATCTAAAATTGAATTAGATAAATGAATGCTGAAAGCGTGATAAGCAAAGTCGGGAAAAGTGGAAGTTAGATAAGTGTAATTTTGTGAATTAGTTTTTCATTAGATATTGTTTAACACTATCCTAATTAGGCACCTTTGCCCACTGGGCAACGTTGCGCCTGGGCACATAAGCATCTAACATAGGCATCTATGTACCAATAGACCAATTTATTTCCTAATGTGCCCAGGGCAGTGGCGGACTAAGCCTGTTTTAGGCCTGGGGCGGCTAAGAGCTATACGAGGCCCCTAGTAGGAATACGAACAGTCAGTGTTGCTTGTCCGAAATAGGAGGGGGGGGCTGGACCATAAGCCCGGGGCGGCCCGCCCATTCCGCCCCCCGGCTAGTCCGCCACTGGCCCAGGGCTACTGGGAGGTTAAAGACGCCACTTATCCTAATGCATTGCTAATTTATCGTAAACAAAGCCAGCTCGTTCGACAAGCGACATAATACGCCATTAGCTCCGGATGTTTATTCTGTAAAAGGATATTTGGTCGTTTAATAATTTACATTATGTGAAATCAAACACCGACTACTGACACATTAACTTAATTAACTACTTAACTAACTAGCTTCACGCCATTTCCCTGGCGGCACTCGCTTGTTTTTATATTCATAATTCTTTTCATACATTCTAGGTCTAAATACATTTACATCTTACATTGACTGTAATGCTTTATTAACACATAACACAAGATAACATAACATCACGCCCATAATCCCCAAAGGGGTAGGCAGACAGAGTTGAAAGAGCAGCAAGCCCCTTCAACCACATTCAGCCAAAAATAAAGCCGGGCTGGGTTAGATGGAACAGCAGTGACAAGCGGCTAACCTGTCGCCTACACAATCACACAACCAAAACCCGATATACCATTAGTCGCCTTTTACGACCTGCTAGGCAAGGAATCAGTTGTTGAATTGCATTGCTTTTTAATTCCAAGACCAGCAAAGAATAATATTAAAGAATAAATAAATAATAGACAGCATATTATTATATTCTTCCTAATACTACAAAAGCGAAAGTCTCATTTTATCACACTATCAGCACTGCGTCACAGGAATGAGCAAGTAAAACAATAAATTAGTAATAATGTATAGCCAATTATTATACTCCATTCTCTTACAACTCGCCTGTTTATAAGTCCTAGACGACAGATCACAGGATTAAACAAAAGAAAAAATAATAATATCATACCTGACATCATCACAACGGTGACCATGGTGCCGATTAAGAACAGATTCTGCCATTTATCTGTGTTCACCTGGACCAGGGCTGTGGTGACCAAGAAACATATAGTCACTGTGATCAAAGATCCTTGCAGTCTACTCCTTAGTGATACACTGAAAAGTTATGAATTTTTTAAATAGGTTAGATGACAAAAAAATCTGTTTAGTCCATCAGTTAGATTATAAAAAAAAAAAAAAATATTTGTCAAACAAATGTGACGTCACGCTTTCGTACAACTTTTACAAAATAGTGACGTCGCAAGCCCACTCCAAAGCTTTGATGCTCTTAACTTTGTGATTTTTTATTTCTAGTATTTTTGTATAATTTAACTGAAGGACTAAATAGAATTATTGTTTTTTAATGCATCATCCCTATTCTCTTAAAATTCAAAGAAATATCTGGAAATTTTAAATTTGTGAACAATAAAAAATTATATTCTTTATTTGCTACAATTTTCAAAAGAATGCATTAATCTGATAGTCTAACCATGTAAACAAAGCTGTTAGTTAATAATTCATGACTGTTTATTATGGATAATTAACATATTTACTATGCATTAGTATTTAGTTGCTTTTATCTTCATAGAATTAATTTTCCATAAATAAACCATTTTTTCAAACGTTTCAAACGCAACTAAAATAATAATATTTTTCTAAATTGTAAAAAACAAAATTATATCAAGAATAGAATATATTCAATACAAATATAATTATGTATATGTGACTACTTACAGATGACCATAAATTACATTGAGAATAAGAAATATTAAATTGGGAATAGCAAGAGCCACATTCAGATATGATGTGAACTCAGCCTGGAACTGTGTTTTCCGCACATTCGTCACCACCGTCACGTTACTGACATCCCGGAATTTGTACATCCAATACTAGAACAAACCAAACCAAATCATTATCGTGTAATAAACAACATAGGCATATAGATATAGTACACATCATCAATTAATTAATCCTAGGTTCAGGACTTTGTTTTATGTTGAAGTTATTTGACCTTGTTGTCATTCTTACTTGATTGTGCAGCTTTCCTTACAATGTTTTCCTTCAGGTATTTTTTTAAATTTGATTTTTTATTTACTAAGTAAGTATGGTCTCATACCTATTTAAAATGTTGGGGTAGGTACTTTGAATTTAACTTTTTTTAACAATTATGCAATTAACATTAAAATTAACAAAAATAGGTCATATTCAATATCAATTCAACCTCAATGCCAGTTTTACAGTTATTTGATCGTAAAAAATTGGTACATGTCCTTTACTTTTAAAAACATTGTTCAGTTGACAGCATGAAATTAATGGAAACTAGATTATCAGAATGACATGAATAGAAATATTAATAATGAAGGTCTTTTGTTGTTATCTCTTAATAACAGTTAAGTATACATAGTTTTAATTGTTTTTCTGAAATAGATTTGTCTGAATATTGCCTCTAGTGTGAGATGTGATGTATGTAAGTCTCGTAACTTATTTTTTTAAAGAAACTTAAAGACATCAGACCAACAAAGGAATTAAAGAAACAGAGCCTTAAGTCTACTCACATCATTTGCTGTGATCAAAAAGTTCCACGGCACTAGAGAGGTGACCCCAAACAAATAGAACAATAAATAAACGATCCGATATCTGTCCACTGGCAGCACTCCCGAGTCCAAGACCTTCGTGGAACAGGAGTCCGTCACCAACTCGCGTTCCTCCGAGTCATCCATTATTTCCTCCTCATTCTCCACGGCGTCTACACACGCCTCGTTGTTTATAGATCCCGCCGCATCCATTTCACAGTAAACTAATACATTCGTTACAAAAACTCCACAATCAATCGAACAAAATCAGATATAAATCACGCGATGATTCGACATCGATTTCTAAACACTGGCTAGTCCACGTGCAACTTTTTCAATTAAAAACAAATGTTTACTTTTTATTTAACTGTCGAGTGCACACAACATTTCTTATTAACTTCGTCCGACTAATATTCAATCGCCACTTTGATCAACAAAAGAAAGAGAGACAGCTGTTTGATTATTGACGTTTGGTTTGGTTGGTTCTCTGACAGTAACAAGCAGGTGTTGCTATTTTTTTAAATAGAAATTCCCAACTTTGTAGTATTTTTTTCGTTGTCTTATATTACTGGTATCGTTATTCGTCGTTAATAGCGAAAAGTGGTAAAAGGCACAACACCTACAAAAGTTTAGGCCTGTTAGATGTGGGCCTAATCAATAGGGCACTGTTAAGGTAGTCTATATTCTATCCTAGATTTTTATCAGATTTTAATGCGTTCATATTTATTTATAAATTTACTTTTAATTAATTAATTACAACTTAACTTCACGCCACTTCCTGAGCAGGGGATTTATTTTGTTTTATTTTATAAAAGATTTGGTTTGATGATTGGCCACATAACAGTAAATTAATGTCCACGTGGTATTTATAACAAAAAGAGTCCTAAGAACCATAACCCCATTTCATTTTTTAAAATACAAGTGGCCTTTATATTACTACTTGTAACACCAGCTATCTGGCAGAAAAGTTTACAATCAAATTGGTTAAGTCGGTTTGGAAATCAGCCGAAGCATACTAACAAAAAATATTGTTTGTTTGTTTAAACATCTTCCGTATGCATTTAGTAACATTCGATTGTTGATTTTTAAATCATATTTTTAACTCATTTTTGAATTATTTCGAATGCACTCTTCACTGTTCTGACGTCAGTCGAGCATACCATGAAACTGAGTACATGTTCAATTTGCACAGTAAAGTTACTGGAAAATATAGTCAGAACGGAGGAAATCAATCAACCCTTAGTGATGTTTAGGGACACTAGCCGTCAAATAAAACAAAACATAAGAAAATACCAATTGGATTTTATTTCATGATATTTACTTAACATTATTCACATACATATTTGTCATATCACTTAAATGTTTACATTTGTTTGTACAATTTACAATTAAAGCGTTATTAGGTATTGTAGACAATACATATAGAAAATGCAAAAATTATAAAACAAATAATTAAGTTTAAAGAAAGATTAAGTAAGATTAACAAATTAAATAAATCTATTAAATAAATGTAAATATAGAAACTAATAGAAAGTGATGTAAAATAATGTGTGATCAAATATACCTATCCAAATTGATAGACCTAAATTAAGGTAAAATAAATTATTTCTAAAGATATTTAATAATATTTGTTTGTTGATGGAAAGACTATTACATATAAATTAATACTTAATGGTTAGTGGAATATTATCGTGGTATCTGTATAAATATAATCTTTCAATAAATATACGAGGACGGACAAATAAATTTAAGGCTACGTTACATTATTAAAGACATGTCTTGAAATGTGTGTTCTCTTAGAATTATTCGATACATAATATTCCTAAAACGATTGCACATATTTAAATTTACATTCATAGTACTTATGTATTCCAATAAAATATTATAAGATGTTATCTAAAGAATAACAGGATACAATGTCCGCACAGAGTGCATAATAATATTTATTTCACTTAATGAGATCTTGTGTATCTGGTATTTATACAAATAGTACACCATTCCTATACATAACTTTGTAAGTATAGCTCTATTTAGTACTCCCTAAGTTACTGTAACACATACACAGAACATTAATATTTTCCGTATGTCGTCCCAATTCAATGACCTTCTCGCACTAACACAGTAAATGCATGGAACCAATACATCAAGACAAATATCTTTCAGTCTTATCATTTCTTGGTCACTAATTCATACGATTACGTTAAACATAGTATTGCCATTACGATTACTAAATGTTCATCTAACGATTAGCAATACCTACTTCTGGATATATATAAACTCACAACTCCATTACACCTGAACTCCGCAATAGTATTACGCTTATTTAATTTAAACTGGCAGTGTTTAAAAATACGACAAATATGTTATCGTCATCAAGCGATATTATTTGCTACATTAGTGTAATCTAAGAGCAGATTTTTATAACAGTAACGTATATATTTTTACAGAAATAAAAAGTTATCTGGCTTAAAAAAAACATTTAAACGTAGAACATTCATCCGCACAGTTTCTACATAATTTCTAACTACTATGTCATAATATTCATATAACTACTCAGAAGTAGCACTCAAAACCTGTATTTTCAACATAATATTTCCTAAGTTCTGAGTGAGAATTTGGTAAGACTGTCGAAGTGACTCATTACATCCATTAAAAATTCACTACACTAATCTACATAGCAGTCTCCAAAGGTTGACTGTGCGACCGATGATTCTCAGACATCGGAAGCGGACTGGACTCGGAGTCGTCGAAGTCGAAGTTGGTCTCCAGCAAGGCTTCAGACTTAGACCGGTGGTGCATGTCGGGAGTCGGGGTGTCGAACTCCCTGCTCAGGTCTTGGGGCGAAGAGTCGTAACTGGGAATGTTCTCTGAGAGCGTGTTGTCGTATTGGTACATCGGTGGACTGGGAAGGTTATCTTCGTAATATTGCTGTTGATCTGTGGAATAAAAACGTACATATTGAAAACAAATCGGGAGCAAATTTAGAAAATATTGCACGTCTTTAAATAACAACAACTCAAAATATAAAATAATAGTACAATAAATGTAATTTATACTGTTTGAGTTATGATATGAATAACAGAATAAAATTATTGGAGGGTAGGGTAATTTAAAATAAAACCTAGAAACACTGTTCTATTACGTACAGCTGAGCGATTGAAAAACGATCTCGTATAATTATTTTGTTGGTGCCTTGATATTAAAACTGCCAAATACTATCAGATTAAATAAGTAGGTAATATTATAATTTGATTTAGTAATTGAAGATTATTATTGTTTTCATTTTAACATTAATGGAAATGGACAAAGAGTTGAGGATTAGTCATAATAATGACGAATAATCATAAGTAGGTATTTATTGACATTCTTACCACGGACTAGTAAAAAAAGAAGGACTCCACACTGTCATACTATAGCGTAAAGCCACGTTTATGCGTTTATGCATATGTGAGTAAGATACTTAACTTAGATAGATACTTAGGGGTACCAGATATCGGTTAACTGTCATTTGGAGCGCTTATTATGTCAATGTGGGACGTAAGTTGTGTGTCAAGTTGGAGCACCTGAGGAGCTTCAACGTCTAGTTAGTGGCGCAGAGTCCGTGGTTAAACTTCGCAAAATTACCAACCAGCAATATTACTCCTCTGCCCGAACGTAGTCGGCGCGACCGGAGGCGGCTGCTCCGGCATTTTCGACCTTAACTCCATGAGGAAGGAGAGTTTGGGCTGCGCGCCGTAGGCCGGCGCGCCGTACGCGCCCAGGATCTTGCCTTCTCGTTCTAGTTCCCGCTTCAACGCGAGACTGTCTTCAGACTTGTCTGGACCTCGGAGGGGGAGTGTGTCCGAGGTAAAGTATTGGTTGTCGCTGGCTGGGGAGAGCGGGTCGTCGTCTTGCGATCTTAGGCCACCTGTTGATAAATGGGGTCAATTTAGAAAGAGCGAGAGAAGTATTTTTAAATGTTTCATCATTTAAAATCAATGGGAAACGATATGGCTGTGCATGTGTTTTGTGAGAAGACAAGCCCACTCTATGTGGCACCTTTGTAATATTTTGGAGTCCCATACACCATGCCATACTAGCTTCTGCCCGCGGCTATGCTTGCGTGGTACATCGATAAAACATAACCTATAATAATATGTTATTCGGGTGTTTAGGGTATATTAAGTTTAATTAAAATCCATTCAGTAGTTTTTGCTTGAAAGAGTAAGAAACATCCATACATACTTACAAACTTTCGCGTTTATAGTATTAGTAGGATAACTTAAATCTTCGAAATATACCACTGAATAAGAGAATGAGACCAGAGTTCGTTTGCAAATAATAGCATTTTAAAGGTTTCCATTTATTGTAAGTCCCATAAGTTGTCCCATGTTGGTCTGGGACTTGGCCCGTGTTGATCTGGGACAAAAAAAAAAGAATGTGCCAACTGTAGTTCTTGTCTGGCATGTCGTAAAGGCGACTAATGGTATATCGGGTTTTGGGTGTGTGATTGTGTAGGCGACAGGTTAGCCGCTTGTCACTGCTTTTGCACAATTTTCCATCTAACCCAGCCCGGCTTTATTTTTGGCCGAATGTGGTTAAAGGGGCATGCTGCCCCTTTGACTCTGCCTACCCCGCCTACCTATTCAGGGATTATGGGCGTGATGTTATGTATGTATGTATGTATTTATTGTAAGATTATTTTTATGGCTAATACAAACCTGGATGATGTATAATCGGTATCTCCTCAGTCATCACGGTATTGATCGACGGCGCTTCGCTAGCCGGGGTGGAGTTCTCTCGATAGCCCTCGTTTTTGTAAGCCAAGTTGAACGGCCTGTTATTGTTCTGCGGCACCGAGTACTCCGGGGAGGCCGGCTTCTTCATAAAAGTGGTGTGTTTGAGCGGCATCACGTTGGGGTTGGGGTTGTGCGCTTCGTAGATGTCGAAGCTCTGGTTGTCTTCTAGCGAGGAGTTGAACTGGCTCTTCTCCATGGACTCCATGGAGGTGGTGGAGGCGAGCATCTTGCGGTAGTCAGAGCCTTTGGTTAGGGTGTCGGTGGAACGGGTGCTCTGGAATTAGAGTGTTTAATTTAACCAATGAGTTATTTACTTTTTCATGACAATTATTGACAATTTATTTTTTGACTTAATATAGTTTATGCTGCTCCTTGCCTAGTTCTTTTAGTATTGCGGGTGTAGTCATATGAAGGATTCACAGGTCTACCGACCACATTCGTTTGATTTTTCAATTTAAAATTCTAGGCTACGTGTTTTATACACACTTATACATTATGTTTTTCAAAAATCGATTACCACAAAGCTTGATGGAAAGGTGGAGGTCTCAAAAATACATGAACTTCTAAGATAAACGAGGGGGGCGTAGTTATTTCATAGTCACTATCCTTATAGACATGATGGACTGAGGTTTATACCTCTTGCCTAAGCCCCTACTATAAATTAGCCACAGCGATTCTACACCACTTAACATAACGTTTAAACATAGAGATTGTACGTTATGATAGTTCTAAGCCAATAGGGATGATGAATGCATTAAAAAACTATAATTCTATTTAGTCCGTCAGTCAGATTATACAAAAATACTAGACACATATTTTCCGTTTTAGTAAAAATTGTACGAAAGTGTGACGTCACCCGCAACTTGAATACATTGTATCTTCATCAATGTTTGTTTGCCAAATAAATACAAAAAAATACGTGTTCAATATTTCTTTATAATCCAACTAACAGACTTAACAGATTTTTTTTGTCACCTTGCCTATTTCCATTTAACATGTTAGACAGAGAGGTTGTCATTACCATTTGCGCCAGCTTCCTCCTGTAAGCCGTGTCGGGGAACCCGTTGATGCTGCCGATGGAGCGCACCGAGTGCAGCGACTGCCGGATCGAGTTGCGCCGCTCCAGACGTTGTAGGTGTCTGGAATGTTACCACAGCGTTTAAGAGACTGACTACTCTGATATTATTTGAAGAGTAACGATGGAGAAATCTGCATGGGCGCAGCAAGGCTTGGACGATTTGAATATTCGGGGGGTAATTCATACGGAGAGATTTAAAAGACAATGACTTTTGTTGCAGATCGACTCTTAAAAATCGCACTAGAGAATAAATATATTAAAAGTTACCGCAAATGAGATCTCAGTGATGCATCTATAAACGAACTTGGAAATATGAATGTATTGTAAGAAAGTAAAATATAGCAACAAAATTCTATTTCAGATCAATCATTAGGTACTCATAAACTCCGTGGTGCGGTATATTTTCCTAGTGAAAAATATATTGCACACAAATTACATATTTTTGGGTACTTTAGTATTTTTTTTTTATAATTTAACTTCTAAGTTATATTTTAATTGTGATGTCTTTTCTGTAACTGGCCTTTTTGTGCAATGATAACTTTGTAAAATGTTTGTTTACCTGTGTTTAGACTTGGAGTACCAGCAGACGAGCGCAGCGCCGACCAGCAGCACAGCAGCGGCCAGGATGCCGATGAAGCCTACCGCCAGCATGTCGCCTCTCCACGACATCGGGTCGATCGAGATCTTCGGATCTGGAGGAGTGAAGTAGTTTTGTTAGTCCTACCGGTAACTCAGAAACAACATTTCGTACAAAAAATTGTTGCATTACTTACACATTCTTACTTGGTTACTTACACTTCTGCATTAAGAATTTCGCAGCTATATCGAGTGTCGATTTGAATACGTTATATAAAAAAAAATAATCTGAGAATACTATTGCTTAAAAATATTTTAATCTAAAATCCACAGATACACAATATGAGAGTTATAGCCGTCACTGATAATGGTATGGTAGTTTTTCTTAAGGATCGCGAAGTCATCATCCGACTACATCCGACTACATCACATACATTGATCTGACTCCGAGGTAATTAGCTCAAGCACTTGTGTTACAGATATCAGAATCAACAGTGGTATTACATATATATACTTAAATATTGGATATTAACACCCAGACACAGAACAAACACAATTATTCATCATACGAATATTTGTCCTGGGTGGGAATCGAACCCACAACTCTTGGCGCATGCGGCAGGGTCACTACCGAATGCGCCATCGAGCTAGCCAAATTCATCACCTCGGCATTGAAAGTTAAGGCTGGCTTTAATGGGTACACCCCCGCCAACTTCGTCTTAATAACGTAGATCTACAAGGACACACTCGACTCCTAGCAGACCCACACACTACAGCATAATAAAAATTGACTGGCTCGATGGTCGAGTGGTCAGAGACCCTGGCCACGAAACCGAGGATCGCATGTTCGAATCCCGCTAGGGGCAAATGTTTCGTGTGATGAACATGGGCATTTATACTCGAGTCATGGATGTTTATAAACGTATTTAAGTATGTCTATCCGTTCGCCTAGTATCCATAGCACAAGCATAAGCTTAATTTGGGACTAGGGAATTGGTGTGTCAGTCTTGAGAATTTATTTATTGAAATTTATTATTTATTTATTTATTTAAAAGAAAATCCAACAATAATTAACTCACCAATCTCACAAATGAACGCATTCTTCTGATTGCAGTCAGTTACGTCTATCGATGAGAAGGAGAACGACGTGCACTGCGTGACGTAGTCAATATGGTTGACCCACACGCGGTCGCCGTACTGGAACCACTGGTTCTGCCGCTGGATGAACTCGTATAGCGCCGCGTAGTTGCCGCTCACGTAAGGCATCGATGCGTTGTCGGACTGCGCAAAGAGGATGAGTTGAACGCAAATTTGTTGTTTTGGAAGTAACTAACTAACGAACTAAACTGAACGACATATGGCACGATCCTTACACACCTTACTTAGTTTTTTAGAAGTAGATCATTTGAATTAGTTTTTTGGAACGTATTGTGTGGTGGTAGACCACAATGGGTTTAAAGGAGATTAGGACACGCTCTGTACATAGTTATAAAGTCATAATCGCGCATGTGATACAATATCTGTATTTAAAATAATCTAAGGACCATGTCATCAAAAATAGGGAAAATATTTTTTGGATTCGCCATAATATTACCATATACCATATATTATACCATAATGTTTGCCTGAGCACCCTGTCTAATGATTATGAAAAACAGATTACGAAATTTAGTTGACGATAGCTTTAATGACCAGGTCCGTATCTAAGAACTTACAAAAACTGAGCCAAACGGGTGGTGAATTAGAAAGTAATGTTACTTTAGTAACAAGGAAGCATAAATGTGCATTAATTACATTCATCATCATCTTCCTAGCGTTATGTCCCGTGCTTAGACGGGGTCCGCTTAGACCATGATCCAGGATTTAGCGAGTCTGGTAATTACATTAAAGCGACTGCCGGTCTGACCTTCCTAAGATAGGGGAACAAGACAATTTTTGGATCAGGGTTACAAATTCAATGTTATTTCAATTTGCAGGTTTCATCACGATGTTTTCCCTTACCATGGTATAAATACGTACATAGATTTGAAAAATGTAGAGGTATGTGTCTGGGTTTGAACCCGCACTCCTCGGTTAAGAGGCGCGTGTCCTTACCATTAAGATACCACCGCTTCCTAATGTTTGAATTAATTATCACAGACCGTTTAATTAAAAACATACCCTCTAAAGTTATTTATAAAAAATAAAACTCACCAAACAAAACTGTCTAGCATCTTCGTAAGTCATCGGCGCGCCCACATACATATAACACGTGTCGGCCACAGTATCCCACCCTGGGGGACACTTGCCTCCGCCCAGCACAGTCTGGTTATTCATGTAGAACGGCTGATAATCCACCTCTAACAGAAGAGGGTTGTCAGACTGGTCGCGAATACGTCCAGCCACAGCCAAGGTCTCGTTGTAGCTCCAGAAATTGTGTTTTGCGTCTATACGTGTTCGCC
The DNA here is from genome assembly GCA_951394215.1 of Glyphodes perspectalis. Taxonomy (NCBI): domain Eukaryota; kingdom Metazoa; phylum Arthropoda; class Insecta; order Lepidoptera; family Crambidae; genus Glyphodes; species Glyphodes perspectalis. Next base: position 14,283,439 of record OX596208.1, on the reverse strand, counting down.
AGAGTTCCAGAGAGCTGAAAGTAATTGTTATGTTTACAATAGCATTAGTTGCCATCTATAATGATCCTTAATGGTGATTACTTCAAAAAAGTTAATGAATTGGTATTACTTCACTGTATGAGAGAGAACGGAGTTAAAATTTGAAATAACATAGCCCATTAATAATTTTATGTAATAAGCTTCTAGAATAGTCAGTACCTACATAATGAGGGTTTTTTTAAATTAAAACATCCAAAAGATGGCGTAACTGAGACTTGCGGTCTTGTTACCCTCCTCATTGGTTAGTTGTCAGACCAAACTGACATGATGTCAACAAGGAGCCAATAGTGACAGTGATAAGACCACGAGACTCCCTCGTGCCATCTGGGGGTTTTTGTATTTTTGAAAACCCTCATTAAATGTTATAGAAAATAGGTCAGGGCTAAGTAATACCAAATTAATAAATTATAATTTAGATGACACAGAACAAATAGAATACATTTAATATACCTACAATACAATACTTATATGATAAAACAGAAAATAAATGAATAATCGACTCACCTTACGATAGTCGGATTATAGTCAAGAAAGCTATGATCCAAGAGCAGCCATGCAACAAAAACATGCAAATAAAATAATTAAGTAATTTATAATAGTTCTTAAGATATTATGTAGTCGATCAAGAAGTCATAATTTTAGCACATGGGTTATTTACTTAAGCTCTGAAATTACTATCTATCTATTATAGTCAAAGTTTGTAAAACTTTGCCCCTTTCCTTTTTCCGACGACCCCCCAAGCAAGCTAATCATATCATCCAAATAAATATGCACCCATGAGCATATTTAGATACATTCATGCAGTTTCTTAACATTTCTTTTGCTAATGGCACATTTAATCCCAAAATACATGGACTATTGTATAATATAACATCGTCTTATGTTTGTATAAGTATAATACTCACATAGATCGGTTGACAGTAATCATCTCATAGTCATTATCGGGGTTGAAGAAGATGTTATCGACGTAGTGCTGGCCCGCTGTACCCGCTACTACTGTGGCTCGCCCTTCGCGGTCTAGAGCAAAGTTTCTGAAAAAAAAGAGGAATAATCGAATTGAATAACAATACTACGGTCACCATCATCGAAATCACCATGTAGTTATAAATAAATAAATAAATTCTTCAGACTGACACACCAATTCCCTAGTTCCAAACTAAGCTTATAAGCTTGTGCTATGGATACTAGGTGAACGGATAGACATACTCAAATACGTTTTATAAACATCCATGACTCGAGAACAAATGTCCATGTTCATCACACGAAACATTTGCCCCTAGCGGGATTCGAACCCGCGACTCTTGGTTTCGTGGCCAGGGTCTCTGACCATTCGACCAACGGGCCTGTCAAAGTTGGTAGCGTAGAACAATTTGCCGCATATTTCAACTCATTTCTTAAAAAATGTGTCACGTGACGCACAAGTCAGCGGTCGACTGGGGGAATTTGTAAAGTGCGTGTCAAAATCAAAACTCACTAAGTTAACTCAAAAAGCTAGCGCAGTGAGCTGCGATTGAGTTATCGTGATGACGCAAAAGTTTGTACTGAGATACCTACCCGAGTCGCGACAAGCTAAAATCTACCAGACTGGCTTAGGAACGAATTTAAACAGTGCAATACTTCAGATTCAAATTGAAACATAGGTGCTCTCGACCGCACCAAATGATAAAAGCATATTTTACGAATCGAGAACACCTAAATCTCAAGAGCTTATTGGCCAACTCACTTGTAAAACCCATTATGTGAAGTCGTCTGGTAGATCGGCAGCCGAACCTTATCGAAGCCGGAGACCTCGAGGATCCTCTGGCCGGTGTTGTCGTGCACGTAGTTGAAGGTGAAGTTGGAGACCACTTGACGCAACACGATCACGTCCTTGTACTGGACGCGGTTGCGCGTGAAGTAGTTGCGGTAAATCGTCACTTCTTGGTACGGTGACGATTGGCGTCCTAAGATATGATATTGGTGAAATATAAAAAATATATTAAATAGGAAAGGCATAAAATAAGATAGAAAACCTACTGATATTATAACTGCGAAAGCGCGTTTGTATGTATGTTCCGTTTCATGTCAAAACCGATGTACCGATTTTGATACATTTTGGCATTGAAATAGATTAGACCTTGAATGCGGACAATCCAATTCTTGTTCAATCCCACGTTGACGAAGATTGTGCAACAGCTAGCGATGTCATAAGCTCTTTTAACATATTTTTAACCGACTTTTAAAAAAAAGGAGGAGGTTCTCAATTCGAATGATTTTTTTTTCTTTTTAATCCGATTAAATCTACGTCATGTTTTCATGACACCAGTAGATATCAATGCGCTTAGGTACATACATATGAAAACATTAATATCTGATTAGATTTCTTTAACGCATATGTAATTTTTATATCTATTGTGTGTTGCCTGTGTTTAGCTAATTAGGTTTTGGTGTGTGTAGGTGAAAATATTAATCTAAAGAAGCACGCGCTTTCACTCTAAAGTTCACAACTGAGCAAACATTAGCGAATTCAACTTTAAATCTAATTACACAAGTAATTGTTGTTAAATAGGAATGTAGCTCACCTTCAACTTTAAGGCATGGCAAATCATGGTTTCCAAAGAACAGGTTATTGTGTATCCACCCACGTAGAGACGTAGCCGACCCGCGGGAATCAGCTCTTACTAGCAATCCACCAACATTGTTGCGGATCAGATTATTCTGAAAGAAACAAACACATCTTGAACAACTCGTAGGTATCATATAAAACCATCATCTCCTCAATGTTACATCTAGTGCTTATTCGGGATACGATTACACTATGGTAATGAATTTAGCGAGTTTAGTTATTGTATAGAAGTGACTGCACTTATTACTTTTGTGATCCTTAGATTTGTATTTGGAAACCAGCCTCTCAAACCAGCCATCTGGATTTTAGCCTTACATTGCCATAGTTATAGGAATATGCAGGTTTCGTCACGATGTTTTCCCTCATCGCTAAGCAAGTGATATGAATAAGTAAATAAATTTCTAAATGAAGAAATAATACATCCTAATAATACAATAAATCTGAATTATATACCCAGCGTGTCTTTACCATTGAGATAAACCGCCCTGGTATCTTAAAAAATTACGTTAAACATTTAAATACTTACTCTGAACACTAGTGTCTGAGTATTCTGAACATCAACCCTGACCGCAGATTGGCATGTTGTGAAGTTTCCATACAGCTTGAGGCAGTTCCCAGTCATCTCATTTCGGGTTATCGCAACTAAAGGATTGACTTCACCCACCGATTGGTACGAGATAGCACCGTCTCTGTTACTTATGAAATCACTGTTCGATATGTTATGCTGGACATCACGATCTGAGAAAAATAAAGCGAGAAATTAAAATAAAAGACTAATGAAATAAAAAAAAGCAAAAAAGACAATGGTTTTTGAAACTTACTGAATGCAAGTGCTGATATTGGCAGAGTAACTATTTCCGCGATAAACCCGTGCACCGCAGATGCACCATTCGCGAATAATTTCACGCTCAAGCTTGCACCCTCAGTCCTGAACAATTTCTTCTCGTCAGGCGAACCATTCTCCAAATACCCAATCATAGGAGCCGTGATGTTGTAAATATCTCCATCGTACAACGTCAACGAATCCCTTTTGCCGTAATTCAGTGTATGGTTGAACAAGTTAAACTGTAATAGCCTGAAGCCAAACGGTTTCACTCTGAACATGCTCTTGAAAATCTTAACGCAATTGACTGGATTATTATCGTATTTGTAGTAAAGCAATACTCTTTCCTCAACAGTAATCATCTTGCTGCTGTCGCAGATATCAATCAATGAAAACATGTTGTAAGGAAGATGTAGATCTTTCAGAGGTGTGAAACTAGACTCTTCTGACTCCCTTCCTTCTCCGTTCAGTGATATAGCATTTAGTCCTTCGCCTAAAACGTTATTGACAGCAGTAAATGTTACATCAAAAGTGTCAGTAGGCGAGACGAGGTTAATGCCATGATGAGCGCATTTACTTATATTCATATTCCGAATAATAGGGTTTCTCACTATGCTTTGAACTGCGGGAGACTTTTCGTTGTGAAGTATACCCGCACCTATAATTTGCACATGTACTAGAGAACTCTCAACCTTTTTCATTGTGTCATGCGTGTGGTGATCGTGAATTCGGTGTTCGTAGAGTGAGTATTCAAATTCTGGATTAGCGAATCTCACTCCTCCCCAATAATCTAAGTTTTCATCTAAATTCCTCGTTCCGCAGTGGATGAATACAAATTCCGAATCCCATCTACATTCATGTCGATGACCATAAAGTTGTCCGTTCAGTCTAATGGGGCAGTCTTCGTATCTATCTTCCGTTCCAACACATTGAAGAGGTTCGGGCCATGACCAGATTCTTGATAATGAGTTGCTATGGTATTCTACTCGGCGATCATGAGCAAAGAATACGTTTATCGGATCAAATCCCAGTTCTCGGCAGACAACCTGAGCGTTCCTTTCAGTAAATCTCGCATCACACATCGGCACCCACTGGAGTGTCGTTCTATTGTAGTACTCTAAGAAACCTTCATTTTTCCTATCCGTTAAATTATCGTTGATGGAACAATTTCTTCCAGTGCATAATCTTATCGAATTTAGCTCTATGAAGCTTTCTAGTTGTCGTTTTTGCTTATGGTGATTAGGCGAGTATTGTCCAATTGCACGCTTTCCGATCCTATTCAATTCAGAATTGTTTGCAAGTGGCAAAGGCTTCATTATTATAGGAGACTGACTGTGGCCTATTGCTTCAAGCTTGCCCATAACTAATATACCAACGTTTGGCGCAAATTCCAACATTACTCCAGGATTGATCGTGAGAGTAACATCGGGCATTACAGTAATATCCGCTTTTACCGTATAAGGAGCTAAACGTGATTCTATCGTTAAATCTGAAAGAAGTCGACCTCCTAATTCATTTAAGTCCATTAAAGAATCGGTACCGAAGGTAGGCGACAAATTTGAATCGAAATTTTCTTCTAGTAGATACGGTAGATATGTAGCAATGGCGTGATTATTCCAGTCATCGAAATCAAATATTTGCATCTTTATTTCCTTCTGGGCAGCACTTCCCCACCAATTCTCAGTAACATCCAAAAGATTATTGATTTTAGCTGTTTTGATACCGGCTAAGAGAGTATATTGTAAGTCATTATTTCCGAACAAATTTCTACTGACTTTTACTTTTTGTATGCCTTTGAAGCCAATGACATAAGTAGGATCAATACTTCTTATAACAGTTCCCCTGTTCATCATCATGCTGTGTCTGTTATTCCTGACTTGATTGCGAACAAACACAGCAAATACAAGACCCATTATTTCGCTTTGACTGTCCATGAAAAATTGGACCATGTATTGACCATTGTTTCTCTCTATAAAATTACCATCAATTCTCATTTTCTTTTCCATACCTCTGATAGAAACCAAACCTGTTTTACAAATGTTATCAGTAAACACGTTTTTGGTTATATTAACTTCTGCAAAATGGCCGTCAATTATGACTCCAAAGTTTTGATTTTGACGCCACGTATTGTTGTGCATATAAACTGAATGTGTAAAGTTTTCATTGTACTTCCAAACATATGGAAGAGACACATCAAATCCTCCTAATTTGTTTCTCTCTACGGTATTATCTTGCAACACATAATGATACAGGTTATTGGAGCTCCTAAGATCTCTTGCGAAATGATATATTCCTTTGCCATTATCTATAATCATAGTACTGTTTACCATAATCGTTATTTCAGTAATGTTGCTTTCATGAATATCCCAGTACGGTGTATTCACGTATATTGCTTCTTCCTTGTTATGAGCGATTTCGCAATTGAAAATTCTTATACTCTCATTAGCTTTTCTTAAGAAATGGTCTCCAAGTTCATTCAGATATCGGTTATAATATAAAGCTTTCACACCTTTGGTATTCCCCTTAATTTTAGAATTTATCACTTGTAAAGTAGGAACTGGTCCCCTAACTATTCTATTCCTTATATTTTGCACTGGAGCAGGTAACGAACTTATTACCAATACCACTCCTCCTAAAGCTGCGTTACCACTTTCGTACGTTAAAACAACTCCAAAACTGTTGCTTGTAGTTGGGAATGTTGACAAGTCACGGTCAAGACACCACTGAGTGCTACCTGGATTTATATTCTGGGAATCGTACACACAAATGCTCTCTGTAGAGAAGTTATGTATCGGATTCAAGAGCTGCAGGCCTATTACAAAACCTGGATTGCATTTGATATTGTAAGTCTTAACAATGTTTTCTCCACTACGTTTAGTGAAAACTAAATATCTGGTTTCGCCGTTTATCAAGCTTACGTCCGTTTCGTAATCAGGTATGAATATGGGACGGTAACTAGATTCATCCATATTAAATCCAGGATCTAGGTTGAACCATCCAGCTAGTTCTCTCTGTTGTAGACCAGTTAAATGAGGGTTATGCGATATACCTGCCACATCATTATTCTCTATAACAGAAGTATACACTTTTAGACCCACTTGTTTGAAACTGATACCGCTACCTCTATTGTTGCTGAATTCAGAATTTCTCACAGTGTTAACGGCATCAGAACTGTACAGATCTGAATATAAAATACCTAAACCATCGTGGTAGTTGTTAGATATCTTGACACTCTCTAATCCGTGTCGAGCGAAATCAATCTGAAGGGCTGGTTTAAAGGCATTTGAAGAATAATCAAGAAGACCAGCCTTTTCAACGGTGACAAACTGTAAATCTGTGCGTTCCGATATCACACTGAATCTTACTCCGGCCCAGCTAGTCTCGTAGCATCTAATTCCTACATCATTCTCGTGGGTGCATGAATTTTCAAAATGCTCCCTAGTTTCTGCTCTGCACTTGGTAATATCTGTATCGAATTCTGTGCACTCAATGTTTGATAATATTACGTCCTCATTCAATCCAGCAGAAGGTATTTCGTTAGGTTCTAAAAACCAATCGTCTGGGTTGAGAACCAGTCCAAGTTGATTACACACGACAGCAGCGTTCATAATGTTCCATCTGTAATTGCACACAGTTCCCCATTTTTCGTCTACTCTCACTTGGAGTCTACCTTCGTGCGGCGTTCGTCCTCCTAATAAACGAATAGGAACTATAGGTTCGACATAACCAGGTGTAGTAGGCTCAACGTCGGTATCTGTTTCATAAACACTATCATTGGTCATAATAATCTCTTCCTTCAGAGTAAACGTGATGTCATTAGGCCGCTTCCCTCTAGCTTCCAGTTTGCCTCCAACCATCATACCAATAGCCGGAGGGAATTTCAAGGTAACTCCCGACTGTAATATAAGTTTACCTCCCGGTCTTATGTTTATGTCTTTGTCTACATCATACTCGCCTTGTCTTAACATTTCAATGCCTTCTACTTCACCGCCTACAGTGAAAGTTCCTGGTACATTAAACTGGGGAACATAGAGCGAATTGTAATTGATTTGCGTAGCTCCTGGGTTGCTGCTGTGCAAAAGATACGGCATATAAATGATCTTAGCAAGATTGTATCTGTCTTTTCTGTGAAATAGTCGGTTGTATACTTTTTCTTCTTCACCAAAACCAAGCCAGTTGTATGTACAGTTGAGTACTTTGCTTTGGTCTTCAACGTGTGATCCAATTTCATACTGGGCTTCTGGATTATTAATTATGTTCCTAAAGACATCTATATTACTTGAAGCAAGGACAATGGTGGCTGCTACCCTACTTCTAGGAATCAGTCTAGATGACACACCTTCTAATGGTTCAAAAGGTTCTCTTATCTTATTGTCCCTTAAGAAATTCCTTGAGAACAAAATGTATTGTCTATCACTATAGGGAGACAGGCCAAGATTGACAACGAACGGGCCTTTATTACCGAAAAAATAATTATGCTGTATTCGGAATCTAGCCGGCAGCATCTCAAATTCTTCTAAATATCTCCCTTCAATCCGATTCATAATCACAATAGCACCGTAATTGCCATGCTCAAAATAATTATACTCTATTCTTCCCATTACATTTAAAGCTGGTTGAATTTTCAAAGGCACTTTTTGGTTTTGATAGAACCTATTATGTCCTATTTGTAAATTTAAAATTCTACTAGGATTATTCAGTCTCCAACACGTTGATATTTCTATCGTGCTTTCCATGCTCGTATTAAACCAATTTCCAGTAATATTAAGCCAACTATCACCACAGAAGTTTCCATGTAATATACCTATATCCAAATTCTTAAATATTTCAGAGTATTCAACTACAGTAGTCTGGTTAATTGGAACGTATTCAGTCTCTTGCGTATTGTTCAGCCAAATGGCTAAACCATACCCTTTGTTCGAGCTTAGTATGCTCCTTGATACATTTCGATTTCCACCGGTCATCGTGATGTTAATACCGTCGCCTTGGTTGAAAGATATTCTACTCTCAGTAACGTTCACATCTCCTGCTCCACTGACCACATGGAGACCAGCTACGTGATTGTTGTTAGATATTGACGTGCGATGAATATGCACAAGTGATCTCAGATTCTCAATCGCTATACCTCTTCCATTGTTATCAGAAATTATCGTATCAGTCACGTTTAGATCGTACGTTTTACTTGCCCCTGACATCATTCTCAAGAAGCCAACGATGTCTGTTCTGGTATTGGCTCGAAACCTTACCAACATTCGGTTTCTTGTAGAGCTAACACTCTGAGGTCGAGTGTGATTTCTTATGCTAAACCTTAACAGCAGTCTGTCATCAGTAGTTAGACCATCATACACGAACATTTCTCCCGTATCATTCTGGTTTGTCAACATTTTGACAAAATCTAATGTTAGCACGTGATCAGATCTAGTGAAGAATTTTTGGCTGCATTCTCTCTCCGTGTTAGAATACCGGGACTGTTCGATAGACATCTGCAATGGAAATGTCTGGCTGGGGGTAGATGCCAACGTGCACAAGTCGAATATTTCGCTGCGATCGAGTCGCTCATCAATATTCATTTCGTGCGCCACGTATTTGACCCCGTCGCCGCCGTTGTCGTGAATCAAGCAATTCTCGATCCTGGCCATGCCATACGTAGAGTTCACATAGACACCATACCCTCTATTGTTTTGTATAGTGCAATTGTTTATAACGATGGGAGCGTTGGATGACGTCACGTTTATAGCGTTGAAGGCGGAGTTGGATATCTCTATGTCTTCCATTACGGGCGGCACTCCAATTATATCTAAAGCACTAGTCGCATTGTTATCCCTACCCAGACCCGCGTTTCTTATCGTCACGTGTACAAGTCTAGACATCGATGTCGGTACGTAAAGAGTGTTTATAGCAGTCAATATTCGTTCGAAGACGGCGTTTTCGAATCGTATTCCTCTCCAATGTCGTCCTGAAGTTCCTAGCTCATTGTCGTCGTGGTGGGGGAGGCATTGTATGCCGAGGTCGGGATGGAAGTCGCACACTCCTGAGCCCAGTTGTCTGGAGTTCCAGTCGCATTGGAAGAGGTCGTACTCGGTGCCTTTGCAACGAGGTTCTTCGTACAGCAGCCTGGCGCGGCGCCCTGGTAGCCGGTCCATCCAGTTGTAGAAGGATCCTCCCATGAAGCCAAGTTGTCTGCAAGCTATCTCCATATCGTTGATCGTCCAACTGAAAATATATAATTGCTCTTATATTTACTATGATAGAATAAATACTATAATCTACTACTGTACCAGCACTAGACACTAGCTGTGCCAGCGGTGTCACCCGCGTTTATGGTTAATATTATAAAGACTATTTCCGTCATACATTATTTCTATGTAGCTTTAACCATCAAGGCTGCACACGCGACGGAAGCTTAAAAAATGGAGTAACTTCTCCGTTTTCCCAACATTTCCCTTCACTGCTCTGCTCCTATTGATTGTAGCGTGATTAAAAGTATACTATAACCTGCCCAGTAGTATGAAGAATAATTGTACCAAGTTTCGTTAAAATCCGTCAAGTAGTTTTTGTTTCTATAAGTCAAAATACAGACAAAAATTTTACTGATTGCATTTTTGGCATCGGTATCGATCACTAATCACCCCCTGATAGTTATTTTGAAAATATATTTCATGTACAGAATTGACCTCTCTACAGATTTATTATAAGTATAGATTAAGCAGGCAATTAGAACTTGCTATGCTGTTATACATGAATATTAGCCCCATACAAGTGAATAGAAAATCCATTTACCGTACGTAATGACACTGATTTCTAAGTCACTTTTAGTGAGCTTTAAGCATTAATGGCTGTAAACTTGGCAGCCATTAAAGCTCACTAAAAGTGAAAGATCGGTACATAGTAATATCTACATTTTCCGTATAAAAACTGTTTTAAACTTTCGCCTTGAATTATATGTGCTTAGAAATACATTATGTAGTAAAGTAGTAAATAATTCCAATCATAAAACCGCCTTTGGCCGCGAATTTGTTCGTCCGCGTGAATTCGATTAAACTAACAAAAAAATCTATTTGTGCACGAAATTTTTGAAGGGACATACAAGTTAAAATATACATACTATGTACATATATTTAAGAAATGTTTCGAATAAAACTCAGTTACATACTTCCTTGAATTGGTGCAGACCGACCGCCATTGCCCCCTGTGCAGGAGCTGGACGCGACCAGCCAGGATAGAGGGCCCGTCCACTAGCCTGATGTCTGGGAACGGCTTGTCTTGCTTCGAGGGCTCCTCCGTGCTGGTAAACGTGATGCCGCTTTGGTGCTTGCCCTGGAACCAAAGGAAACATTTTGGTTACGGCAACAATTAGAGCTAAACGTTCCGATCATATGTCCAGAGAAACTGGTTGCACCCATACTGTATAAAAAAAAAAATATTTCAGGTATGTGTAGTTTATACTGTAGGTATGTGGGACATTAAGTAAACAACACAACTACTTAAGGTAAATTGTCCACTAAAAATAAATTTACCGTGTCACCGTGTGTAATGAACAAATAATATTACTTTGTTTTGAGGTATTGTGGGAAGTTCTGGTCCCGTAAATAAAAGGAAATATAGTCAATCTTCTTTTAAAAAGTTGGTCACCCCACATGATACTAACGCGCGAGACTAAAACAAAAGAAGTCATAATGCAAACATGTTAAACGAGCCAGTAAAAATTTGAAATATTTCCTGAATATTACAAATATAGAATTGTTTCGTTTGTATGATTTTACGCTTTAGAAAAAAAAATACTATAGGTATGTACCATACCTATTTCAATTCTATTGTTTGAGCGTTCGTCGAATGGAATTGACCTCCTAATGGCAAATTAAGAGCTTGTCTTGTAATAGTCGAAATCTTATTTTGAGAACATTTGGGGCTCTATTAAAATATGTTTAGATTATACTGGTAAACTTCTAATTTCATTTGGCACATAAATTGCAGTCACACACATCTAAAAATTTTGGGTAGATGACACCACCAATCATTTGACATACTTTTCATGAGCTGTCAAAAACAATTGCTCCCCTAAATTTTGTTTAAAATACTAAGGTGTGCCTTTAGCATACTCAACCGACTAACGATTAAAAACAAAATCTGCAAGTAAATGATTTGATAAATGATTTAAGATCCTTATCTAATATTTCGTTCTATAAGTCGTATTATGTCTTGGAATTGCTTGTGCATGGTGGTCAACATCTCTATTCTAGACATGTATCAGGTAGCACAATAAAACGATAATCTGTTGCTTTCGCAGATATCGGAGCTGTTGATATAATGACTAACGGTGACTCTTAATGGCGTCTAAGAAGCCTGATAGTGGCTAATACTTAGAAATGTGTTAGGCACCCTGCGATGCGCCGCGCAATTACGCGCAACTTAGCTCACTGCACCGAAAATGACGACTCACTTCTTCAAATGTGAATTAAAAAAGTACCACACAGCTCGCGCGGCGCATTCCTTTGGCTTATGCTATGGCGCTGCAAAGAGTTATTACAATTTTGAGTTATGTCCATAAGTTAGCGCAATGAGCTGTGTTGCCCATGTATAAAAGCCTGATAGTGGTATACTGATGGTAATTGCCATCAGATTATCGCCGTCCCGCGATCTCGTTTCGATTCTGCGGCTGTGATGACTCGTCATTATCTATGCGTGGGAAGCTATATTTTTCTTATTAGTTAACAGGCTAGTTTTATTGCTTAGATTATGGCAACATTAAAAAAACCTTGCCTGTAGGATTTACTAGGTTTTTTATGTGATAGAATACGGTGTAAATGCCAGGATACAGCTATTAATAGATAATAGCATGTGAGACTAGCATTATTTATCTATTCTTAGCTTTTCCTGTGGTTTCTCTTGGCTTAGAGGATTTTTTTTACCTGTGGACAAGAACTTGTTCTAGATGAATGGCATTCTAAACGCGTAAATATACCTAAAGAAGTGTGCTAAATAGATAAAAGAAGTTTTTATTTTCTTTGATTTTGCGATATAAAAAGACAAGATTTATAAAGATTTTTTATTTTCTTATTTTTACAGAATATAGATATAAAAATTTCCTCTTAACCGATACCAGTCTCCATCTGCGCAGGAGATATAATAACGCACAAGTGCAAACACAATTGCACTCTCTATTCCTTCACTCTCATAGTCAGGTGAGACGGCAATTCGACATGACCGGTGAGAGGTCAGGCGCAGGACCAACAGATATATGGCGACTTTGTAGTCTCAAGTATTTCCTTTCATGTCACTTTCAGTAACTGTACCTAAGACCGCTTAGAATATTTTACACAATACAAAGAAGTCCGGTTTCCATTTATAAGTAAAGTTAACCAATTGTCGAAATCCATTGTGAGTTTTATGGCACATTTGAAATGGTGTTTCAAAATACAATTCTATTGTTAATTATTTTGCAAGCCATCGAGCACCTAGTCCGACAAATTGACCAATCTGAGGGGCAAGAATGGACGGACGTAGCCACCCGGTTTTGGCAATAATCCAATAATGCTGTGGCGCCATAAATAGTGGCGGTGGCTCAATGATAGGGCAGTGGCGGACTAAGCCTGTATTAGGCCTGGGGCGGCAACGAACTGTATGAGACCCCTAGTAGAGATACGAGCTATGCCCGATACGAGCCCTATGTCAAAGGCCCGGGGTGGAGTTCTAATTCGGCTGTTGTGGTTCAAACTAGACACACTTCTTACAAAGGTATATACATACTATAGTAACACGACGGCAATCCTCATAGTTATAGGCAGAGGCCAAAAAGCAAGCTCCTTAATCACTTTAGCTTAATTAGCTCGTCAGCTACATAAACACAAATCTAATACACCATTAGTCGTCTTTTTCGACATACTAGGCTGTAAAACACACACCTACCTAGTAGTCTTTTTGACTGGTTCGATGGCGCATTTGGTAGTGACCCTACCCTATGCGCCAAGAGTTGTGGGTTCGATCCCCACCCAGGACAAACATTCGTGTGATAAATGCTTGTGTTTGTTCTGTGTCTGGGTGTTAATATCTAATATTTAAGTATATATTTGTAATACCACTGTTGATTCTGATATCCGTAACGCAAGTGCTTAAGCTACTTAGCTCGGAGTCAGATCAATTAATGTGATGTTGTGAGATATTTATTTGAGATCCTTTTTATCCCGGAAAAAAACACAGATCCCGTTGGTTTTTACCATTTCTATGTAACAGGGCGAATTTAATGTGGACGGAGTCGCGGGTATAAGCTAGTTTAAAGCAATCATAAATTACTGTTTCGAGCTCTGCATACTTCGTGTGAACAAAACAAAGTTCATCATAACATTGTATTGGTCCGTTACATTTATTACCCGAGTAATTTGCACATAAATAAAAACTAATGATTTCTCATAGAGATATTGTAATGTGAACATTATTTAACCTCTTTAGCAACAATCCATTTTATAATACCAGTGGATAATTGTTATATGTAATTATAAATGTGCAATTCCTAGTACCTACAACAAATATTCGTTGAATATTATGAGTCGTCGTACATACTGTGAAAATAATCATAAAAGATTGACCCCAAATGTGAAACCTAAAACACAGACGAGTAATGAACCTAAAACCTCAATCAGTATTTTTTATCTTATAGGTATGTATGTTCAACAAGAAATACTTTTAAATTTCGAAAATTTACTTTTTAAATACCTCATCGCATCGTCCTGTTCCCATTTCGGGTCACTAATGGCCAGTCATTAGATATTCGTGACGTCATTCACGTACGCCCGCGCCGCGCCGCGCTACGCGCCCTTGCACTTCGGCTTCCTGCCTTTTGAGCCACCCCATTCAGCCGGTCACGTTCTGGTGGCCGGCAACTGTCGGAATGTCGCGTGTGTGATGTAACATTATATTTTACGCGTGAGCTCCTCCGAAACAACAGACGGTCGAATTATGCGTCGCGGTCTTCGGCAAAAAACAACGAGGGGTGATGTTGATGATTGCAAAACTTGCTCTACATTAACGATAAATAAATTTCGTTTTTGTTTTAGCTTTTGTATTCTTTGCTAGAAGAAAGACCCCCTTTAGGTAGGTTATTACTTCTATGGGACCAGTAGGGCGTATATTTTATTTTCATAAATTTCAAGGTGTATTTAAATGCAGACAGTTCGTGCAACAGCAACTCAGCAACAATTGACAACAACGACTGGCCCGTTGGTCGAGTGGTCAGAGACCCTGGCCACGAAACCAAAGGGTCGCGGGTTCGAATCCCGCTAGGGGCAAATGTTTCGTGTGATGAACATGGACATTTGTACTCGAGTCATGGATGTTTATAAACGTATTTAAGTATGTCTATCCGTTCACCTAGTATCCATAGCACAAGCATATGCTTAGTTTGGGACTAGGGAATTGGTGTGTCAGTCTGAAGAATTTATTATTTATTATTATTTATAATTCATGTGTATTTGTAAATAGCACTAGACCTGATCTCTTAGGTGCCCAACGAAGTTGAATGCGATAAAAGCCGTCGCGATTTTCAATGTTTTTTTTTTCAGAAACAACAATCACGAATGTTGCTTACCTACATAGACAGTCTGCTTGATTTTTGCCGCCAGCTTAAGGTGAAACAGTCGAATATCTAAACAAAAATAAGCAGAAAAAAGTTTACAAAAGTTTGTTCTATTTGAATAATCGCCTATCGAAATGCATTCGCGTCATGAACCCGTTTGCAGGTCCCGCGAGACACGCACGGCTGGTCACAAACGGTCTCCATTGCAACAAACGAAAAAAAACTAACTTCTCGGGTTGGAGGACGGACAAGGACGCACTCGACAGTGACTCAGCATCTTAGTATGCCACACTCGTATTTACGTCATTAAAGTTTATGATACCTACGTTGAAATGATTTTATAAAGGTTCCGCCTCCACCCGCGTGAAATTCTGTAAAAGGACTTAGGTATATACTTATATCGTGCTTTGCAGAACTTATCACGATTTTTTTTATAATTTTAATTTTTCCAAGAAAACGTCGGTTTCCTCCTTTGGGCCTTATTATTTTCTATACAAGATTTAACTAAAATCTGTACATGAAACCGAATCAAACAAGAGCTCGCTTGTTTTTGTCATTCATTCATTTAGAATCAATAAAATATTTACTCATATTAGGCATAAATAATTCATATAATGTGTAGTTATTGCAATTAATCATGTCATGGTCTATATTATAACGCCCTCATCCAGTGCCTTTGATCGATGTACAGCTGCGGATGATTTAAAAGGTAAAAGATGTTATAGACGTTAATAAGAGGCTATTTTTGCTATGAAGCTCGTAAATTACTAGTATGTACTCTATGACTGGTTCGATGGCGCATTCGGTAGTGACCCTGCCCCATGCGCCAAGATTAATGGGTTCGATCCCCACCCAGGACAAACATTTGTATGATGAATACTTGTGTTTGTTCGGTGTCTAGGTGTTAATATCCAATATTTAAGTACATATACATTTGTAATATCACTGATGATTTTGATATCCGTAACATAAGTGCTTTAATTTATAGTATGTAATAGTAGTAGTAACGTAGTAATTAAAGTAACTTTGTTATTAAATCGTTATTCAAATAAAATATTTTATTTTACTAAAGATTAGATTTTATTTTTCAAACATAATTTAAACTCCCACCAAAAGAACTTCGTTTTTGAATTGATCAAAACATCACATATCATGACTAAACACGAAATCTTGTCTAACGATATCACAATTTTGGGTTGCTCAAAAACGTGAGAGGCTTACTACTTTTGGCAAGCAAAAGAATAAATCAGACAAGGCCATTCAGAGCCTGTCTAGAAAGTTAGTCTGCACATTCAACCCTGTAGGCATAACCTGAATGCACGAATCAAATTCAGGCACGTCACTTTGTCTTTGAACGAGGCGGACGTTCACTCAGGAATACCTATGAGCGCTCTACGAGGACAAAACATTCGTCCGTTAACTTGCTAATGTTCTGTCTGACTCCATATTGTTATTTGGTAATTCCATGCAGGAAGTTTATATCTTACACTTTGACAAACAGTTTGATGCTGTTTAAGTGATGTACAACACAAAATTATAGGGAAAATATTCTGTAACAAGTCGGAACAAAAAATAAGGAAGCTTCTATGAAAAACAAACTAATGGCAGTTTGGTAATATTTTAACGTTGAAATCGGGTTACCCACGAGACAAAGTCAACATATTTATTTCGTAAGTTTAGAGGATTCCAATGTTCCTAGTTTGAAATAATGACATTATTAAAACCGTTTATATTTCGTTTAGTTTACTGGATTGATGAAACCATTTATTACAATTCAAGCCAATTCTACATCAATTAATTAAGTTTTATATCAAATGAATACCAAAATACGATGTCTACTTTCTTAATCCAATCAATAACACAAACGTGATCTCATTATATCTTTTTGTGTTTATAAATACATATTTCAATTGTATTCTCGCGGCTGTAACTCCAATAAACAGTAGCCACAACTCGTTATTTCAAACTTATGGTAACAAGATGCATCCCATCACTGCGGTTAACTCGAGTAACCTCAAAAGTACAGTTAGTTTTACGAGCACAGCTGAAAGCTTTGTGAGGTACACACCTAACTAGATATAGTCTTCAACCAGCCTCACATTCCTCCCACAGACTAATAGCTAGGGCCATTAGGCTTGTTAGGTACGTAGGCAGTTAGCTGCGAGCAGTTATTACTTTGTGTCCCAGCGAGGCATTAAAGTGTCTGTTCACGGATTCCTGTGTTATAGCCAGGCTTCCGGTGTTCAAAGAACATAAGGCTCTTCGCGTGGAATCGTAAATGAGCGTGTATGAGTGAGCTTCTATGTGTGGGACATGCCTTAGAGATATTATTACACGTATTGTCAAGGTTTTAAACGATTTTACGGGGTACTGCGATAGGAATGTGGATTGAATACAAATGCGTGACCAAGGCAATTCTTTCAACGGTTATTTTCGATTCTTTAGAATTCAGTGTTTATACAGAAGCATGCTTTTGTTTTAATAATCATACATTACACATACTTTGATTATATTACATAGTAAAACTTTGCTTTGCGCTTGTAAATATGATTGCCCTTCAAGGGCTGAATATTAATTTCCTAATATAGTAAGTTCACAATCGTCATAAGTATAGAAAAGTGCGAAAATATGAAATGGTGTTTGGTAAGCTAATCAGGCAGTTATTTGGTACGATCAATAGGGTATTTTACTAAACTTTTTTTTATAGTCCGTAAGTTTGATTATCAAAAAATATTGAATATGTATTTTTTGCCTTATCAAGTACTTACTCGGAAAATTACTAAGATACAACGCTTCAAAGAACTGAAATTTAGCGCTTTACGAAACTTAGACGGTAAAATTTTACACACCTAGTGACGTCACGCGATACTTTAACGCGCTGCATCTTCATCATTTTTGGTTTGTGGAACAAAAAAAAATACGTAAACAATATTTTTTTGTAAGTAATTTCAATAGTGAACTTTAAAAAAAAATTAGTTAAATAGCCTAAACATTTTTATTGGACTAAGAATATGAACGTTGCTTAAGTAATACTAACACTAACGAAATATTTTATTTGACTACTAGGTTATTGAAAAAACAATTAAGATCAGTTTATTTATACATATGAATATGAACTGCAGTTACTTATAAACTTCTCTCTACTCGTAGAAAAACGGTACCCCAGCCCAGGTGAAGACGATTCTCACCCACATTTTACACTTACCGAGCTTGGTCGTACTGAAAACTCCCGTTGCACAACAACGAACAGTAAACAAGACGTTGGACATTTCCCGTCCCGATTACTTTAAATTGCAACACAAATTACTGTGCTCGTAACAAGCTGCTTGTACACCGGAGAAATTTGCGGATGCACGTTCTTCAGAAGCAATCAACTAAGAAACGAAAGTTACCTATTTGTCAAAAAAAGTCTTAGCAAAGCAAAAACTAGAGCCAAGTGCAAGTAAATTGCGGATTTCTCTTATTCTGGAGGCTTTTAGAAAACTTTTTGGAGTCCCATAGAGAGCAAGAAGAAGTATCATCAAAAAAATGTCTTCATATTTTTGTAAAGACACCTTTTTTAAGTCAAAGTTAATTCTCTATTCTTCATTCATCGACATTTTCGAATGTAATGAATGTCACCTCAGAATCTGCTTAAGAAAAGACAAATTAACATTCGTATACATGTAGATGATTCATATTAATAAGGTTTATTTAAGTCCAATATTCGGTGTTTCCGTTAACGCCCTAGAAAATGTCAGGTAGACCTAATAACACCATATAAGTACTGTAATGTAATGTTATGCAAGAAATTAACAAATTCGAAACTAGGCCTTCATTTAACAACACTGCACTCCTCGCCCGTTACCTTGACAAATATTTAGCAGCATCATTTAGTAGCATCTGTGTAATTCTTTTCTGCCGCTTCTGTCTTTGACCTCAAAGGAGGCATAGTTGGTGGCTAAAGTTCATTGTTCGACACAAGGCCGAAATATAACGATAGCAGCTAACTGAACCAGTGTGAAATGTAATTTTGTAATTGCCACAATACATCATGGGTGAAACAATACAATCTCATGTCACAATTTCCTGGAAGCGGTATTGTTGTTTTTATTGCACTGGGGCTGGAAGTAGTGCAATATTAAAGGATTAATAATGGAGCTTAGTCAATAGCATTAAATCATCGCTTACATAATCGTGCGTTGAACTTTCCTGTTGTGCATCAAAAGACAATATAAAGTAAATACTTTATACTTTTAAGGATCATGAATGTTGAAGAGGCGAATGAGGTGTGTAAGGATCGTGCCATATGGCATTCAGTTCTCTCTGCCTACCCCGCTAGGAAAATTTCACGAGTTTAGTTTTATTATGCTTTGTGTTGTCATTCAATTATTGGGGCATTTGTTCCTCTGTATTTTCGTTCAAGGTATGTCCGTCTTTAACGAGATAAAAAAAAAAAAGATCTATCACTTTCAAGAAAAATGTATCGTTACCGGAGGGTCTAAAATCTAGCTTAACGCGAGTAAAGCTACGGGAACCAACTAGTTCAAATTATAAACAAACCCATATATATATATTTTTTTCGATAATTACATGTTACTTATCCAATATTTTTAAACCCCTTACTTAATATTGGCAGTAAGTGAAACCTGCAAGTAAAGACTTATTATTATTTAGATACTTTTATAACTTTCTGCATTCCTCTTTCTACTTGCTAATTAATATTTTTCCTTGAGTATGTTTTTTTAGGTATTCAATTAATCTGAAGCTAATGTCATCACAACGGTGAAGTTACCGCAAGTCTGCAGTGACGTCATTTTCTTGCATAATTTCCCAGTAAACTGGCCGTCAAGATTGTCTGTGAAGCAACGTGTACTAATTTCTACCATGAAAATTCCGTGACTAATTAAAATAAAATTCCCACATTTCTTCATACACAATTTGCTTTGCATGATAATTCTGAAAATTATATAGCCTAAAGAAAATAGGTAATAGATTAAAAGAAGACATGGAAAGAGTTCGCGTTCAAATTCAAAATCTTTGATATCTAAACGTCAAGATTACTCCACATTTCCTTTTCTCACAGGTACCTAATTTAAAAACATTTCAGGCGTCTATTCTATAACAATCCACAACCGTGCAGCTAAAGGTTTTTCTACAAAGTCTAGTCCTTCCGTGTTCAAAAGCAATAGCCCTTTATAGCAAGTCTCCGGTCACGATATCACGATCGGGAGTGACGCGGGCTTCGCCCCGGCACGGAGCGAGGCGGTCGTGGCCAGTGATACTAGCTTGGATGAAATTCCCCCAGTTTAAGGGAAATCATGGAGGAATTTAATGAAGGTAAATATCTGTAAGGTATTTTTAAGGTGGAAGATTGTAAACAATTAGTTATTGTCTGTAGGACATGTTTATAAAACGTTATTTTTATATGGTTTTCATAAAAGCTGGGGTCGCGACCCTTTTTTGGCTGTTTGGTGTACATGAATGGATAGAAACGAGTTTAAAAAGATTAAATGAAGTATTTTAATTACAAAAACTTTAACTTTGGGGGATCCTAAAAATATTTGAAGGAAATAATTAGACCAGTTGGCATCACTGGTCGTGGCGGCGTGCCGTGAACGCATCCGAGCGAAGCACGCTATGGGATTGACAAGTTTATTCTGTAGATTGACGTGATTTTCGTTGTTATTGTGCAATTTCGACGTCTTTTGTATCAGATTCTTCGGTAAAGATATTGCTGGAAATTGAAGCATGCAACGTTTGATAATAAATGTTTCAGAAATAGGTAACTTTATCTGAAATGGTGGTATTTTAAAGTGTGTAGACGTTTAAAGGTTATAAAAGTTCTCTTAATTAATTTCACGTAAAGATAATTTAAATTTATGTTTCCGAAATTGAAAGCACTGACACTCAGAACTTCTTGTCAATATTGAAAAAAGACGGAATTTATTTTGATATTTAGTTAACGTTCACTCTTTCCTTCAATCTTTTTACAGTAAATAACTGATTGATCCAAATGATCATGACATTAAAAAGACTAGCCTTCCTCCATGAATAATGAAAATAACATAAAGTAAGTAAGCAACTCAATAAGTTTATCAGATCGGAATCACCGATTTCCCGCTAATCGCGTCAAGCGCAGCACTTTACAATCGTAATGAACAATCACAACACTTAGCGACTTTTACCGGGGACAAACATTTTTTCTGCCGATCGGATGAAGTAGTCGGTTTGTCACGCTTTTCACGAACACAAACAGAGCGAGACGATGGTATCTCCCGTACGTTTAGCTCGTCGGTAGTATCGTTGGGCCAGGTTTTTGGGTCATGCTTGGGTTTGGGCACATTTTTCTAGGCGAGGTTGATAATGTAATCCTTTGTGTAGAAGAAATACCATGATGGAGCTTTACGATTGCCTTTATATATAACAGCGTAAACTTGTTGATCATTATGGCCTATTCTAATTATAAATAGAAAGTTAATTCTAATCATTATTATCAGAAGTACTTTAATTAGCATCTGTTTCTACAAGTAAAATACTAAGATAAAGCTTTCATCCAGTCGCACTTTCTTCTCTACGGACCAGAAAATTAGCTGTGTTTTACCCCAGCTTAGCGTAACTAAAGATGGATATGTTATTCGTCAACACAGATAACCTATCATAATGTAACGATTCAAAAAGATTACACTTCAATCTAGACTTTAGAAATGTTTGGAATGCTTTTTTATTTACGTCAATTAGTAATGTATATGACAGACTTGCTCGTATTTCTAATAGTTTACTAGGATAGATAGATAAGGATTGGTGATATCAAAGCGATATAACGGTTATCTCTAAACAAAGATAATGAAGTTGGGAAATATTTTCCGGAAGGTGTGGTCTCCTTGAAGCTGTTATTAGTGATTGATCATATTTATAAATTAATTAAACACTGAAACATCGCAAATGAAAGCCTCAGCTGATTTAAAAGAATATTCAGATCTCTATTAAGATAACATTCTTTCGTATTTTTATGTTTTTCTTCTTTTGCATAATAACATAGAAGTCTCCTCTTTGTTATTATTTAGTCGTAAGTATGTGTTTTACGCGATTTATAGTGTAGGGAACACTTTCAATCGCGTAAAAACATTAACGCCAGATAAGCTCCGTAAGTACCTACAAGAAATTTTTGCGCCCGATAAAAGTTGCTAGGTGGTGTAAGAATGATTCCAATCTTTATTGTCGAGGGCAACCCTTGAAACTTTATCGATTTACCTACTAATAAGTGGGTAAATCGGTGATTCGGATTTGATAAAATTACAGACACCAAAAAAACAAAGACATATTTACAGCAACTATTTTGATAATCCATGTTCAGATTATTGTCAAGGCAATGAATGCATCCAAATATTGCTAGACTCAGTGTACCGAAATCAGTGCAAAAATCTGTTATGATAATTAGTTCGATAACACTTGGATCGCAATTATCATGGACAGACGGACACGTGTGTTGACTACGTTACACAATGCTCATTGTCCTGCACCCGCTGGGTATTACAAACGATCATCATTACCCATTCAAATCCCAGGATATTTACATTGCAATGAGTAACCAGTCAAAGGCATCAGTTTTTTGCGAGCATATTGAGCAATACTCCAGTTGTGTTCAACAGACAACTTGCTCAACTAGTATTTCCTTTAAGTGTTTCACTTTCACGCTGCAAAATAATATAATACTTTAATACCTGTGCATCAAGCCTTGACATTTCAAATGTATAGGTATCATTCACCTATCCCTGTAGTATTTGATCTAAGTCTTTATGTAATTGGAATAAGATTAAATGATAAGTCATGTGCCTCAGTTATGTTCATACAAACCATTTCTATGAGTCATGATTATTGCCTAATAGTTAATTTTTCATTACAATCAAATTAACATAAGTACAACAATGTAACGCTCATAACAACACCAATTTATGTGCTCAAAAACGTTGTCGATTTTTCTTTTGCGAGTTGGTTTTTCATGGCTGTCGTCTATTTTTTTATAATGCTTATCATCTTATTTAATGTGTCACTTTTAGCTCTTAAGTTGTTCTTGCCTAAAATAGGCATGTGTAGTACATAACCCTAATACATAATAGCTAACAATCCTAAGATTACGTTGTCAATTGGAATCGGATACCACACTATTTTATCAAAATCGATAAGACAAAAATTTGCTACTTGAACTAAACGCTGACAAGCGTGCGATATCTGTTATGGATAGATGTATCAATAATGTTATTTATAACTGCATTGGCGTTGTGCAACCGGCTGCGTTCACGCATGTTGCACTGGTTGAACTTTGCGGCGCGGTTGCAACACTGGGAAGATATTTAACTATTTCTAGTGTTCGAAACAGACACAGATGTATTGGCTGTATGATGTATTTGTGTTTTAATTTATCGTTTCTGCGATTTATTATTATAGAACTTCTAACGAAGAGCGCGGCATGCAACTGACGGGTAAAATTTCCACCAATGTACCTAATTCCTTTCATTCCAGAAAATATCAAACCCAAATGTAAGTAGGTAAATTGTGGAAGTATATACCTATTTGTAACATAATTATATGGAATAATGACACTGGTTATGTGTCTTTAAAAATAAAATAAATTTACACAAACATAAAATAACGTTAGGAACCTTGCTTTGTTTGTTTGTAGAAATACAACAGTACATTTTAACCAACTAACCAATCTCTAAATCTTTCTGTATTTAGGGAAGTAAAGTCATTGATATACGTATGAAATGTTGGAGCCCTGAGAAACCACAAACCTGCGTGTGATAGGTTTTATACTGTAGCATAATGTGGGATAACTCCGTATACATCATCACAATAGGTTTTTACACAAAATCCGTAGAAATTCTTTTTGAAATTTTTATTAAAACCAGTACTGTTCTTTTTTAATCGATTAAAGGCGGTATCGTTCACTCCTGACTTTTTTGGAAATAACGTTTCACGGAAAATGAGTCGTGCGTAACGGAGCTGGTAGCTGTTGCACAAAATGAAGCATGGCCAACACTATTCCGACATCGCGATGAACAGTCTACAGCATAGACACTTCAGCTGATAACAAATTAGATAGCAACTGACAATTTCAATGCAATTGGGATCTATTATTACATCCATAGATCACTGGATTCACGTGGGTGTTTACTACCATAGGGTACTAATAGGCAGAAAAAATTAAGTCCGTCCTTTACATTACAAAAAAATAAGACTAGTAAAAAAAGAAGGACTCTGCGCCACTAACTAGACATTAAAGCTCCTCAGGTGCTCCACCTTGACACGCAACTTACGTCACACATTGACATAATAAGTGCTCCCACTGACAGATATTTGATATCTGGTATCCATAAGTATATCATTTACACATGCATAAACGTGGCGTCATACTATGACAGCGTGGAGTCCTTGTTTTTTTACTAGTTCGTGTTCTACACCTATTTTTTCTTTTGACCAGCAAACAAACAATGACGAAGATGCAGCGCGTTAAAATTTCGCGTGATGTCACTAAACTCTACAAATTGACGAATTAACTGACGTCAAACCTCCCCACTCTAGAATGACGGAATAAATATAATCTACTTTTTTACCCAGGAAAGTTCCCTTTTGTATTGACTAATAAAATATTATAACCACCATATTTCCACTTAGTTATCTACAATACTACAATGTAATGTTGTCCTGTAAATATATTATAGTTCTATTATGTGCGTCTATTATAGAATAAATACTTAATAGGTACCTAAATCAATAAGCACATTTAAAACCGTATAAATGTACATTCACTGATGATTTGATCATGACTTATGATCTTCTCTTGATCATTTATCGACAGCATAAAGTATTTTTAAACCCCCAACGCAAAAAAGAGGAGTTATAAGTTTGTGTCTGACTGTGGCATCATACCTCCTAAACGAATGGATAGATATCAAACAGTTGTACTAGAAAAAAACATTTATATGTACACACGACAGTACTTCCGGCTAAAAACTTCGGAGTCTTATTCAGTTGTGATAAGGGCTGTTTCGCAACAAAAATGTATAGCCTGATGTGCTGCAGTCTGTACATTTCTGTCCCTAATGACGTGACTGTTATAGGTACTGGCAGTGTTCCGGCCGCTTGTCAACCTGACAGCAACTATTACTTCACGCTAGGAGCACACACAAGCGCCACGGTCTGGTGGCATCGCCAGTGCATTTAGCAGATCAACATCATGGGCCAACGAACTGAGCTTTTCGCTCGTCTTAGAGAATGGTTAATGAGCCTCTGGAGTGAGCGCAGATTGGGCAATCCATAACAGTACACTTCTAAAAATGGGATCAGTAAAAACAAACCAAATTCGCACATATTTGGATGGTAAACAAAACTATTAACTACATGTTTGAAGTATCTACCGCTGTCCCTGTAGGACGGGGACAGCGCGTATGGGGACAACGGTAATAAAGGTTCTTAGATCTAGATAATTAGAAACGGATTACACTCGACTTCCAGTATTGGATTTAATACACAAGTAAAGTTAATAAAAGCGATTTAAAGGACGACAACTCATTGTAAAAATGTGCTTGTCCTGGGCTTTTGTCACTAACGCAGGCATCATTTCCATAAGAAATAGGTATAGTCTTTTTTAACGGAGTCGGTACTAGAAGACACAATGAGTTATTATGGCCATCTTCTTTCATCAATACCAGGTCGATCGTACCTTGATATTATATCATAATCGATCTTACATAAGCATATCAAAGAGCTTAATTAAACATGAGATCCAGCAAGTGATTGAAATACTTATAGATTACAGACTTTAAAGTTGTCAACTTATATACGAACAATGTATCCTACTAATCCTTTTAATAATGCGAAAGTTTGTATGTATGGATGGATGTTGTTGCTCTTTCACAAAAAATCTACTGAATGGATTTTAATGAAACTTTAGAATAATATAGCCTATACATCCGAATAACATAGGAAGGCTATGTTTCATCGATGTACCACGCGAGCGTAGCCGCGGGCAGAAACTATGTTAAATAAAAGCTTATAGTTTTATCTATCTACACCTACTAAAGTATCGTTACATGCACCGCGTGCCTTCACCCTCTTGCTATTAGCATTCAAATTAGTTTTCGTGACTTGGTACCTGTACGAACTACGACTATCTGTGACACTCAATACTTAGTGCTAAACTTATCACAGATACAGTTACGTGACCGCGTACTCCCATGCTGGTTCAAGTTATTTGAAATGGATATTAGTTTTCAGGCATAGGTTTTCTTACCCCGTTATAAAAGTAGGTACTTATTAAAAAAGGTCAGGAGCATTTCATTTCGCCATCATGTATTGAAATTCCTATAGTAACAGTTATAGTGATAAAATTCAAGCCATTAAAATCTAAAATATAAACAACCGAATTCAAGTATGTACCTTTTTCTTTACCCATAGCTCAAGAATTCATACTTAGTTTTCAAGTAGGGAATTTGTATGAAAGTCTGGAGAGCTATCGCAAGGAACAACACAAATAGTATCTACCTACTTTCATATAGCTAAGTAATAAGTAAAAGGAAGCAGTAACTTGAAGAAGTTATTTACTGGAACAGGTGTGGTGCGACGTCAGGAACGGAGCCGAAGCGTTGGGCATGACGAGATCTCGCCGATACAGCCAGGCAGTGAACCCGCTCCCACCTGCTGAGCGGTTCTCAAACCACTTACTTATCTCATAAACTGGACAAACTTTCATAAGAGTTATAAATGTTGAGATGACTCATCTCATATTTATACAGATAAGGATGTGAGTAGATATTATTAGCATCGGATGTTATAAATCATTATCATAGCACGCAATTTAAATTGTCGCACATTTAACCGGTTCTAGTATACATCATGTTCTATTTATTTAACTAAAATCAATGAATTGTTACCTAATGACGTTTAATTATTCATTTCACACGATAAGACGGATAAAAGTTGTTGAATGTATTTTTGAGGTTATGTATCGCTAGATTTACATATTATTTGATTTCAAAAGCTAAAACCGTTTGTCTTAGTCACGAGAATAAACCAACTACCTAAACCCGCCCACAGTGGTCGTTAAAAGGTCACGGACGATGAAATTATTTAATTTACTTCGTTTCGAATCGTAAAATGCCTGTCCAATACAAGATAGCTAAACAAACTAGCGTCCAAACATTTTGTAACCTTTTCAATAAATTCTACTACTAGGTACGGGAGCGGCTGATGGCCTAATGGCGGTCGATACACATCTAGGAGAACTGGTTACAGGCAATTAAGCCGGCAAACCAAGGATTTATTGATCTCCAAGGCCTAGGATAGCGAGGCAATTCGCTAGCCGGGAGCTGGGAGATCAAATGAGCTGAGACGCTAGCTTATCTTTATCTAGCCGTGTTCGTCAACGTAGTTAATTGTTTGTTTCCTATTATTTAACTGGAAACCATAAGTTGAAACTCAGAGAAACAAGATTTTTTTAAGGAAATAAGTACTTAAACAATTACTTAGTTGTAATTCATTTCATTCCCATTATTATGTGGAAGTTTTCTAAACCTTATTTAACACGCAACATCAATAACTTGAATCAATTCACATTACGCTCTGTGTAAATAATTTCGTCATCTTTCCAAAATAATTATGAGCGAGTCAACATTGCAAAAACGACTTGTCTGAAAAAGTCCGGTTTCGAGGCTGCCCACAGACGTTATCCTTAAGAGATTTCACCCACACCTGTAAATCTGGCTTACGTAAGTCCAGCCCAGTACAACCGCCACGGAGTTGAAGCAAATCCGATATTTTACTGTTACATTTGAGTCGTGACCCCGAAAACGTCCAAACAATTGTCCGAAGAAATCGTATCGTTTCGCGATGCGGAACGAATGCTAACGCCGGGTGATGTATATATATATAATATATAATTCGCTTCGAGCGATAGCTGTGATCGATAGGACGTGGAATGCAGGTTATTATGTTCCAACTAAGCAGATTAAATGCTTCTCGACATAGCAGCAGTGATATGCGCGGCGCTTGTTCAAATATGGTCATAATAATATAAATCAACTCCTTCTAAGGCTTCTTTGTCATCTACAAGTATTTGCAAATGATTACGTTTAGTATTCATAACAGGGCTTAGAATAAGCTGTACTTACATACGTTAGAAATAAGTGATAGTAGGCACGGACTAGTAAAAAAAGAAGGACACCGCGCCACTAACTAGACATTGAAGCACCTCAGATGCTCCAACTTGACACGCAACTTATTTCACACATTGACATTTAAACGCTCCAAATGACAGATATCCGATATCTGGTATCCTTAAGTATCTCACTTACACATGCATAAACGTACTTCACGGTATAGTACCTATGACAGCGTGGAGTCCTTTTTTACTTTCCGTGATAGTAGGATGAGACTTTTCACTGAAAAAACATAATGTTAGCATACTTTAGTGTTTAGAACAACAGTATCAGATTCATGGAAATACATGTGCACACGTACGTACAGCAGTACGGCAGATAAGAACGATGAACAATACTTTGTAACGGAAGTAGCACTACAGTCCACAGTAGATAGACACAATGTGTCATGAATCAATAAACAAACATACTTTATAATATTAATGATTATGACTCACTAGACATAGCAGGATTGAAGCAATGACCTACGTCCTATTACATATGTACAGACAGACTACAGTACATAACATGTACGCTACAATATTACTTATTGCATATTTACTACATATCCAATAAGTTATATTGTAGCCACGGACTAGTAAAAAAAGAAGGACTCCACGCTGTCATACTATAGCGTGAAGCCAAGTTTATGCATGTGTGAGTGTGATACCTCAGGATACCAGATTCAAATTTCAAATTTCAAATTCAAAATATCTTTATTTATATAGGCTTCAAGAAAGCACTTATAAATAGTCAATATACAAAAAAAAAGAACAGATAATACTACCACCGGTTCGGAAGGTAGAATCTATCGAGAAGAAACCGGCAAGAAACTCGATAGTTACTCTTTTAAATGCCAATTATACAATTTTGTAAACTTAATTAATCCACACTTAAGACTAGATATCACTGCAGATGAACAATTCATTATGAAGTTAACCATAAATCTTTGTCATTGAGGAATTCTTCGATCTTGTAATAGCCCTTACTCATTAAAAATGATTTAATGCATAATTTGAATCTATGTAAGGGTAATGTTAAAATACTTTGTGGTAGTTTATTGAACATTTTAATACTTAGACCAATAAATGAATTACCACTTTTATGGAGTCTATGATTTGGAACAGCAAGTTTGTGTTTATTTCTCGTATTAAAACTATGAGTATTTGACTTTTTAGGAAATGATTCAATATTTTTGAATATATACATAATACAATCCAAAATGAATTGTGATGCTATGGTTAGAATTTTAATTTCTTTAAACTTTTCTCTAAGAGAGTCACGTGGTCTAAGGCCGTATATGGCTCTGACTGCCCTTTTCTGCAATACAAAAATAGTTTGTATATTGGCCGCAGAACCCCACAGCAGCAGACCGTATGACATAACGCTATGAAAATAACTAAAGTACACCAGTCTTGCTGTTTCAACATCAGTTAATTGTCTTACTTTTCTGACTGCATATGCAGCTGAACTAAGTCTTCCTGCCAGAGCCGCAATATGGGGACCCCATTGCAATTTAGCATCAATAGTTATTCCAAGAAACACAGTAGATTGAACTACATCTAGTGCTTCATCATTCATAATAATTGACGTATTAACTTGCCTTGTGTTAGGCATTGAGAACTTAACACATTTTGTTTTTTTTGCGTTAAGAAGTAAGTTATTAGTTGAAAACCAATGAAGAACCCGTGAGAGAGCGTTATTTACGTCGTCAAGAGATTCATTATGTCTATCAATTTTAAAAATCAGTGAAGTATCATCAGCAAATAATACTATCTCACACAAGTCCCTTGTAAAATATGGGAGATCATTTATATATAGAAGAAAGAGCAAAGGTCCCAATATCCAGATATCGGAAATCTGTCATTTGGCGCGCTTATTATGTCAATGTGTAACGTGAGCTATGTGTAAAGTTAGAGCACTGGAGGAGCTTCAATGTCTAGTTAGTGGTGCGGAGTCCTTATTCTTTTACTAGTCCGTGATTGTAGCGCAGATAAAAAAATTACATAAAACGATAAATGAACATAATGCGGAATGTATTGATACGATTTTCCTAATATATTCTAAAATAATAATAATAAGTAATAAAAATAAAACGAATTATTATGATCGCGTTTAAACAAAAAACGAGCGTGGGAAATCAAGGTTACACAATGTCTAAAAAATTTCCGCAATTAATTGAATTATTTGTCATATGTGTTAAAACCCATTGGATACCAGGCCAATAGCTATGACATAAAAAATAAAAAAAAAACAAAATTATAATTAATAATTGAGTCATCAAAACCACTCAAACTACGTAAATGTAAGATCGAATTAATATCCTTTTTATTCCAGTTATTGTATTTCCTCAAGTGGTATATTTACTCACGTAAATAGCTGAGAATTAAATGTATACGGATTGGTTATAAGGTAAGATGCCATAGGGAAAAGCATGTAACTGTGGCTAAACACACATTATACAAGTTTGTTAAAAGTCAAACGCCCCGTAAACTGGTTTAGTTGATTAAATTTAAACAATGAGAACACTCTTGTTAGGAACTAAGTTTCATTCATGATTCGATTTCGTTTGTATTGTCAACTACCGCGATTATGGGTATTTTAATTAAACTTTATATACATTTGTGATACTGTGATTCATTCGTTGTGATTCATTCATGACGTTGTTGATCATGCGTGACTTTGAAAGCACCTATGTAGGTGGAAAATCCATATACGGCCAGTCTGGCAGTCTTGGCCGTTTTCTCAACGATATAACATTTTAAGTTAGTTAATCGTTTGGATGGCGTTAGTGCTATGGTATAACTGGAAAAGTCTTAAAAAATAAATGAAATTGTTGCATAAATGTCATTACTACTAATTTAAACACATACATACATACATAACATCACGCTCATAATCTCCGAAGGGGTAGGCAGAGTCAAAGGTGCAGCATGCCCCTTCAACCACATTCAGCCAAAAATAAAGCCGGGCTGGGTTAGATGGAAAATTGTGAAAAAGCAGTGACACGCGGCTAACCTGTCGCCTACACAATCACACACCCAAAACCCGATATACCATAAGTCGTCCTCTACGACATGCTAGGCAAGAACCACAGTTGGCATATTCTTTTTAAGTCCCAGACCAACATGGGATTTAAACACTTTTCAAGCTTTTCAAGGTTTTTTTTATTAGGTAGCCACTACTTAAGTATTTTTACGTAATTTTTACCGTATCAAACAAGTCATCAATGACCTTCAGGAACATTAACCGTTACCAGCAGCAAAACATAGAATCATTACTGCAACTCTAATTTCCGATGATTCACGACAAACGGTGCTGTTTACTCTCAAGGTTGGCCCAGAAATGTGGTTCATTACTCGTGTACGAAGCCTACGAGGGCCAGTCGACCGCGACTGTTAACTGTTCCACGTAACTGTAAGTTGGATATAAATAGTGAACTTAGATAATAGGTTATTAACGTGTAAAGTCAGGTGCACTCACCCTATTATAGATTGTCGCGCCTTGTCTAACGCCCCGAAAATGACGGAGAGGCAATAAAAAGATGCGTTGCTTACTTAGGTTGCCGCCATCGCCGTTATCAATGTTTACAGATCTTGACATAATTTTGATAGGAACAGTCCTAATTCAACAATCTTTGTGAGGGGAATAAAAGAAACTGTTCTTAAAATTCCACAGCAGTTATACTTTTAAAAGAAATATGATTGACACGTAATTTTTCTATTCTAATGCCCTCTAACTATTCTAATGTAAATTTATCCACTGCGCTATTGTAACATTATAATGTTAATATTAACAAGAAAATTGTGTTGAATTTTGATTATTATGGCCATTTCTTAGTTATTATAATGGCTTAATCGTATGGTCTTGTCATCACTCATTTAACTTTTGTTTTCAAATTTTGTCGTTCTCATTTCAATACGACCGTCCCAGTTTACTCGACTGTTTGCAACAAAATTACTCATCCCAATTTAATAGTGAAAGCTACCGCAATATTTCGCTTATTGCGATTTGTCATGTTCTGTACAGTAGTGGTTTGTCATGTTCAGTACATAGGTGGCTTTTATGATAATGTCAAATAATCCTTGTATTTTCCATACTGAGATTTAACGAAGCCTGAATAATGGGACTTGCCATTTAGTAATGATTTATTATTATCACCATAATATATTTTATCTTAAACCAATTATAAACGATAATTATCACGTTTATCTCGACTAAACATACAACATAGTCATGTGGTATTACTGCGCGTAATATGTGTATATCCTACTTAAGAAACACTATTGAAGCAATGTATATATTACAAGTTACAAAAAAATATAAAACAGCTTAGTGATCAAGCCATGGAACAATTATATATTAGGTAAATTAAATATATATAGAAATCAATTCAATTTGTTGATTACAACATCTTAGGAAATTTACCGTAAACTTTGCCGTCAACACGTCTAAGTATTATTCCGATTTGAAATATTACCATTACGAATGGTGATGATGACGGATAAAATGGTACATTAAGTGAAAGTACATTATGTAAGGAGACAATTCTATACAAAAATGCATTTTTGTATTCGGGCAATTAGATGCGGCCAGGCAATAGATTACCCAACTAAGTAACCGCTCTGTGATCGACGCAACACAGACATCGCTAAACTCCGAAAACTTAATAGATGAAGAACTTGCCATTGAGACTTCTTGGGGAGGGGTATAAAATAATTGAAAGTACGCCTTAAAGTTTACTATAGGGTTACTAAATATCGGGACGTTAATTATAATGCCCACCGTTATGTTGACTACAAAAGCACCTTATCACACTTATATCTATCACAGAACGGATACGTTACATCAGATTTTCATATTTTTCGACTTCAAACTCTTCCCAATGTTCTAGTTCTCACAAACTATTCGCGAAAGTGATTGCATCCGCTTCAAGATTTATTTGCAAGCAGGTCACTTCCTTTTATGCAAGGTATCAATTGTCTTCTTTACCATATTTAGAAGTTTAATGCATTGAATATCGCTCAAACATATTATCATAAATTAAATAGTGCAACTATTTAATTTATAATAGTTTACTTATTTATCAGTAGGTAATAAAAATCATTGGACATTTTATGTAGGTACTCATTTACTTTTTTACGTTTTATTCCCAGTTTGAAATGCATTAAATATAGCAACTGCTATAATCAACTGACATTTGCACATAGACATAACTAGGACTAGAGATTGCTTCCTCTCATGCAAGGAAGTCAGCTGTCTTCGCCGGGAGGCAGGACACCCAGTGATTTGTGCGTGCTGATTGGATTAATGAACGGAGCAGGGTCGGTCGGGTCAGGACACCGGCGTCTTTGTGCAGCTGGGCCATTAACACGTGTCCCTCGTATGCATGATTCATGCTGTTCATACCCGAGCGACCGACGTGTGTCGTAAAGAGGCTGTACTAACTATACGCCAGTGATTAGTGACATTAACAAATGACAAATGACTGTTCAACATCGGACTCTTTTGTCAGTCGTTGACATTCATGATGTATATGTGCGTTTCTGTAGCGCATCTTATGACAACTTTTACACGTTATTTTACCAACGACGTTAGCTGCATATAAAAGATCAGAATTAGATGTCTTTAAAATATTTACTCCAAAAGATATTTATAAGTTCATTTGTGGCTTCGACCTCGAAGGTTTAGTTTAGGTTGCCCCTTCGTATTGTGTTGCTCACGTATTGTCATTGGTATTGTTATGATAATATATATTATATGTTATTAATACGTTTGCTCAAGTGTGATAGTATTTCATAACGTTTCATAAGGTTTGTCATCTCGTATAGTGAATCAGTCACACTGATTTTCGTGATTGGGCGCCAATATTGTGAAAGTAGAGTGTGTTACCGCCTAATTAAGAACAGGCTTGAACAGAAAGTCTGAAATTACGGTAAAAGTAAAAAGGACATGGTAAATTGGCAAGGTATAGAAATAAAAACAATGGTATGATACGTACACTATACTGGTACATTGGTGACAAGAAACATATGACGCGAAACAATATATAGGACGCGACCAGGGTTATGATGTGCCCATTGACAAGCTCGATGGCGCATTCGGTAGTGACCCTGCCCCATGCGCCAAGAGTTGTAGGTTCGTTTCCCACTCAGGACAAACATTCGTGTGATGAATTCTTGTGTTTGTTCTGTGTCTGGGTGTTAATATCCAATATTTAAGTATATATTTTTAATACCACTGTTGTTTCTAATATCCGTAACACAAGTGCTTAAGCTACTTACTTCGGAGTCAGATCAATGTATGTGATGTCGTTGAATATATTTACTAACCCCTCGATAAAGGTGACAAAGATTGAAGATCCGTAAATATCTGCACATAAAGTTAATACGATGTCGTCAGGCGTCAAAATTAATCTTCATCATCATCACAATAATGACGCATGGTCATTTTATATTGATTAAGGCATGCGCTGGTCCCATTTCTTGCATCCAATGCAATAACGCGTCTTCCTCCTTTAACAGTTTAACAGATGTCTGGCGTGTTATTTGCTTTTTGCAATTAGCAATGCCCCGATTTCCGATATTTACTTTGCAATATTGTACTAAATATTTGCTTGTGCACTCGAGCAGGTGAACAAATCAATACACGGCTGAATGAGCCGACACAGTTATCAGCGTACGTACGCGCACTTATCAGGGCATGTGGATTTTATCTAATGTTTGTTATCGACAAAAGGGAAAGCAATACAAGTGCTGTCCTATTTTTTTGTACTTTACATGTAAAGCCGTATTTACCAGCGGTGAATACCCTTTGTCCCTTCATCCTACCAGATAATAGGGTCAAATTATGATCGATGATCCTCTTTATGGAACCTGTTTTGTAGAGGTTCATCAGATCCTTTTTTTGTTGACAGGGAGTGAAAGGAGAGCCCTTGTTGATTGGACTTGACTTACCTATTTTTGATCGAGTCAACGTTGCATGAAGATTTTATGGAAGAAATTAAACTCTGAGTCGTAACAATATATTTTTATTATTTTTTGTTAAAACCGGATAGTGGAATATCTTATAAGAATCCAGTTTGACTTGACTGGACAAAACTTCATTGATGATTATTTTTGGTCTTTATTAAAAAAAACTATCAATGAAGAATCGTTAAAAAAAAAACCAACTACAACTTAATACATTATCTACTAAAATAATGATAATTTAACATCATTGCTATTAAAACTAACTACATTGCTAAAATGATGAAGCAATAATTTATTTGGAAGCTGTTTTTTATTCAGGGCTATATCTACACCTAATTAATTCTGAACCAATGAAAAACAAAACAAATGGTTCTAAAATAACCGACCAGCTCACAACATATCACATAGCAATTGTTTTCATTGATGAGAAAAAAGATTACACAATTAATAAAAAGTGTCCACTTACCACAGCCACCAGCTTCCCGCGAACCGTGATGCCGATCATTGGCGCAAATCGCACCTCCACGCCCGGCTCGATCACCAGCTCGGCGTCCCTCTCTACCAGCAAGTCATCCCGCAGCAGATACGGGCTCCCATCAGCCTTCCACAGCGTGCGTCCACCGGCGATCACCCCGCCCGGCAGCTCCGTCAGCCCCAGCGACTTGTTCAGCAAGTAAGGATCTGTCTCCCCAACACCCATCAACTCCTGTCCACCACACCCATACACGCACCACAACAACACCACTACCGCCGTCCTCCACTTGTATTTCGTGTCACTGAACTGACTGTGTCTCTTTTGAACCCCCATGTCTTTACAACACTCCATTATTCACTAACTGAACACAAAAATATTCATTTCACTTTTGCTGAAGCTCCTTTGCTTGCCTGCAACCTATTTTAATATCTATCTACACGCATTTATCCGTCTAGGTAAAATACGAAACATGTCGGTATATTAACTTCATGAAAATCAACCGGCGAACGCGCTGTTTCTATAAGAAAATTTGAATAAAAACAATTCATAACGAAACAAAGGTGGGGCTGTTGGAAAGAAAACAAGTAAAAATGCGCGCTACCGCGCGACCGTTGAACGAAGTAGTTTGGCCGGTTTCATGTAGTTTCCCTCCCTGCCCTCCGTCCCCACTTGTTTCGAAGCCTCCTCCCTTCCAACGAACCTCACTTCCTCGCGCACACACCTAACTAATGCCATAGTAGCGCACGCACACATGTATGCATTTGTTTACACATTCTTCGTTCTATCATTACGAATGATTCCGACTTGGGCAAAATATTATCTAAAATACGCATTTTTAAGTTACGAAATACACCACCATTGTTAAAAGAATATATCCTAAACATTTCTAATTACAATAATTTTATGTAGAAATTATAATTTTTTTATTTATTAAGGTTGTTTTTTTAACTGCAACATTTGATACGCGCGCCATTTTATTGACATGACAGCTGTCATCATTTATCGATCATTCATTCTAATACATAATCATAGCAACGTCCTGCGATAGCTGTGACTAATACTAATTAAATGTACTCTTATTAATGTAGTAATAGTTATTTGGGAAGTATACAATATTAAGCTTTAAGATATAATATAAATATGATGAAGACTGATTGAGAATAATTTTGCTAAACTATACTGCAACTAGGGTTGCCACCTTTTTTGCACAAATAAAGTATTATGGTTATTAAAGACAGGAAAAAAATTACATTCTTTCTAAATAAAGAACGAAATAAATATTTTGTTATTTTCCTAAAAAAAGTATTTTGCATTGCTTTTAGCAAATTTTAACAAGTTATAATCACTTTTAATCAACCCCAGTAACTATCGTTATATTTTACACAACATTTTTAAAATCCAGTTTCTTTTGTATATTGGGTGTACCTACGTAATATGAATCTCAGAGAAATCAAATCGTGCAAAATAAAGTATTTTCGCGTAAAGTACTATTTTACTAATAAAGTGTCTCTATACTTAATAAGAAAAAGTACAATTACCGTTTAATAATGTACAATAAAGTACGGTTGGCCACCCTAACTGCAACCGCTGCGTTCTGGTTTTTAATATCCTTTTGGTTTTCATTAGACTTTGCTCGTCATTTCATGAGGGACATACTGCTTAAAGAAGAGTTATTTACTTCCATTTAATTATTATTGGCCTTAACAAAAAGCGTGTTTGACAAAATGTGTTGTTTAAACTGTATACTTAAAATTATCAATGCCCACAAATTTGTTATTAAAAAGATAATATATGTATTTAAGTTATGTAAAAATGCAATAGTCTAGCTAGATGGCACTATGACGATTGCCAACCTATAATATAATTCATAAAAACGGCATCGTAACAGTGGCGTTAATAGGATACCGCTTTAGCCGGTAACAATTCGAATAAATTGTGACCCCAAAGACCAACTCGGTGAATCGCTTGGAATATTCAAATAAAGTACTAGGAGCTTATAACCGTTTGTTGAGTTTCGATTATATTTCTATTGTATTTTATGTAAATACTATTTCAGTCTATTCCTAAATTCGAATTTTAGCTACACGCCATGACACAATTTTCAAAAGGCCATATTATCATTTTTCAAATATGTGTTGGAGTAATATTATAGAAAACAAGTGAAATATGTACGTGTTAAAAGTCACTGCTATTATTACTCAAAACGCAGCTTGGGTTGTACATTTCGCTACAACTCTAATAAATTGTCATTCACTCGTTCATTCAAAAATTTCATCGATTTGTTTCATCTTGCCTGTCTGTTGAAATTATATTTTAGATTTTATTATAGAAAAAGTTGATGAAATATAGGCGATTTTAGTGAAAACTATCGTTAATTATATAATTATACATAAACACACGTAAGTACGCATTTTGTTTTGTTCTAAACTGCGTAATTCATGCCTCGTTGTCGTGGCATCAGGCGACATTTTGTTTTATTCTTTCCCTTGTATCTAATTATTTTTACCGCCTGTGATGCTTTGATGCGCACATTATTTATTTTAGTTCTATTTTTGCGTTGGGCACTAGATTTAGTTATGTTTATCGGAGGAGTAACCCCACCCATATTTTAAACGCTGTTTTCTCTTGGATTACAGATATTAATCCGAGATGAGTTCAGGCGGTGGAACACGCGTGTACGTCGGCGGGCTCG
Organism: Glyphodes perspectalis; assembly: GCA_951394215.1. NCBI lineage: Eukaryota > Metazoa > Arthropoda > Insecta > Lepidoptera > Crambidae > Glyphodes > Glyphodes perspectalis. The sequence continues at coordinate 14,245,087 of OX596208.1, read as the reverse complement.
TTGAGGGCATCAAAAAGGAGGACCTCGAGAGGGAATTTGACAAATATGGCAAATTGAACTCTGTTTGGGTTGCACTTAACCCCCCTGGTTTCGCTTTCATAGAATTTGAGAACATGCAGGAGGCGGAAGATGCGTGTAGTGCCATGAATGGCTTCGAAATGCTAGGCGCGACCTTAAAAGTAGAGCTGTCGAGGAAAAGGGATGGGGCTCGTAGGAATGGGAACTTCCGGGGTGGGCGCGGTGGTGGTGGCGGCGGCGGCGGCGGCGGCGGCGGTAATTTCAGAGGGGGACGCTCGTTCGGCGGGGGCCCCGGAGGCAACAGACCCTTCAACTCGTACGGAGGAGGCCGCCCCTACAACCGCAACGGGCAAGGATACGGATCGGGCAACGGTGGTGGTGGTGGCGGCGGCAACTTCAGATCTCGGTCGCCAATCTCTCGGTTTTAATTTAGAATGTAGATTATTAGTTAGGTTAGTGTTATCGTAATCTGAAGCCTTCCAAGTGTTAAAATTCAATGTCTGATAACACTAGAGGGTTTAATGCTGGAAAGAGTTCAACTATTGTCTCGGAGTTAAAAGGTATTTTCTTTTCTATTATTTCTAACCGTAATGCTTTAGCCAGATCTGCACCCATTGTGATGAAAATATCGACTGATTATATAGCTTGGGTAAATATAGATATTCCGAAATTAGCGGGTATGGGGTTTGAACAACAGCAAAAATTAAATTAATCTCTTTGAGGTATGTATTTAGACTTATCATTCTAGTATCTTCAGGTTTGGTTTTAAAAAAATATTGATATCATGTAATTAAGATATTGTGAAGGAATATTGAAAGTAATGTTTGTTACTTTTGCTGCAGATGTGGTTTTCAGGCTTATCATACTTTAACTTTAGCTTAAATAGATTAGATAGTAAGGCAGAAATGTAGGACTCTGCAATGTAATCAAATTATTATATTAGTTGTTTGGTCTGTTTCATATCACGCATTAATATATTGCTTGGTCAGGTTTAAAGTAAGTGAGGTTATGTTTTCAGTTTGTAATTTGAAACTTATAGGTAAAGCCTAGTAGGGAAGAAAGCAGCCAGTGACAACTTGCAAACAGTCTGCAATTACTATACCACTGTAAATTAGAAGCTATCAAACTTGCCTATTTTGAAGCAATGAGATAAATGCATGTTGCCACTGGCTTAACTATGTGAATGAGTGAACACCAGACATTCTGTAACCTACCTTAGTCATTGGTATAGTTGTAACATCACATCTCAATTGGAAAATATGCATTCACTCTGAGAAATAATTACTGATGAATTTCAAATTGTGTTTTAGACCAAGAATGGTGGTTCACTATGAGTAATATATTCACTTAGGTTTCATATCTAAATGTTTGCTAGTAGGGTAAGGGAACACCATTGTTTGTTGTAAATTAGGATAATATATACTACTGTATAACCACTTGTACTCATCCTAGATTTAATATTTTAATACATTTATAACAGCATTTAGATAAAGCAGTGTTTACAGAGGCCCGTAAAAGAGGAAAACCATATTGTTTTTAACAAATATTGTTCATACATCTAAAAATAATGAGCAAACTTTGTTCTCCAAAATAGGAAACAAAATTGATTAGACTGGCTAAATGTGTATTGCAATTGTTTCAATTAAAGATATATTTGCAAATTTAAATAACAGTCCTTTTTTCATATTATGAAATGCTTATTTTTTTTTGTTACATAGATAAGAAACTTTGTCTGGGCCACTTGTGAAAATTCTTTACTTTTATTTGGTGTGTAATAATGATTTTTGTTTCAGATTCCATGACATTATTGGTCTTGAGTCAAATAATTCATTGAGAAGAATTTATGAACAATCTTCAGTGGTTATTTAACATTTTACCTAAATAATTATTGCTAAGTTTCCTTTATAATTAAAATATATTATTACTTCAATAATGTTTTATTTTTAAATATAAAGACCAATTACAAATAGTTTACTTAATGATAGTGATTTACTTAATATTCTAGAATTGATTTATGAAGGACTGCTTAGACAGGCCATAAGTAACTCCATCTTATTTAGGAAGTTTTTGCCCTCCATTTTCTCTAGTTTGATCTCTTTGAAGGCTCCCCCGAGATTCTCCCACTTCTTATCTTGAACTAATTCACTGGCAAAGAAGTCTTTCCTTGGAGATTGAGCTATGAATACTTGGATGCCGACTGATGGCTCGCATCTTATTGCTATCATTCTATCACCTGTGAAATTGAGATAAAATTAGTAATGTTAAATTATGGAAAATAATATAAATTCAATTAACATCAGAATCCAGAGCTTGTATCTACTTGTGGAACGTTTGAAATTAATCTTCGAGGGCGCTGGCTAAAAGTACGCAGGCGCGTGGCTGAATTGAAAAATAACAAGAAAACTCGTATGTAGCACGCGCTTTCCTTACTAAGCTTTACTGTATCTGTTTTTTAATAGGTACTAACACGCTTGGTATAGCGACCGCGCAAATTTCAGCAGATGGTAAAAAAAAACGTATCATAATAAACTATCATCTAAACCAATATACTCTTAGAACATTTTCGTGTATTATAAAATTGTTGCTAACCATTTGGCGAGGCGAGGAGACACGAAGACGCGTTCCCAAGAGGTTCTACTGGCCCAGAGCCGAGATGCGAACTGCTGGCCAGCAGTTGCCAGCCCATGCAGCGGCCCACCGCTTGGACGGCCGTCATTTGATGTTGGTATATCTAGAGGAAAGATTCGAGTTAGGTGGAGTAGGTAGACGTGACTACCTCTAGTAGACGTCCGTAGTACGGAATTGTTGTTGCAATATTTAATACCTAGCAAAGTATCGATACTATCGATAGTGCATTCGATATTGAGCTTCGATAGTATCGATACAATCGATAGTATGCCACTCACGGGGCTATCGATACTATTGCTTTTGCCGAACTATCAATAGTTTATCGTTAGTGGACTATCGAGAGGCAATACTAAAGATAACCTTATTTTTTTGTGGCACACTATAATGACCACGGTAAACCAGTGTGCCGCGGCACACATTTTGCGGATCACTACCATAGAGTTTCGACTTGTTAATTGCAAGACTCGATTGACATTCATACCTGGCAGTATATGAGATCGCGCAGCTCCTGCAGCTCGTAAGAAAGATGGCGCACGCGGCCGTCGCGGCAGATGCACTTCAGCGTCTTCTCGCCCACGTGCACCACCAGCGACGTGCGGCACACCACGTCGTATCTGCGCGGTACGAGATAACGGCGTCAGGCATTGGCGTATATAGGGCTACTTTCCGGGGGCGTGCTAATGCTCGGGTTGGCAAAATAATATTCTCTCACTGCATTTTATCTTATAGGTTCAAGCGTTCAAGTCCAACTTCGAATCATTATATTAAATAGTATAAAAAATGTATCTCCATTTTTCGTAATGTTAACTGTGTATGTGCTAGAGTATTTATTTTTGGCCAAAACACGAGTATGAATGAACTGACGTCGCGTGGCTAGGGGCAAATGTTTTATGCGATGTTTATGGACATTTGTACTCGAGTCATGGATGGTTATAAACGTATTTATGTATGTCTATCTGTTCACCTAGTATCCATAGCACAAGCTTATGTTTAGGAACTAGGGAATTGGTGTGTCAGTCTGAAGAATTTATTATTTTTTTTTTATTTTATAGAGCTAGCATTAAAATATAGATAAAGGTAATTAATTACCCGTAAGCCATTATGTTTATTTTAACGCAGGACTGTGTAGGGCTATTTAGTGCGTTCCAGTGCGACACTATTAGTGGATCCTTCACCTGCGAAAAAAATAATTTAATTTATTACGTGTCTTATTTTTAAACAAACTTATGCATTATTTATTCTTTAAACTCGTCTACCTAGACCGTGCAATAAATAAATAATAAACGTAATTCATAATAAAATTTCTTGAGCACATGGCTATTGACGAATAGACCAATGTGTAGATTTTTTAATTTCTAATTTGGCCAAAATGTAATTTATATGAAATACAAATAGAAGTTGGAACTGACCATACTCGAATCATAATATAATAAGTATGTCGTTACTATAATTGTTGATAAATTTTCCTTCTACTGAAATGCCAACATAGTAAAAGTTTGTAAGAATGCGACTCTCACCTCCTTAGCAATGGTGTCCAACACGTACTCGCTGCGCCGGCGCATGAAGAAGTGCTGCGCTTGCTGTATGATTTGTTCCAGCAGCGACTGTTCCTTGCTCATTTCTAGAAGTTCGTACCTGTCCGCTGCCATAGGCCCTGGATAAAAAATATGAATTAGCAAATCCTGTTTCGCTCAGTGACAGAATATCTTTTCCCTATGGGTTCACAGCGCCGTCCATCCGAGACAAAGTGTGTTGTTTGCGATCTTGCTATCATGTCGCTGGTACGGTGAATCTTCGACAAAAAAGCGAGGGTGACCTCCCCATCCTAATTAGAGGCGGTTCCTAGCCATAAACTATTGAATATCGGCGTTTATGTAACATTCGTTTTTTTTTTGTAATAAACAGTGGTTGAGCCACCCTTTCCAAGGGGTGGACCGAGCGACCTCTCTAGGCTAGCGTCTTTGACAAGAGTCAAGACAGTGCGTTTGCAACACCAAGAGATAGGAAAGGGCCCTAGATGGTCTCAGCGTCCTTAGTGTCAAAAGTTCATTTTAACGAGTTCAGTGCTACCAACTCGCCTGGGCAGTTAACGTAAATCTTATTCCATTTCCGACGACGAAAAACGCAGTGGCGGTGAACGCGTTAAATGACGGTAAATGAAGGGGGTATCAAAATTTGATATCACTCCAAGCTAAATCTGGTAAGACGAGCTAACGCTGTCGGTATTATGTTTCCGGCGGATGCGGTTACCGTACCGGCGAGGCAGCGGCGCTTGGAGGGCCCGAGCGGGCCGGTGGCGGGGTGCGGGAAGGGGTGGTGCGTGTTGGCGTGGTGCACGGCGCGCAGCAGCTGGTGCAGCGAGTGCTCCAGCACGTGGTCGTGGTCCGACTTGCCCGCCGCGCCGCCCGCGCCCGCCCCGCCCTCCGCCTGCAAGGGGACCCACCGTTATGCTCCATCATCACGGACTTCATTCAATATTCACTTATAGATTTACTACTACTCATAGATTTTAACCGGTTTTTCACTGCATTTAACTGCAGTGAAAAACCGGTTAAAATCTATTCAGACATTTCGGAGATTAACCGAAACAAATAGACAAACACGTCGATAATATTTTTAGTTACATTAACATATAGACTTTCATATTGCTTTAGTTAAATGTACCTTATAGTAGGTAATTTTTGACATTACAAGCAAACACTTCCCGTCAGCAGTAACTTCCATGTAAAGATAAAGAAATCACAAAAATTACGGATATTCGTTTACATATTATCATGCATGCATATATTGCATGCATATTTAACTTTATAATATTTTTTTAATCTTTTATTTTTGAGAGCCCTCGGATCTTACTATATAAACGATAAATATAATGTCAAACCATAGATTACAATCTTAAAAACTGTTACCTACTAAAATTTATAAGTGAGAAATTCATCAAAGACGCCGTATTAATCGATAAATGACTAAGCCACACCTTGACACCTTCAGGGTTCGCGTTCGCATTGTTCTGTCCATTGTTGTGACACAACCCTATTAGCAACTGAATGCCCGGAAGTACCTGAAAAGTGACAAATTAACGGCATCAAATTATTTGTCCCATATATACCATATAAACACTACATTAGATATAAGTGACATTCGAGTCTTGAATGTGTTAAAATTAATATTGGGTGACCGAACATTTCAACAGTTTTATGAAAGACTAGCTGTGCCAGCGGTGTCACCCTCGTTTATGGTTAATATTATAAAGACTATTTCTGTCATACATGATTCCTATGTAACTTTAACTATTAAGGCTGCACACGCGAGACGGAAGCTTAAAAAATGCAGTAACTTCTCCCGTTTTTCCAACATTTCCCTTCACTACTCAGCTCCTATTGATTGTAGCGTGATGAAAAGTATACTATAACCTGCCCAGGAGCATGAAGAATAATGTACCAAGTTTCGTTAAAATCCGTCGAGTAGTTTTTGTTTCTATAAGGAACATACAGACAGAAAAAAAAAATACTGATTGCATTTTTGGCATCAGTATCGATCACTAATCACCCCCTGATAGTTATTTTGAAAATATATTTCATGTACAGAATTGACTTCTCTACAGATTTATTAAAAGTATAGATTGTTATCTAGGTTTTTTGGAACAAACAAACAACACGCACTTAATCATGGGCTTTGAGCGCAAAATTCTACGAGGTTCTTGACTTATAATAATAAGCGACTGGCCCGTTGGTCAAGTGGTTAGAGACCCTGGCCACGAAACCAAGGGTCGCGGGTTCGAATCCCGCTAGGGGCACATGTTTTGTGTGATGAACATGGACATTTGTACTCGAGTCATGGATGTTTATAAACGTATTAAAGTATGTCTATCCGTTCACCTAGTATCCATAGCACAAGCAAAAGCTTAGTTTGGAACTAGGGAATTGGTGTGTCAATCTGGAAAATTTATTTATTTATTTTAATTACCACCAATAAGTATTTAATTTTATGAAAGAACTATCTGGATCGCGGCCAGTCAGATCCAGGCTGGCGGCAAGCTCCCGGCCCGATTATTCCGCGAAGTCTCCTCTAGCTCTATCTCAGAGATGATAACTGGGAAGAAATTTCCCAGTTGTCACCGCAATGACAGTGCTATAGGAGACTGCTGGAAATAATCACCCCGTACGCGGCTCACCGTGGCCATGATCTGGTTGCCGACGACCATGTGCGGGATGGAGGCGTCCAGCTGCACCGCCTCGGCGGCGAGGCGCGCGAACAGCTCCTTGCAGAAGAGCACGTTCTGCGCCGCCTCCAGCTTCTGCTGCCAGTGCAGCTCCGCGCCGTCCCCGGGGACCGTCCCGGGGCAGTTGAGTGCTGACGAGCTCAGCGTCGCAGTCACCACGTCCTCTTGCTCTGCGGGTCAGGTGCTTTAGTTAGTTGGTCGTGTTTAGCTGACTTAGCTTAACCTAAGTAAACGAAGTACTTTTATAAGAGTACACTGGTGCATACATTTCTCTTTCCTCCTTTAACCAAAATAGTGTAAAAATGTTATGGTTAAAAACATGAATTCTTATCAACATCTGTAACAAATCGATTTCCATAGGGGCGAAGCTAGTAAGCTCATTCAATTATGAATCTTACTGTTTTATCTATGTAACTACACCAATTACAAGTTATAAATGTACCGTAACAAAAAATATGTTAAACTTATTATAATCTATAAGCTAAACAAAGTTTTCTTATTCAGAGGGTACCTCATTCAATAATGAAACTTACATCATCGCCATAACAACTAAAATGCACACGTCACCTTTCTGGCACAGCACGGATATGAAGGCGACGCCCTGCAGCTCGGGCGGCACGGTGACGCGCAGCGCCGACGGCGCCGGCCCGCCCGCGTTCATGCTCATCGCCGCTATCATCTGCTCCTCTGGCGCTTTTGTTACCTGCGCAATAAGACACATTTTCAATGGCAATTTTTTTAATAATTCTGAGTCATTCCGGGAACAACGTAAATTCTATTTGCTAAACGATAAATAGCAATTAACTTCGCCTATTGTCTCCCACATGCAACCTTCTTTCTTGCTTCGTACATATTTTGTTACTTTTTTCCGCCGCAATTACCTATATCAAACTGAAACATCAATCACCCTCAATCACCTCACCTCAAACACACCAGTCTGACTGAACTTCGACCCCGCAGTCCTGTAACTCAGATCCCCAACTATCGTGTTGGAGACCTTCTTCAGCCGCCAGTTCTGCCTTAGCCGCAGCAGGTCGATGTGGAAATCGGGCATGTTCCTATTGATCCTCATGTTCTCGCTGGCCCGGAGCCGCTCCACGCCCGCTAGGAGGACTGCCGCGGCGGCGCCCAGGGCCTTCTTCCGCCCGTACACTTGGACCATGGGACGATTGTCCACTTGCTCCGGTTGAACTGGGTCCAGCACCTGTGGTTATAGTTAAAGATGTTACATCGCAGGGGCCATGCTAATATGCTAATCTTCTCTGTTCGTTTCAATTTTAGTATGTGTACTGCCAAAGCAGGTACAATAGGCTGTGGATTGAGAACCAGGATTCTAAACCCTAGGACCGAGGATCTACGCCTAGTTGATTCTGATTGGCCTGCGTAAGCTACTTTAAATAGTTTGCAGCACAAACTGACTAACTAATGTGGGGACATCTATTGATACGCCACTTGACTGTTGAAGATTGTAGTTACAATAAATGTATTACAAACGATGATGAAAGACATCCGAGGTTATTTGGACAATGATGAAAGACATCCGAGGTTATATGGACGATGATGAAAGACATCTAAGGCTATATGGACAATGATAAAAGACATCTGGGGTTATAAGGTTATTTAAATTAGCAAGTTCTATATTCATGTTATAATCATCTGGAACATAACAGAAAATACAATAATCAATACAATCTGCATTATAGAAGCAAAAGGGAGGAAATGTTAACAATGCGCTCAATAGACAGCACAGTGGATTAATTCATGTTATTTAACTTAAACTTAACTTAACTCTTAACAAACAATAAGAGGAGTGAAATAAAAGTGACATTCCCAATCTATACTTGAGGTATCATTGTTTGTTGGGGTTAATAGCCAACAAATAAATAAAGTTTTATATTTATATGCCTAAGATAATGACTATGTAGTAAATATCTATGTCCAAACATAAATTAGTTTGTCTCATTATATAATGTAAATATTGTTTGATTTCTAAATAGGTCAATACATATTTCAATGTTCTGGTGTTGTCCAATTTAGTCATTGTTATGATTAGCTTGTATCAAAAGCATGTATTAAATATTATACACGACTTTGTGCTCTATGTATTCGACGTTAGTATCTACATAATTCCTGTATTTTTTTTAAATGCATGGTAAATAACAATAACAGTATTGTGATACATTTCTTTACTTAAATGTATATCATTTTTGTTTAGATTGATATAAATATTTACATAGTAATAGCAATAAGCATAGTGTAATGTTTATTAGTACAAAGTGTTAAGATATCTGGTTATATTATAATCGATTAGTTAGTGTGTTCTTGGAAGTCTTCGAAGCAATAGGTGTTTAAGTGAAAAGTGGGTAAGTCCACTAGTTCTTGCAAAATTTTCTTTTCATTTATGATAAATTACATATTCTTAGAGAAAGAACTAAATGTAATAAGAATTTTAATAACTGTAAAATAAATATCATCTAAAATTTATAAAATTCTGTGAATACCTACATACCAATTCTTGTTTAATTATTCTTTGTTCAGATATATAAAAAATTATATGTTGCTCAAAGTGATCACACAAACAACATAATTCTCAATGGTAATACATTTGTGTGAAATACACAAAATGCTACAATAATATTTTTTTATGTGTGCTGACATTTTATTTATCTCTAGGCCGTATTACCTATTCCCTGACCAGAATGGCAGGACTCTTTTTTTTTTTTTGCGAGTTACTGCCATCAGTCTGCTCAGATTTTTATCAGTTTAGTGGCGTAATTATTGACTTTGTGAGTGTCTAGGCTATTACCACAACCACTCTTAGAGAATGTGCTTTCATTTCAGGCATTTCACCATTCCTGAAGTATCGAACAGCTCAGCTGCAAGTGGATTAGGGTGTCTCGTCAGGCAGTCAGTATATGTCTCTGTACCTCTGAAACTCCCCTTTTTGTGAACCATGTTGCATCAGCCATTCTACACTTAGTTGATTCCGCCCCCATTACAAGTGACATTATTTGCCAGTGTCTAGTTGTAACATGCGCAGGTGAGACTTACCATGTATCTTTTCTCCTTAGCAATATTAAGTACATCAGCAAGCACACACACTTCGGTGAGAGCATTCCTCAGCTTGTTCCTGACATTCTCCCATGGCCAAAGGCTAGACTGGTAGCCAGCGTCTTTGCTATCATCGTCTGGCTTTGGGTCCGAGCTAGTCTCACCCTCTTTCTTGACATTACAGAATTCATCATCACTCTTTGAAAAATCTATCTTCTGTGCCAGACGTGTCAAGTTCTCTGACATAGACAATGGCCTGAAATTATAAAAATTACATCTGCGTTAATAGTAAGTCCATATAACATTCACTGGATAAGGAATAACGTAGATGAAACAAAAGACTTACGCTTGATAAATTTCATTCCCATCGTAGGTTATTTCTTGAATTTGGTTCTCTATAGGAGCTTCGATTGATATGTTCACAGAATTTGCCATTTCTAAGACAGAAAATGAACATTTGAGTACTAAATTTTCCAAGAAATAAAATTCAAAACAAATAGTAACAGGAAAATTTTATTTTACTGTTAAGTCCGGCCACTTACTTTTAAATTCCTGTAAATCGATTATTAATTTATGAGTCCAAGATGGAGAAATTTATATTTTAATTAATATATTTTCATTGTGTATGTATATTTTTACATAAATAATAAGAGAAATATTAATAACAATGCGAAATTCAAGATTGTAATGAAGTCAGCCAAAGCCGAAATACTTTTTTGACGTTGACAGACGTCATCTGTAAAGTAAGACTGTGACCATAACAGTTCTTAGAGGAAAGGCAAAAATATTAGGATAACGTCACTAGTATTTACTATTTACAATACATTACAACGAATTCCTACATTGTTCTTGGCTAATGAATTCATTTAAAAGCAATTTGTACATTTCTTACGCCACGCCATATATTACCACGCCACTACATAAACTATTAATAAGTCAAATTTGTAGAAAAACAAATGCATTTCAGATTTTAATTGTTTTTTTTATTATAGGAATGTCACACACAGTGTTACGAGGTCACCCGACTGCAAGTCAACTTTATTTGGATACAATTTTAGATGCAATCATAAATGAAAAGAAATGTAGAGGCAATAAAAAAGAAAGAGGTCAGGTGAATTTAGCTGAGATTACGTACTTCTGTATGAAGCAAAAACCCGACAAAATCTATATGGTTTGTATATTGAAATAAATAAATAAGCACACAACAAAGACCACATTATTTAATCTGCTTTTTATCTATTTAGGTAATGAATAAGGTATAATATTTATATTAATAACACTTTAAAATAATAATTTCTGTCTACCCCGCTAGAGACGTGGAGTGAAATTTTGTTAGTTAGTTAAATAATTAGAATAAAAAAGCTTTTTCAAGATGATTTATTTAATTATGTAATTATCAAATCATTATTCAGGTAAACGGCTCTAGTGGTGAAGAAATTACTAACGGAGATATCCTAAAATGGGCAATCCCTCTTGCACAAGCGATTCGAGCAAAGCATGTCAACAATGGCATTGTTATGTTCTTAATGAGGAGTCATCAGCATATGGCGGCACTTTACTATGGCACACTGTTTGCTGGCGTTGTGCCTTTGATGATAGATCCTAACTCCACTGTATGTAAGTGTACATGAATGCTATTATTGTCTTCAAATTTAAATTTTCAGCAACATTTAGACGTGTCAAAATAAATAATGTATACTTAATATTTTTCCTAGGTGAGATACGCTTTGTTTTGCAGTTAGTCAACCCTTATATGGTATTTTGTGATGAAGATCGGTGTGACGATGTTATGGCTGCGGCTAACCACGATGAAGATGTAAAAGTGATTGGTGCCAATAAGGAAAATATTCTAAAAGATTTTTATAAGGACCATTGGAATAATTCAGATAATTTTCAGTAAGTTAGTTTCTTAAAAATTATTATCAGAGTTTGATTATAGGCTTTGATTATAGGATAACAGATAACAGATATTGCCGTGAATTCATAATCCGCAGTCAAATAGAATGTTGACGGTCATGTAACTGTTTTTTTTTTGTGTTAATAGGATTACACAGGTATCACCTAAATCAACTGTTCTTTTAATTCCAACAAGTGGTTCTTCTGGTATGCCAAAAGCTACAGTACTCGCTCACAGTGGTCTCATCGCTCAGTTGCCAATTATCTGGTAGGTAATTGATTCTCTTATCAGTGATAGTTTATTTTAGATGTTTATCAGTTATTTTTTTTTCCTTTTTTACTTTAATAGGAGTCATCATAGTTGTTTTCCACGGCCCACAGAACGAGTGCTACTGTTGTCTTCTCCTCAATGGGTGACTCATTCGATACTGATGAATAGCTGTCCAGTTTATGGTGTGACCCTTGTTATGACCCCGCAGAAACCTACGACTGACCACATATTGACAATCATGGAGAGGTTTCATGTCAGCATCTAATTATTATAACAGTATTTTTATTTAGCCTTTTATGTATGTACTCAATACGGAACTTTACTACGGATAATAGGCAAGGTGACTTAAAAATAACATTTAGTCCGTCAGTTACAATATAAAAAAAATATGTATTGAACATGTATTTTTTTATTTATTTGTCAAACAAACATTGACGAAGATACAATGCATTCAAGTTGCGCGTGACGTCACACTTTCGTACATTTTTTACTAAATAGTGACGTCGCAAGCCCCTACTCCAAAACTTTGATGCTCTATTATTATTTCTTTTATCTTTGTGATTTTTTGTTAGTTTGATAAAGCAAAAAATATGTGTCTAGTATTTTTGTATAATTTAACTGACGGATAGTTTTTTTTGTGCAATCATCATCCCTATTATACTATTTTGTTGCGAAATATAAAACAATACTAGTATTTGATTTATTTTATTGATTAGTATCCAGCAGTCGATGCTAAAAGCTACCCTTAATAATAAATTGTTTTATTAAGAAAAACTTCAGACATTATTACCGAATGTTGTTATAATTATTCATTCAAAATTATTTATCCACAGCCTACATGGTCGCTCTTTAATCCAATATTTTTGAAATCTTTGGCGGAATCTGGTACTCCTGAGCAATTTTGTTCACTTAAGACAGCAATCGTAACAGGAGCTCCGTTAACGCAAAATGTTGTAACCATTATCAAGGTAAGATTTATAAACGTAGGTACAATTAGAGGAATTAAATTTACAATGAAGTCTTAAAAAACGCTCTATTATGGAACTAAATTAAACAGTCTCCATATATTTAAAACAAAAATAATTTCAAATAACTAGGAGAAGCTATCAAAATCAGCGCATCTTGGTAACGGCATGGGCATGACGGAGACGCACGGTTTTATCGCAATGCCAGCCCCTAACAATGATTGGATGTCTAGTGGAAAGATAGCAAACACATTACTTTATAAAGTAAGTAGTGCCTGTCTTTTTAGCCTATAGTGAAATAAGGATTTTTTTAAGTACTAGTGGGGTGCTGCCCTACGGTTTCACCCGCGTAGCTCCCGTTCCTGTGGGAACATTGGGGATAAAATATAGCCGATGCTACTTCCTTAATAATCTGATACATTATTAAGCAAGTAGCATAGGCTATATTTTATCCCTTTAGGCTATATAAATTGGTGAAAGAATTATTTAAACTGGTCCAGTAGTTTCAGAGCCTATTCAATGCAAACAGACACAATCTAATCTTTTCTCTGTATAATTATTGTAGTGTATGTAAGTAAAATAAAGTAAATCCTGTACTATTTTTAGCTGAGAGCGATTAAAGGAGCTAGTTGCTCATTGGACTCTATCTACCTTTTGTGGTGGTAGTATCTATATAAGGATATAGAATTTCAAATGGCCCATTTTATGTAAAATAATATAATTTTATAGGTTTTAGGTGAAGATGGTAAAGAGGTGGGGGTGAATACAAAAGGAGAACTTTATATTCAAAGTAAATATTGCATATTTTGGGTACGTTGGTTTCTTAATATAAAAAAATATTGGAATTGCAAATATAGAAAATATATAATTGATTTATATCCTCAGGGTTATTACAAAAACGAAGAAGCGTACCGTGAGACGGTAACCCAAGACGGCTGGTACAAAACTGATGATATGGTCTACAAGGATGAGTCTGATGGGATTTATTTTGTTGAGCGGAAGAAATTTTGGTTTATGTACCTTCATTATCGTGTAAGTGTATAACAATCATATGGAAATAGTAATATACTATAATAATTATACACCAGTTGAAAGAAATGTGGGATTATTACCATAAACATCTTCTTTTTCCGTTAAAGATTGTACCAGAAGAGCTGGAGAGGGTGATATCTTCAGTACCTGGTGTACAGGAGGTTGTGGTATGTGACAGTGAGAAAGGACCAGCCGCTGCCGTCGTTCTAAAGAAAGATCATTTTCCGGGAATTGAGGAATCGATCCATCGTATTATCAACGGTAAGAAATATAAGTACTGTGCACTTAATAACAATTTACATGTGACATTTTAAAGTAGGTACATTTTGAATTGTATATTTTCAGAAACTTTTAGTGACTACAAACGTCTCCGTGGTGGTATTTATTTCGTGTCTTCAGTGCCGCGCACCCACAGTGGAAAGATCAAGCGAAAAGAGTGCTTAGATTTGATAAAAAAAATGTAGATTCAATTCAACAAAAATAATAATTATTACTTCATAATATGTATTGCAATAATAAACCTGATACAATACAATACAACTGTAAAATGTTTATGTCGAAGATGTAATAAATATAGCCCCAAAATAAAAGAAAATAAGATTTTATTCATTTCTACATATCAAATATCAAAATACCAGAAATTAAATTGGAATGAAGAAACTTTAACAAAATAAAACAGTAGGTAGTGTTATTTTTGGTTGCACAATCACATATGTACTCACATTTCGTTTGGATTATACTATATAGACTAGAAGGTTATTTTTAGTTAGGTATACCTATGTCTAAGGCAAAAATATGTTCTAAACGCTAGACTAACTAAAGTACAGTCAAGTATCCCTGCTATTATTGGAATCATTTTTAAAAAAGATCGTAGGTACCTACAATCTTTTCTGGCGTCGTACATGTCATTAATTAATATCTACGAGTAAAAATATCACGTTCCATTCTGTAGGGCCGCACTAAAATAGCAACAACGCCCCAACTAATGGTTGTCATGTAATTTTGATATCGACCTTTTCTGGCAAATGTTAGAACGCGAAATAGGATCGAAAAATGTGTTTGGGTAGGAAACATGGGGCAATATGGAACTAATACTGCATGTTATAAATAAATAGGATCTTTATTGTTGATGTGAATAACTAAATTTTTCGGCAATGACGGACCGTGCTATAGCTGTAAGTAGTCAATTAATTCTTTCATTTGTTTGTGAATTAATTACTCCGAAACTCGGGAGAGTTTGGTAGCCACTACTCAGCGTCCTTTCCTCTCTATAAGATCTCGATTCACGTTGCACGAATGTATCTTACCACGGGTTACAAACTCGGCCATTTGAATAATTATTAGCTCTTTTTCTGTACTACACAAACTTGTTTTTTACGCAAGTCGCTAACTTAATTAAAATCCTAACTTGAGGTGTTAGTAAATACAATTGAAATTACTTCTATTTCAAATATACTCCGAGATTTAATTAATTTTAATATGTAGGTACATAAATAGTTAGTACAACATTATTGTAGAATTAAATAGCTAGGTACATGATGAACTCAACACAAAAATAAATACTCTGACCAATATTCTTTCTGTCAAGTAAAGGTATCTTCGACAAATAATGTGTAGCCTTTTGAGTTTCTTAACCAATTTTTTCTATTGCTCTATGAATTAGGTAAATGTTTAAATGAAACAATAAATATATATTTTTTTGTGACCTACTTAAATGTTATTTTAGATATTTCCATTACTATTCCCATGAAACCTAATTCCTTTATTTTCTTTTAATTTTTTATTGTCAATGTTAAAAACTTCATAGATACAAAATTATTGTTAGGCTGTTTTGAGTGTGTATTATTTTACATTTATATTAAGTAATTTACTTCTATCTATCTGCTATCTTTGTTTGTGTGCCGCATTGCCGCGGAGAGAATTAGATTTGAGAATCAAACCAAAGGGAGAGCAATACCAACACCATGAACATAAAAATGGGATAAAAATTATCCTGTGTTTAAAACACACAATTTTTTTAACCTGACCCATTGAGTTCAAACCATACACCATACTTAAGAGATAAATATCCACACAAATAAAAATTTACATTTGTACATTATACAAAAAATATTATATATTAATACTTATTTAGTCCCGCCCGAGTCTGGAACAAGTGGTAGCCATTGTGGACTTCATGGAGAAGCACCCTGCGCTGGCGCTGGGACAGCTGCGGGGTTTAGAAGGCCGTGATGAGAGCAAGAAGCTATGGTTCCAACTTACGAGGATCGTTAATAACATCACTGGGCCCACCAGGCCAATGAAGTCTTGGATCAAGGTATGTTACTAACAATGCTACCTATTTATTACCTATCATTTTTATGTGGAACTGGACAGTTGGCGTTTGCAAGCGTTATAATACCTATATTTGTTTTTCATTAGAGCAACTTAAAACTTACCTGTTATTTGTTTGTGCAAATGTCTTCACAATGTTTTATATCACTGGCAGGCAAGTGGTATTAGCTTAGTGCCTACTTACTAAGAATTTTCCAATCCAATGGCTTTACCCACATTCCTTGATTATATAATACAGAATAGTTATTCTTATTGCATAACTATTTTGGGCATAATAATAATATAAATGAAATTCTATAATAATATAAATAAAATTATTTTTTGCAGTACTGGGCTGATAAGAAATCAACCGTAAGGTCTAAAGTGCAGTCAATTGGGGGCGACCCAAATAGCTTGTGCTCAAATATCGAGAAGAGAATTTGGGATTTATTCTTGGCCAATGATACTGCCCCTCCAAGTAAGTTAAATAGTGAATTTAAACTATTTTTCTCTGTAGAATCTGATGCGTTAATAAGTATGCAAATTCACTCAAAAATATACTTTATTCTAAGCCAATAAGAACTCTTAGTGTATACTTTCATTGCTGGTATTAATTATATTGATAGCCAGTATGGTGTCAGTTTTAAACGGCTTTGCTTTATTATGGAGATTGTTGACAACTTTTTATATTCAGGCCTTTAAAAAATCCACTTCAAAGCAAATGAGTTGCTGTCTTATTATTGTAATGATTGGCTCTATTTAATACTCAAATTGTAAAAACATGTGAAAACTTTCTTCGAAAACAAAACAATTATTGTGACCATCTTAACATACATACATACATACAGAACATCACGCCCATAATCCCCGAAGGGTTAGGCAGAGTCGAAGGGGCAGCAAGTCCCTTTAACCACATTCAGCTAAAAATTAAGCCGGGCTGGGTTAGATGGAAAATTGTGAAAAAGCAGTGACAAGCGGCTAACCTGTCGCCTACACAATCAGACACCCAAAACCCGATATATCATTAATCGCCTTTTACGACATGTTAGGCAAGAACCACAGTTGGCATATTCTTTTTAAGTCCCAGACCAACATGGGACAGTGGTCTGGGTTGGATGGCAAGCTGTGAAAAAGGAGTGACAAGTGGCTAGCTCGTCGGCTACTCAGTCATA
Source organism: Glyphodes perspectalis (assembly GCA_951394215.1). NCBI lineage: Eukaryota > Metazoa > Arthropoda > Insecta > Lepidoptera > Crambidae > Glyphodes > Glyphodes perspectalis. Next base: position 14,227,519 of record OX596208.1, on the reverse strand, counting down.
TACCCAAAAGCCCGTAAACCAGTAGTCGCCTCTTACGACATGCTAGGCAAGAACCATAGTTGGCACATTCTTTTTTTTTGTCCCAGACCAACATGGGACAAAAACCCATCTTAAAATTTTCTTATACATTGTGATTTCGTAATGTTTGCTAAAAATCCAGGAACATTAAAAAAATCCGAAAATATCTTTGTCCAGACAAACGCAACTCGTCAGTGAAGCAAGAGACGCATTTCATGGAAGACAGCTTCTTCAACGAGGACAGCATGGACCAGAACCATGTGGAGTCCGACCCGGTGCTGGCGTTCGAGGAGCCGAGCATGGACCCCGAGGAGCGCCAGATGGCCATTATGGATAAATTGGTAATAGCCTGCTTCTACACTTTTCAGTAGTATAAAAACTAAGAATAAAAAAAAAAAATCTGGTACTCACATGGACGAAGTCGCGAGCAGACACCAGTACCTAAGATATAAATTGTCTTGGTGATCACCGCAGGTGAAGGTGATGAGCGAGCAAGCGTCGGCGATGACGCAGCTAGCGCACGCATCGGTCGCCAGCTCGCAGGCCATGGAGCGGCTGGCGGACGCCTCGCAAGTGCAGGTACAGGGAATATGAACGCTATCTTTAAGAGTATAAGGTATAAAATACAATGTGGAGTCAAATAGACTCCAATCTTTTCACAAATGCGCGATTGTTAATCAAAACGCTTTTATTTTGACGTTGTGGCTTTAGTTTTTTAAGGGAAGGTTATGGGAATTGCCTCTATAATTCTGGACTTATTTTGGTACTAATATCCCGTACTTATATGCGCAGGCGCGTGCACTCGAGCGGCTGGCGGGGTCGCTGGAGGCGGTGGGCGCGGCGGCGCACGACGTGCGCGGCGCCGTGCTCGACATCGACGCCACCATGAAGCGCTTCTACTCCGCCTCGCCCAGCTAGCACCCGTACTGAGAGCGCGCACGAGCATGCGCAGGCGCGGCTGGCGGGTCGCTGGAGGCGGTGGCCGTGCTCGACATCGACGCCACCATGAAGCGCTTCTACTCCGCCTCGCCCAGCTAGCACCCGTACTGAGAGCGCGCACGAGCATGCGCAGGCGCGGCTGGCGGGTCGCTGGAGGCGGTGGCCGTGCTCGACATCGACGCCACCATGAAGCGCTTCTACTCCGCCTCGCCCAGCTAGCACCCGTACTGAGAGCGCGCACGAGCATGCGCAGGCGCGGCTGGCGGGTCGCTGGAGGCGGTGGCCGTGCTCGACATCGACGCCACCATGAAGCGCTTCTACTCCGCCTCGCCCAGCTAGCACCCGTACTGAGAGCGCGCACGAGCATGCGCAGGCGCGGCTGGCGGGTCGCTGGAGGCGGTGGCCGTGCTCGACATCGACGCCACCATGAAGCGCTTCTACTCCGCCTCGCCCAGCTAGCACCCGTACTGAGAGCGCGCACGAGCATGCGCAGGCGCGGCTGGCGGGTCGCTGGAGGCGGTGGCCGTGCTCGACATCGACGCCACCATGAAGCGCTTCTACTCCGCCTCGCCCAGCTAGCACCCGTACTGAGAGCGCGCACGAGCATGCGCAGGCGCGGCTGGCGGGTCGCTGGAGGCGGTGGCCGTGCTCGACATCGACGCCACCATGAAGCGCTTCTACTCCGCCTCGCCCAGCTAGCACCCGTACTGAGAGCGCGCACGAGCATGCGCAGGCGCGGCTGGCGGGTCGCTGGAGGCGGTGGCCGTGCTCGACATCGACGCCACCATGAAGCGCTTCTACTCCGCCTCGCCCAGCTAGCACCCGTACTGAGAGCGCGCACGAGCATGCGCAGGCGCGGCTGGCGGGTCGCTGGAGGCGGTGGCCGTGCTCGACATCGACGCCACCATGAAGCGCTTCTACTCCGCCTCGCCCAGCTAGCACCCGTACTGAGAGCGCGCACGAGCATGCGCAGGCGCGGCTGGCGGGTCGCTGGAGGCGGTGGCCGTGCTCGACATCGACGCCACCATGAAGCGCTTCTACTCCGCCTCGCCCAGCTAGCACCCGTACTGAGAGCGCGCACGAGCATGCGCAGGCGCGGCTGGCGGGTCGCTGGAGGCGGTGGCCGTGCTCGACATCGACGCCACCATGAAGCGCTTCTACTCCGCCTCGCCCAGCTAGCACCCGTACTGAGAGCGCGCACGAGCATGCGCAGGCGCGGCTGGCGGGTCGCTGGAGGCGGTGGCCGTGCTCGACATCGACGCCACCATGAAGCGCTTCTACTCCGCCTCGCCCAGCTAGCACCCGTACTGAGAGCGCGCACGAGCATGCGCAGGCGCGGCTGGCGGGTCGCTGGAGGCGGTGGCCGGCGTAAAGAGGAGAATAAACTCTGACATTTGTCAACCAGTTAACTCATTTAAGGACAGTTTCTGAACTCCTAATCACAATGGCGCTAGTGTACAAAGTACAGCTTTACGACAGAGTGCGCGGTCAGCAATACGCTAACCCAAATATTTAGTTTAAATATATAAAAAAAAAAACAGAACCCGAGCGGTGACTAACTCTGCCGCATGTGCTCGAACCATTAAACCATCAGCAACTCACCATTAACTATAAATCTTAGTGCACTCAATACCGTGTTTTACTATTTCTACAATTTGTTACTGACTTACACCCGAAAAATTTGGTCCTTCGAGCCGGATATGAACTAACTACTGTATAGTAGAATCGTATAATGTATTTAGTTATCTGCCCTATTGAACATCTGAATCGCTTTCTATACCGTCCAGGTACCGTGGCGCCAACTATTTAATGCTTTTAACGGACATTGTTTTAATACAGTTTACTCTCCTCTCTCACGCTCCGTAGGCTCCCAATGTTTTTCGATATAGGTTCTTGTGGGAACCATATCGTCCGTGGTAGCTGAGACAAGTCCTGACTGTAGTGAGTTAGTAACTACAGATATGTGGTGTGAGGTCGTCGACAGCACAGTCGGCTACAAAAGTAGCTGAAATTTGTATCTTTATTAAGGAGATACTATACAATTTTTTTTTTATAACAAGAAGCAATCATTAGTAATAAGTGTATATATTTTTGTAAATAAGCCGACATAGTGTGCCATTTTACTAATAAAGTATAAACAGTCGTTTATCAAGTAATAAAGGTATTTTGGTTACTTATTAATATAAAGTATTGGTTGTTTGTATTATTTAAACACCAATAATTTTATTTACATGTGCATTTGAAGCGGACTGAATATTGTAATTTATGTATGAAATTATAAACATTTTGAATGTTCTATATTAATTAAAGATAGAGGTATTACATCAATAAGTTCCATACATACTAAACTTTTAAATTGTATAAAGTTGGAAGAATAATTTTACTTAGCATTTATATTAAATATAATTTCAATTTTTATGAATGTAAAAAATATATATACATGGTTGTAAATAATAACAAGAACGAATAAATGAAATGGTGATATTGTTATAAGTTTATTATTTATTTAATTGAACTTCTATTTATCACAAACGCTTATTAAACTAAACACAATAATACAGGTTAAAAGTAAATAGATATACCTAATTATAAATCAGGAGTTCCCAACCTTTTGTATAAGTTTATTAAGTATGTGTTGTCTGTTCCATACTCAATGCATTTATTCAGAATAAAGACTTGAAATAGGTACTATGGCATAGGTGAACAATTTTATATTATTATTTATATTAAACTTCTGATTATAGCATATTGCCTCTGAAGGGGATCACCTGTGGTTGGGAAGTCCTGGTATAAGTTTACAAGTTAAACTTAGATGCTAACTTAAACAAAAAAATATCGTTTATGCTCCGATAGCATAATTACTCATCTATAAATGATTACACATCAATATGGCTCTTATTTCTTTGGCTACCAATTCGTAATATAGAATCGAATTTCAGTGAAGGAATTTATCTTAAATCGTGGGTAAATATTTTTATGATCAATATAGCTGGATTTATTTCAAACAATAGTTTTAAACGGTCATTCGAAAATGAAAACAAATCAAGACTAAGTTAAGATGGAGTATTATTAAATTGAGTAGGTAGGTACATATTATTGACATTATAAATGTATATATACTAGAAATAATACTGGATGGGACTAAACGCGATATTCAATAAGTACTCATACATACACATACTTAAACATACACTAGTAGTACATAAGTACTTACAGTTTGACGTTTCGGTCGTGTTGCAACCTCTGAGTACTGAAACATATGGAGACGACCTAATGTTCTATACGAACAATCTGCTATACAAATATGATTAATATCGATATTGTATTCATAAACCTCTATCTATCTCTTTTTAACAAGTCTACAATACTGCACGTAAAAAGAGACGACAACATATTTGACTTAACTATTTTCGGTAACATCATCAAGTGACGTTATAGAAATACCTAAGTGAAACCGGCTTACCATTTTGGTTTCTCGCTTTAAGTTGTCAATGTCAGTGGAATTTGTGGAGTATTGTACCAATATGTATAAAATTTGTGATTATAACATAATCTAACTTGTAACATTCAAAAACATCGTCATAAATAAATTGTTCAGAGACTTATAGTATGTAAATAAGTAAAGTGGAATGTCACTACACAAAGGCGCCATATTTGTTTCTTACTCAAATTGGGCTTCACTTTTTCGTAGTTAAGCCATCTCCATTAGTTTCAGTACTCAGAGGTTGCAACGACCGTCATCACGAGCGGACTATCTATTCGTTCAGTCCTGTCATTCAGTATTATTCCTAGTGATAATGCAACGCGGAAGTTTAAGATCATTATAAATGTATGTTGAGAACAGGGAAAATATAATTTCTTTTACAAAATTGTTCAACATTGAATATCAAAAATTTACTGTTTTTATGGGGTAAATATCTCACAAATTTTATCCTAATATTGAGACATTATCTACAATCTAATCCATATCTAGGGTCTACTGTACATAGAGGCATTTTAAAACCAGAGGTTACATTAAATGGTGGACTAGTTGTCCTATAGGGCCCTACCTACATCATATGGCTTTTATTTATACAGGGCGCCATTTAAGAGGCGGCAGTCTTATCATCGCTATTTCTGTTCTGTGGTTATGCTTATCTACTTAAGTAATGTTTCTTAATAACCTTGAGGTCTCTATATCGGAGGCCCCCTATCACTGCTACGTGTCACAGAGAACGGCGGTAGCTCCGCCCCTAAAATTTCTAGATTTTGCGAAAGTTCGCCTTTAATTGTAGCACAAGTCACATAATCATAGATAACCACCTGGTCAGATAGACGCTTATAAGATTAATACGTTTTAAAGTTCAGCCTTTGTGGACAGCAGACCTAGTAAATCATACACCTAACATGAATTGGAGATAACTCTTGAAGGTTCTCTTAGACCCCTCCAAGTTTTGGGTTAGGTATCACCGCAGGTACTTGAGCAGTCTGGTGAGGGTGGAGTGGCGTCGCCTGCGGGCCTCGTTGTCGTCGGGGGCGAGGCCCCGCGCGCCCTGTCCGTACGGTGCGCCTGGGCTGGTGGTCAGGTAGAAGTTGCCTCGAGCCCTGTAGATGACAGACTCGTTATTTTTTTACTTAGGCTGGGTTTATTAATATAGGGTATATGTGCCTCTTAATTTGTACTATGTTGTAAATACATAAATGTATTGGCCTCAATATATCAGCATCATTGCAGCCGGAACCAACTCGTATGTTTATGTTTATGATTTTTATGTGGTAAATAAAACATATTTGTTTAGTATTTGGTTGAACCGGTCCTAAATATACCATACATACCTATGAAGCGTGGTTACCACGGACTAGTAAAAAAAGTATTATTTATTATCATACTATTTAACTCCTAAACCCACTATGAATAAGAACTAAATTAAAGATTCATTCTGTTTACAAGCATTTAAATACACTTGTTATCATTAAATCGTCTGTCAAAAAGGTTTATACAATTGTTATCTACGTAATGAACAACGCAGCCGTCGGAATAACCTTCTTTGAAAGATAAGTGAACGATGACTGGCGATTTTTTATGAATACGGTTTGGATATTTAATATTTTCACGTAATAAAAAAGCCGTGACTTTGGTTTTTCAACCTCGTTGCTTGATCATCACCAAGGAAGTTCCGCGGCGATGATTTGATTGATCTATAATTAATTAAATTATTACGTTATTTGCTAATGGTTGCCGTAATGAGTAAAATGCGTGATGAGTTAAATGTCTAAGTTTGGACTTGAGACCCGGATCCGTTGAGAGCAAAAACGTTGGGTTTTCATAATGGTAGATTAAGGTTTTATAATTGCTTATTATTTATCGGTCGTAAGATAATTATATTATATAACTAGCTGTGCCAGCGGTGTCACCCGCGTTTATGGTTACTATTATAAAGACTATTTCCGTCATACATGATTTCTATGTAGCTTTAACCATTAAGGCTGCACACGCGACGGAAGCTTAAAAAATTGAGTAACTTCTCCCGTTTTCCCAACATTTCCCTTCACTACTCTGCTCCTATTGATTGTAGCGTGATGAAAAGTATACTATAACCTGCCCAGGAGTATGAAGAATAATTGTACCAAGTTTCGTTAAAATCCGTCGAGTAGTTTTTGTTTCTATAAGGAACATACAGACAGACAGACAGACAGAAAGACACAGACAGACAGACAGACAGACAAAAATTTTACTGATTGCATTTTTGGCATCGGTATCGATCACTAATCACCCCCTGATAGTTATTTTGAAAATATATTTCATGTACAGAATTGACCTCTACAGATTTATTATAAGTATAGATAAGGTTCAGGATCGAGTACCTTATCGTTTTTGGATATTTTTATCTAAACATTAGTTTAATTTAGTTTACCGTTAAACGTAAGGACCGAATGGCATTTATTATATTTATACATGGATAGGTAATTTTTTTATATTTATCGGCATTAGATAGAAACGTCACGTCCCCAAAATCATTTCTTTTGTAGGAGAAAAACTGTATTGTAAGAAAGGGAAAACGTCCTCCGTTGTCATCTTTGACGACACAAAGGAATAAGATGAATCTTGTTCTTTATTTCGACATCAACATCTTTTTTAACTAACTACAAATTTGATTTCAAACTGTTTAGGCCTAGAATTCGTCAATGAAGCGCATAAAATCACGGATTAGTAAAAAAGGACCACTCCGCGCCACGAGGACGTTGAAGCTCTTGGGTGCTCCAACTTGACACGCAACTTACGTCACACATTGACATAAGTGCGCCAAATGACAGGCTTTCGATATCTGGTATGCATAAGTATTTAACTCATCCATGCATAAACGTGGCTTTATGCTGCAATATGATAGCGTGGACTCCTTCTTTTTTTACTAGTCCGTGGATAAAATATACTCTTATTACTATCTTCTACTGTAAGAGTCTTCTTTTTTTTACAAGTAGCTTCCTTGTAATACTACAAGTGAGTCACCGTTCAATATTGAACACTAGCTAACTACACAATAAGCTGAATTTACCGTGTGCTGGTCAAGTCGCCCATGTAGATGGTGTCGGATGCGCGGCCGACTCGCGTCTTCCAGCTGTCGTAGTCTCGAGCTGCTACTGCTGGGAACGATGTCGGTGAAGATATGGCTTCCACGAAGTACCGCCACGCGCGGTCGTGGCTGCATAGATCTGCAATGACACAATCGAATCTTACATTTATTGCTCATGAGCGGCTGATCTTAATCCTTTCTGTAATAGGACGAAAATTCACGTAGAATAAGACTCACATGGTTTATTTGCTTTTTTGAAGTTTGTAAGGTGTTCTCCGCCTACTCGCCCGGTTATTCTGGCGTGAAGTTAGTTTAGATTAGGATATGTGATGACTGCCCTGTTATGAGCCAAGGGCTATCACTCCTTGTCAGAGCCCCGTATAAAATTTCTTCAGGTTTTGAGATGAAATTCTAGTACCCCTTTTATTGTATCTACATTCTTAAGACCGAGTATTTTATGTTTGGGAATAAGCCCATAATACAATAGCATAAGGATATGACTTCTAATATCGATCTTAAGTAATTAATGAACGCCTCCTAAGAAATACAGGTTAGAGAGTTTATACATCCTATACCCAGGTATCAGATATTACCACCTCACCTTCAGGGCTAAACATCTCAAAGTCCCCATTAGGGCACCCAGGCTGCGTGCCACCACTGCCTGCGTAGTTAGGCCAGATGTCGACGGTGCCAATAGCCGCGCTGGTGCCGTACCCTCCAGGGTCGCTGTGCACGATGTCGACGAACCTGGCACACGTGCGGTCCAGGCCTGACTGGATCGCGAAAGATCCTTCGAAGAGCGCGCGGGCTGGGTCTAGCCCGGTTATTCTGAAAGTTCGTAATATCATATGAAGCTTTTTGAAAGTTTGCCAATAATGTTAACTTTTTCTTGATGAAGTGGTGTCCTTGAATCAAGGTCAGTGGCTGTTTCCAAATAGATCGATGTCTTATTTCTTTGGGTCCAGTGGTTTTATTTATTGGCAACTAAATAGGCTAGATGACTAAAAAATTATGTTTAGTCCGTCAGTTAGATTGTACAAAAATACTAGATACATATTTACCCTTTGACTCTGGCCTACCCCTTCGGGGATTATGGGCATGATGTTATGTTATGTTATGTTTTGGACTAAATAGAAGTATAGTTTTTTAATGCAGTCATTATCCCTATTAGAATTTTGAATTCAATGATTCTATCGAAAACTATTGGAGTAATCTTTTGTGGTTCAGGAAAAAACATTGTTATGATAGAGTAGTTCGTTATGCATTCGAACATTCATAAAATGCGACAGTTAGTCGCGTAAGCAGTATCTTTTACCTGGATACGACATGTCCTCGCTCCCTGGCCCGTTTGCCTGCGTAAGCCATGATGTGTGCGCCAAGAGAGTGTCCCAGTAAGTGGGTTCTGTTCATCTTCAGCCCTGCATTCGCAAGTTTCACAAGCGACTCGCCAAGTTCATTACCAACCTGGTAATTATGTAGAGATTTTATATCTATACTAATATATGTATAAAGCAGAAAAGTTTGTTTGTTTGGTAGAACGCGCTAATCTCAGGAACTACTGGTCCGAATTGAAAATTATCTTTGTGTTGTATAGTTAATTTATCTAATAAGGAAGGATAGGATGAAGGCTGTAAGCCTACATATAGCCATATAACACTCCATAAACGCGGGTAAAACCACGGGCACAGCTAGTATTTAAATATAAGACCACTTTTAACACAAATTTTAGAGCTAGATACTCTAACTCAAGTATCGTCATCATTACTTTCTTGAATAGTCTCACCCACGAGTCTCACCACAGTTTGTTATCTTTTTATTGGGCAATAAACAACATATTTGAACAATGTTTAAGAAAACCATCAGTAGGAAGGTCTGCCTTGCCTTGATTGGATGTACAAATAAGATAAAATTTTATATTTTTCTCCTTCTAACAACTTTTACGAAATTTCGCTCCAAAAGTAGTTAACCAACTATAGCAAATCTCCAATTATTTTATATGAAGAAATAAGCAGATCCCTACCGTTTTAGCATTAGGCACAGCTGAGAATGTGTAGCCTAGCGGTATCCCCAGCAGCCCGCTCTTCGCTTCTTCCTCCCAGTCGAGGAGGATCACGTTCCTCTTCCGAGTGCCCAGGTAGGCGGTGAGGACGGCTGTGGTAGCGGGGCCGTTGACCTTCCCTCGGTAGCCGAAGGTGTAGATCACGGTGGGTAAAGCGTGGTCGATGCATGATGAGTTGGCTAGCGATAGCGGCTTGTCCAAAGGTGTGGCCAGGTAACTCTGTAGGGATCTGAAATGCGATAATATTTTCTTATTTTAGTTTTTGTGACACTGACAACCCGCTACGGCTTCTTAGTGAACTCAAAGCTTATAGTCCAAGAAAAAAGGCATTTAAATACGCATTTTGAGGTAAATACTTGAATTTTTGATATAAGTTACTGTGAAAGATTTAAAAACGAACTGTGGAAGTTTTTTTGTAAAATCACCCCCAAGAAGGTTTGAAAAAAAAAAACATTTATTTGTTTTTTAAATTTTGGGGAATTAATAGCTTACACAACAGAGCCGGATTAGGAAACTGCCTAGGACTCCCACGTCGGATAAGTGGTTTACGAACATAAAAAAGTAATTTTAGAAAATAAGAATATATTGCGATATGGTTCATTTAAGTCTGCATAGACTTGCATGATTGTTAAGTTGAGCTGTGTTTTACCTAAAACAATATTGTAAATTAATTATTGTTGTATATTATTATGTATTGCTGAAACAGGTATAACGATGGTGTATTCAAAGGAGATTGGCAATCACGGATATCTGAATCTTGCCGGAACAACGTTCGCGTGTACTGAGGCAATTACAGCCACTCACTACAGTGAATTCTCTAATTTAGTGAAATTAAACAGTTAAGATTAAAGTAAAAACAAAAAGGTCTATGACTGATAGCTGGTGAGTAACTTAAAAAAATATTTCTCGGACCTAGAAACAATTGGTAATAATAATAATAACATCGCCCATTGTCGAGAGTTGGTGAGCTTCGCACCATGAAGAGCAAAAACTGCCTTCAGTGCAATCAGTCTTCGCAGGGCAGCTTGTGGCGTGCTGTTAGTGTGTGGCGACATCATGGACCCGAGATCACTCGGGGGAACCTACCATCTTCTTCCCCACCTTTGGATTGCCTTCATTGGCGCCCAAAGTGGAGCGCAAGAGCTAATATATACTTGAAAGGGTGGAAGTGCTCACTTCGCGTAATGACAGGGTACGGGTGATATTTTTAGCCCATATTTTTTGTTTCCCTTATTGCAATAGTGTTGCACTTGCCGGGTGTTACTACCGAGTGTATTATGTTGGTATACTCAGAAGTAAGATCCGGCCGGTGTACCTGCTCCATCACACACTCATATTAAAACGTCTTATGGGGCTTCTAAATGTTGGGCCTGTGCCCCCATGCAAGCCTTCCAAAGGACCGGGAAGGTAACACTTCCCGTGATATCCAAAAGGAGACAACAAATAATAACGCAAGAATACTTAATGCCCGTTTTGTATGGAGCAAGGTGTTTATGTACGCAAGTAGCGGCTTTATATTCATGTAAAATGGAGGTGATAAATTCTCCAGACTGACTCACCAATTCCCTAGTTCCAAACTAAGCTTATGCTTGTGTTATGGATACTAGGTGACCGGATAGACATACTTAAATACGTTTATATACATCCATGACTCAAGTATAAATGTCCATGTTCATCACACAAAACATTTGCTCCTAGCGGGATTCGAACCCGCGACTCTTGGTTTTGTGGCCAGGGTCTCTGACCACTCGACCAACGGGCCAGTCAAACAATAAAATATAAGTATCTAGATCTTACCGCCTGAGGTATCATCTAAGGTCAGGTTTCCACTGGCGTGCATGATTCGCAGCAGTTAGTTATAGTTTGTGTTCAAGGCGTCTAGGCTACTTTCCGTATGTGACAATGGCTTATATTGCAATTGAAAAAATAACGCAAGAATACTTAATGCCCGTTTTGTATGGAGCAAGGTGTTATGTACGCAAGTCGCGGCTTTATCTTCATGTAAAATGGAGGTGATGTACACGGAAGAATACGTTTAAGAAAAGAATATGTTCATGTTTATATAACTGGATATGTATACGAAGAGAAGAGTAATATAATGTTCTAAGGGCAAAAGGGTAAATTAAATTGATTGTAAGTTAAGTTTTAATAGGGATTTAGATTGGGAACTATACAAAAATTGGCAGAATAAAGGTACAATCATAAGATTGGGAGAGACAAGAAGAAAATTGATGATTTGGAAATGCACATAAGAATGGCTCCAATATGACCCGTAGACGTAATTGTTCAGTGTGAATCGACTTTGGGGTTTTTTTTAAAGATATGACTTGCAAAGTATGGGTTTATATATACAAATATTTCCAAGACTATGGAATATTGGGGCTCATAAAATGTTGCAAAGTCTCGCGAATGGATACGAGAATCGACTTTGGGGTTTGACCCCCGCACGAGAACAAATAGTTGTTAATGAAATATGTATTTGTTGGTTAGTGTTCAATGTTTATTGTGCCTTCTTTGGTCCAGATTTCCATAATACAAAAACTTAAATTAATTTGGTAATAGTTTTATTTAGGTGCGTAATGTTTTTAAGTAGTGCGCCGACTCCGGATGACTTGGGAAAAGGGCAAGAAGAAGAATGTTATTTAAGTAGTATTTATTTATTCACTTATAATATTTTGTGCCCCATAATTTAATGGTAGCTTAACTTTAAAAAAAAATCGATTGCGCGCTCTTACACCATGGAATAAGAAATCTCTATTTATATTCTCGCATGGCGATTCGCTCGAGTTATGTAAGGCGTCGATCGAGGTTACCGGGTGAACTTGGGCCCGGTAGTTTAATTCATGTCACGCGGACTCCGCTGTTGCAATTGATTATTGGGCTAGTGAGCTCTGTGGACATCTTCTAAGTACCTCTCCATTGGACGGTACAGTACGGTAACGGACGATACGGTAACGATGCGACAACGGCGACGGCAATGGTGGATCAAAACGTTGTAAGATTTTTATAAAAGATTCAAAGAATGCAGTGTCCCATTTCTTGCCCAAAAATATCTTATTTTTTTTAAAGCCACTCTTGTCACTTTTTCAAAATATTCCATCAAAGATAACTCCGCGGCTCCGCGTGTGTATAATTCGGTCCCTATTGTATATCTGATTTATAGTATGTAAAAAGCTGACCATCATTGAGGTTCAAACGATAAGTATATCAAATTTTATCGCAATCGGTTAAGTGATTTAAGCGTGAATATGTAACGGACATAATGAGTCATTTTCGCATTTATAATATTGGTTGGTAGAGTGAGTGTAGGGCGTATTTCGTTACCATGTTTCCCCGTCACTGCTGACCAGTGGAATGACAGATACTGGGCAGCAATGACGTTGATACGTTCCGTATCTGTCAAGGTGTCATTGTTCACCACTGATGGATACCTTAACACTACACAAGTTTTGGAACTCAATAAATATTCATTCGAATAAATGTTATTCACCCCGTGTATAATGCATATGTAAATGGCAAAACTTTCTTAAGCAAGGCTGCTTAATAAAGTCTATTCGCAGATAAGAATGGATATGCATCATGTCTAAGAGTTACAGGTAAAGATCACAGAAGGAATGAAGGGTGGCGGCCCCCTTCGCCGCACTCGCCACTTTTCGCACCGACGAGGGCTCGTCGGTGCGCGTCGCATCGGGGGCCCAACCCCGCTCTGCGGAACTAGTTCGGTCGCCAAGAGTTGTAGATTCGATTCCCACCCAGGACAAACATTCGTGTGATGAATATTTGTGTATGTTCTGTATCTGGGAGTTAATATACAATATTTAAGTATATATTTGTAATACCACTGTTGTTTCTGGTATCCGTAACACAAGTGCTTAAGCTACTTAGCTCGGAGTCAGATCAATGTATGTGATGTAGTCTGATCACGCCGTAGCGTGTAGCCTTCCCGTAGAATGGCATTCGCTTCAATGTAATAACCGGACTAGATTTATGACTTAAGACCATGTACAATGACGAAATCGGAACAAATGTAACAAAAATAATTCCTGTCACGGAGCTCTTAATGATTTAAAGCACCAAGATTAAGAAACCCTGCTCTATATGATGGATGATCTACCAAAAGATGAAAGGAATGATTTGTTAATAATTTAGTGTCATGCGCATCGAAACAATACGCTAATTCGTTAAGACACACTTGACCGGCATCGAAGTGTAGCAACCGCGACGACACCGGACAGAGACGATTAACATGGTCACCTGCCTATTAGCAATAAGGTTAACTATACAAGCTCTAGCGATTACCTCTTGTATGTAAGTACTTCACTTCAATTGATCACTTCTGTCTTAACGACAGAAGTAGTAAGTATCAATTGTTGTGTAGCAGCAGTTCTTAACCTCAGTCACAGTCAAACTAAGGAACACATTGATTTCATTAAAGAAAAAAATATATATCAGACTACATCACATTCGTTGATCTGATTCTGAGGTCAGTAGCTTAACACCTGTGTTACGGATATCAGAAACAACAGTGGTATTACAAATATATATTAATTAAAATAATATTCAATATTAACACCTAGACACAGAACAAACACAAGTATTCATGATACGAATGTTTGTCCTGGGTGGTGATCGAACCTACAACTCCCGGCGCATGGGGCAGGGTCACTACCGAATGAGCCATCGAGACTGTTTTTTTCTTTTTGTTGTAAATGTAATGTATGGAAATTTATTATTAAATCAATTTTGAAAGAACTTATAACTGATAAAATACGTAAGGTATTTTGCGGACTAAACGTTAACGCTTGGCGGACTGCGGTTAAAAACCACAGTTTTATTGTATATCTAGTTTACCTACTTATACTTGAAATGTATGTATCGAGTTGGCCTATACTTGTAATGTATGTATCGAGTTGGCCTATTTACAAGTTCAACTCACAGCATTCAACGACGTCATGAGTTTCCTATATTGTTATAATAGCTTCAGCCCGCGGCTTCGCTCGCGTGGTACATCGATGAAATATAGCCTATATGTTATTCGGGTGTATGAGCTATATTATTCTAAAGTTTCATTAAAATCCATTCAGTGGTTTTTTTGTGAAAGAGTAACAAACATCCATCCATACATACAAACTTTCGCATTTATAATATTAGTAGGATTTCCATGGAATTACCAATAGGTATGCTACAATACAATGTAGTTGTAAATGTCCAACAGTTCTATGGGTCACCTTGGTTGACAAACAAGCATTATATTGAACTGAATATATTTATTTATATATTGGTTTGATTCTAACGTTGGGTAGGAAAGACCTTAGAATATAAAATCTAAGTCGCAATAAATTCAAGATTGTGATGCACAAAATATGTAAATGTTTTAAGATATCCTGTGTTATATTTAAATAAATTTTAATTTGTTTTCGCGGAAATGGCATTTTATAATAGTTCAAAATATGACAATTGTTTTGGTATAAATTGGGCAATCATTGTTTTGTAGTGTTTAGAATACACAGATGAAAATCCGGGTAACTGCGAGTCGGACTCGCACACGAAGGGTTCCGTACCATGATCTTTGAAACGGCTAGAAAAATCATGTCTGTTGTATGGGAGCCCCGTTAAATATTTAGTTTTTTAGTATTTGTTGTTGTAGCGGCAGCAGAAATACATCATCTGTAAAAATTTCAATTGTCTATCTATCAAGGTTCATGAGATACAGCCTGGTGACAGGCGGACGGACGAACGGACAGCGGAGTCTTAGTAATAGGGTCCCGTTTTACCCTTTGGGTACAGAACCCTAAAAATAGTATACACTTTTTTTTGCGGGATTCAAACCCGCGACCCTTGATTTCGTGGTCAGGGTCTCTGACCACTCGACTGTAATGGCCAGTTCCCGTTAGATGAGTGTAAACGCCTAGGTATTTTACAGGCGTAAGTAATTACAGGCACAATGTTACTAGACAATGCAAGTAATAAAATCGGTAAGTTTAAATGGAAAAAAAATATTACCTAATGTTTGTAGTGATGCGAGTAGTTAGTTTATAAGTTAGAGACCAAGTAACAGTATTAACGGGATAAATATTTACTATGTACTCGGAGCGCGCTGCCAGTATTGAATATTTTTAACAGACTTAAAAAAAAGTGGAGGTTCTCAATTCGACTGTTTTTTTTTTAATTCTAAGCAATACATACGCTTCTTAAAAAGAAGATCGAGGTCTTTGGCAAATTCCCTCAACCTGTTGATTATTACGCAATATTGCCAATGTTCAAAACTGAAATATGTTCGAGGTTTCAATACCAGCGTATTTATGTAACACTGTTATGTAAACAATACATCGGCCATTAACATAACCAGTAAACAATGTTACGCTTAATAGAGCACGCGTTAAGACGAGTGAGGAATTACTTTGTGGACAAGTGACTTATGAGTACTCACGGACTAGTAAAAAAAGAAGGACGTGGTCTACTTGCCACGCAGCCTACGTCACATATTGACATAAGCGCTCCAAATGACAGATTCCCGATATCTAATATCCATAAGAATCTCGCCCACACATGTAAAAACGTGGCTTTACGCTGTAGTATGACAGTGCGGAGTCCTTCGTTCTGTGTGAGTACTTAAATGTTTTAGGTATTTAACCTGTGTTTTCGGAGATTTAATCAATAATATAAAGTTTGAAATATTACTAGTTAAAATAATTTTACTTGGACTGTTTATTCAATGAATTAAACTTAATCCTAACAAACATTTGATTTAGTTAAAAAACAGCAACGCATCATTTTAGAAATAAAAATAAACTGCAGCTCACATGCCCGTGCAACTTTTTAACTCATTGCTAAATAAAATTAAAGATTGTGGTAGTATATATACATTTAAAAAAACCCTAGGAACTATGTAAAATAACTGTAAATCTTTTGTTAAGGCCCCAGAGGTAAAATAAAAATAATGTAATAATTAATTAAGTAAGAGTAATATAATATCTCATTGTAAATGAGTTTTTTAAGTTCGACTGAGAAATAAATATCTTTAAACCGAAACCGAATGAATAAGCGGTTAAAATAATTGAATAGTAGTCTCTTATATATTATTTTAATAGGCTCTCATATATTAGCAGTAAAATACCGGACTTCTTCTACATATTTTACTTTTACTTCTACGCTTTAACAAACACGTAAAGATTTATCTAAATTTTCCATCTAACCCACTTTGGCTTAATGTGATTTAAGGGGTTTTCTATTCCTTGGACTCTGCTTACCCCTTTGGGGATTGCGGACGTGATGTTATATGTAGATGTTATTTACAGATAAGGTAGAAAATAACTTTGTGAAATGTAGGTGAAGGGCCCAGTTTATCAAACTGCGGAAGATGTGTGAAGGTGACCATCATGCAAATTCTTGAAACCCTTAGGAAGATACGGGTAATTGACCTTTTTGTAATCAGACTACACTTTTTATGTGGCATTTATTTTTCTCCAGTCAATTTACAATCCGCGTACTCGGTAGTAAAGATAATTAAACTGATGATTGTAAAGAATACGATTTATTATAATAACTGGATACGTTTATTGTTTGCTTTCCGGCACTTGCAATCATTTTATTATATGTACAAATTCATGACGTAAATGTCTGATGTGTCAGACCTTACCTTTCCCTTCAAAGGGAAAAGAAACATTATTTCCATATTAACGTACTTAATTAACATAAGGAGTGCAATCAAAAATCAAATAAACCAATTGCGAGTCGGACTCGCGCAGTAAGGGTTCCGTATCAATATCGAGCAAAAAACGGCATTAAAATCACGTTTGTTGTATGGGAGCCCCCCTTAAATATATATTTTATTCGGTTTTTAGTATTTGTTGTTATAGGGGCCAAATAAATACATCATTTATGAAAATTTCAACTGTCTAAATATCACGGTTCATGAGATACAGCCTGGTGACAGACGGACGGACGGACAGCGGAGTCTTAGTAATAGGGTCCCGTTTTACGTAACTACTTATTTTGAAGTCTACAACGTTAAACAATCTCATTAGAATCAGAATAACTTACTTGTTTTTAATATCAGCGAACAGAATATACTTATAAGGACCAGTTAGAGACTAAATCAAGCTTGTTCGTTGTTCGTGAAATGTGAGGGAAAGTTTAATGCATGAACGCGATTACTGGTTACCTCTTCGATTATATAAGCAATGGAGGGCATTGTGCCGAAAATCCAGTTGCAGTGGCCTTGGACTGATGAGCTAATGTGTTCCATCACTCCAAGTCAACAAATACGACATACATTACCAAATTTTGACAATAAATTATTAGCGTCAAGCGATTTGGCGCTCAGTGGAGGAAAAATTTAACCCTTACAGGATTATAGCTTGCTGTTTTGTATATTATAAAATATCAGTTGCGTGTTTTATAGCTTCGCTCCATTGCAGCTTTGCAAATTAAGCTAACCAATAAATATGGATTTATAAATTTTTGTATCGGTACATCGGAAAATATAAATAACGATGAAGTTAATAATAAAAAATAGAGTCCTCTGATAATATGTATCTAAGGTTTGTAAAAAAAACTTTTCATAGGTTTAGATAAATGCGAGTGCTTTATTTCAATGTAACAGTGTAAAATAAATAAGAGTATAATGGTAATAGAATAAACAGCATGTGTGGATGGGTTAAGCAGAGGAATTATCAAATTCAAATTAAAATTCCTTTCGCCTTCATTTTTATAACAATGGAGATGTGTATATCATATCACTTAGTTAGGGAATTTCAAATCTCTTATACATTGAATTTTATTTGCTATGCTATGTTATTTTTTATACATACTTATATATTTTTCTTTATAAGATCAGTTTTTCTAAAAACCAAACGGAATTAATTATTTTTAAATATCTAGAAATATTCATAAGTATTTAATTTCCTTTATACAATTGAGTATTTAGTTGGGTACGTAGAGTGATTCAACACTACGCAAATTCACAGTATAGTACTATAGCACAACATTTATGGACGAATTGCGTTTTAGCAGCTCATACAATTGGTGATTGGTGGCATCTACTTTAATGTGTGTCAGGTCAGACTAATAGTTTTGTTGTAATAAAACGATGGGAATTGACGATTATTGGTATAACCACCGAGTGTCTTGTGATACAATTTTAATAACAAAATTGCAATAAATACTAGGTTGGTTTGTTGTGCGTGTTGATTATTGAGTAATTATGAAGTATGAAATATATATATCTATAATATATGTTTTGACAGGTTTATTAGTCGAGTGGTCAGAAAAGAGAGCCTGGCTACGAAACCAAGGGTCGTGGGTTCGAATCCCGCAAGGGGAAAATGTTTCGTGTGATGAACATGGACATTAGTACTCGAGTCATGGTTGTTTAAACGTTTTCAGGAATGACTATCCGTTCTTCTTGTATCCATAGCATAAGCTTATATGCTTAGTTTGGAACTAGGGAATTGGTGAGTCTGGCGAATTTATTTATTAATTATATCTGGTACCATATACTCTTGACATACCTACTAAATATGTAACAGAAATGTTAGTTACGTGTCAATGTTAATTAAGTGTTTCAAAAATATAATAACAAACAAAGATGGTTCCGAGTCGTGACCTAGACTACTATGACGCAGATATGTAACCTTTAAATACAAAGTTTCCGCACTGCTCTTTATTGCACTATGACGAAGCTACCTGAAGTTAAATGTCATTGCCACATTGAGAGAAAGTGGTATTATTGAGGGATAAGGAAGATGCTAATGATAGTGGCGCGTCTGACGTTAGCTCTGCTTGCGTGGAAAAATGTTCAATTAAGAGTTGGTTGCGGTTCTTCCTGGGTTTTGTGCCGTCATTGCTTGGGACTTGACGCGCTGTTGTTTATTTATACAGGTTTACATACATACATACAAACATACACAAATATATACATGTTGACTGTCCCGATGGTCGAGTGTTCAGAGACCCTGGCCACGAAACCAAGAGATGCGGGTTCGAATCCTGAAATGTTTCGTGTGATGAACATGGACATTTGTACTCGAGTCATGGATGTTTATAAACGTATTTAAGTATGCCTATCCGTTCACCTAGTATCCATAGCATAAGCCTAGGCTTAGTTTGGGACTAGGGAATTGGTGGTGTGTCAGTCTGAAGAATTTATTTATTATTATTTACCACGCCCGCAATCTTCGAAGATGTAGGTAGATCAGTGAAATTAAGCCAATTAATTATACGGGTTTAATCAATGTAAATGGTAGCAGCAGACAAAACGTTTCGATAGACAGTCTTGCTGCATCGAGAAAATATACAAATATTAATACGAAATATATAATGTGAAAATACACATATTTTAATCTGTTGTTTATGTATAGGAAATGTTTGTTTTCTTAAAAATATATCCAAATCTGGCATGATTGTCAGCAGATGAATTTTTAAGGTTTTATTGTATAGATTTCTTTATCAAAATTAAATGTTTTAATTATATGAAGTGATTGAGTTTAAATTTTTACGCTCAATCAAAGCCATTTAAAATTTATACCTATATTATTAAATGCATACGTACGTGTATACGGTACATAGATATAACGAGAAACCATTTTCATATTTTTTTTTGTCCGTCTGTTCCGGCTAATCTTCAAAACGGCTGAACTGATTTTGATAGAACTGTCACTGACATATAGCAAGGAGTAACTTAGAGGATATTTTATATTAGAAAAATACTTTATTAAAATGTCGCGCCAGGAAATATTTTATGTTTGTTAAATTTTATGCGTATGGATTTGTGAGGAACAGCGAGTAGCATAGATATAAGTACAGTAGAAACCGATATTAAATAATTGATAACATCGAAAATTGGAACAATAAAATTAACAATTATAAATAATAAAAAAAAAATAACAAATTTATAATAATTATTTATAATTGTTAATAAAAAATGATGACATGTATGTATGTATAAATATTTTTTTTTCATATTTCCAGTCAATCAAATGTCAATGTAGTGAAACAATTTTAGAGCTATCATCAAGCCAGTCATAAACGCTGCCATACCTTGTGATGGCTTCCAATGGACACATTAAATACCGATAATTCACTTTAGGACACCTATTGTGACAATCCTTGCTCAATTTTACAGACTAAAAAGGGATTGCGCTGTCCTTATCTACATTAATATTATAATATGGAAAGATTGTATTGTTTGTTTGTATTGAATAGGCTCCGAAAGTATTGGACCGATTTAAACGACCTTTCGCTAATAGGAAGCTACATTATCAATAAGTAACATAAGCTTTATTTTATACCTATATTTTCACGGGAACGGGAGCTATGCGGGTGAAACCGCGGGGTGCTGTTACTACAAATTATTCAGTACATTTGGCGCCTACAAATGCTAATACTGATCCAAATAAAACAGAGGTGAGAAACATTTTCTAATCTTTGGTTATTATAGCTAGGTTAAATCTTGTGTCATCTTTGTAATAATGCTATTTAGTCTAGTTTGAATATGTATTAAGTGCTTACCCTTTGTAACAGCGCAGCCAAGCTGCGGACGTCAACTCAAATGTACCTGAGAACAAAAACCAATTATCTACTTAATTAAAAACTTACTTCAGATTATTATAATGTTTAAAATTCATCTAAATAATATATACACACTTATATATATATCAAAACATAAATTAATATAACAATTTTTTTATTAATTGTTAAATAAATATTATCATGCAAAGTTTAAATTCAAATTCAAATTCAAATTCAAATTCAAAATATCTTTATTTATATAGGCTTCAAGAAAGCACTTATAAATAGTCAATATACAAAAAAAAGAACACATAATACTACCACCGGTTCGGAAGGTAGAATCTATCGAGAAGAAACCGGCAAGAAACTCGATAGTTACTCTTTTAAATGCCAATTATACAATTTTGTAAACTTAATTAATCCACACTTAAGACTAGATATCACTGCAGATGAACAATTCATTATGAAGTTAACCATAAATCTTTGTCATTGAGGAATTCTTCGATCTTGTAATAGCCCTTACTCATTAAAAATGATTTAATGCATAATTTGAATCTATGTAAGGGTAATGTTAAAATACTTTGTGGTAGTTTATTGAACATTTTAATACTTAGACCAATAAATGAATTACCACTTTTTGGAGTCTATGATTTGGAACAGCAAGTTTGTGTTTATTTCTCGTATTAAAACTATGAGTATTTGACTTTTTAGGAAATGATTCAATATTTTTGAATATATACATAATACAATCCAAAATGAATTGTGATGCTATGGTTAATAAAATGTTACTTACATAATGACAATAACGCAGCTACAAAACACTTCCACATTTTAACGTTTCACTTGTCACTTATTGTCTGTATATAAGGAATATTTTTATTTCCAAAATCTTAATGATGACCGTAAAATACGAATAAACGCGTTTATTTATGGATAGTTTTTAAATTGTTTCTATTACTAGAATGATCTATTCCTTTGTTAAAATTATTGTCAAAGTGTCATTATGTGTTTTTTTTTTTATTATTTTTATTTATTTATTTTTTATCTTCAAGATATCTACCAAACCAACTGTATATTTAATAAAAAATAATATGTAATAACAGATAACTATTAATTTGTGAATTCACCAAACTATTTGTAACTTTTAAATTTTTTTTTACTGGCCGTTGAATTTCGTTACAGTAAATCGAAAAAAGAAATACAAAAACTTTTGTTCGTTTTCCCGCGCTTCGCGATATCCGCACCGCTTCGTATTGTGCGCGTGCGCGTGCGACGGCCCGGGTGCGCGCGACTGATTAATTCGATAATGCGCGTTGCAACACTACTCGTTATTTCCTACGGGCTCGTAAGATAAACCACAAGCTAAACGGTCGGAAGGATAGGACATTGACACTGCTTTGTAGCAGGTGTGCAAAAAATACTGTATAAAAAAATAATGTCACATTTGACAAGACTGTAAAGTTTTCTGCTATGCTTTGTCTGTTCAAGTTGAAAGAACACTTGGCGGTATCTAAAAATATAAAAATCTCGGACCCTATTTCCCGCTTTCATATATTTTTACGACCGACTCTCTTTTACCTAAAAATAATTGGTTAAATATTTTATTTCCTTTTCTTTGCTGGGCTTAATAGCTAATAATATTCTCACCCAGCTTAGCTGGTGGTTTCGTTCGCAACCTCAATTGAAATAATCTTTTGAATCCGGTGCTACAATATGTATTAAACTTTATTTATATATATTTTAGATGGACTTGATAGCGTTATGGATGGGGATTTTATTCAAAGTGTGAAAGGTCTACATTGATTCCTTGTTCAGCGGATTTGGGTGGTGATATATTAAGAAATAAATTTTGAAAACTAAATGCCCAGACCGATTCAGTTTTTATTGACGATGGTATTAGGGAAGGTTCCTGAAAAAGCTGATTATATTTAAATCGTTTGATTATAAAGAAATATTGAACAAGTATTTTTTGATTTATTAAATACATATACCTACCTAGGAAACTTTACGAACATACAGCGCATCAAAGTGGAGTAAAGCGCTTTATTAGACGCTAAAATCTTGAGGGTTTAATGACGTCACGCTAAATTGCAATGCGATGTATCGTATATAACATACGCATGTTATATACCTACCATATTTTTTTGTCATAATTGTATGCAACTAACTGACTGATAAATAAAGATCCATAACCATAGTGTAGGATCTTTATTTATTTCTCTGAAGATTACAAAACATTTAGAGATTTTTTTTTTGTATATTTCTACATATATATTTATCTATTGCCCAGAAGGAAGTTACTTTTGCGTAAAGCAGTGGATGCTTCGAATACTTTGAAAAATACATTCAGTTATTGTAATACATGCAAATGACGAACTGATTTTAATTGTCCTCTTTTCTATTGCAAATTTCCGCTTTTTTGTGTTCGTTTTTGGCATTAGTAAACTTGGCCTCGAAATATTACAAGGTATTGTGTGTGACATGTGAATGTTACTTTATTTCGAGAAAACACAAGTAAATACGTTTTTATGTATAGCATCACATAGGTACATCAAGGAGACTGTCTAACAGGGTTTGAGTGAATTGTAAGAAAAAGTGGGAGGTTGTATAAAGCTGCAGTTTTCTTTTCTGTACTTCGTAAGGTCATTGGGTTTTTGATGTTCAATTTCAAATTCAAAATATCTTTGATTATATTACCTATATACTTCCTTAATACATTAAAGGTTACCGTCGGTTCGGAAAGTAGATACAATTCTGGTATTTTGACGTCATTTGTTGTGGTTTTGCAAAGTCTATGAAACCACTGGAGATGATAGCAGTGATAATAGGAGAATCGCGCAGCTTATTATATTAATACCCTTTTGAGAGTGGATCAAAGTACATACGTACTCATACACAGGTACTTAGCATCCTATAAAATTATAATCCATTTAGTAACTTTCTCCTCCCATACCTCTTAAACATATTTAGATAAGATATAGTATCTTATCTAAATATTTGCCATCAAAACCCTGGCAGCGAAGTTGAATGTAATTTTAAACTTACTAGTTTCTAGTATTTAGGCAATTAAACCTAGGTACAAATAAGACCTAAAGGGCATTTGTCCTCCAGCTATCAGTTACCAATCATTGCTAAGCTTTTCTCAGAGGTACTAGTTGTACGATACCAGCTGTCGTAAATAGCCGTAGTATTTAGGTCTGTTTCGTCAGAATTAAATGAGCGCTGGCTATCGGAACTCGGAACTACAATTTATTCAATCGGAAAGGAGTTGTCCGTTCTGAACAGTACAGACTCCGTGAACTACTTAGGTCTTTGGTTTGATAAAAAGGTCAAAAGTTCGTTTAGTCCCGTTAGTATTATTTCTAACTAGCTGTGCCAGCGGTGTCACCCGCGTTTATGGTTAATATCATATAGACTATTTCCGTCATACATGATTTCTATGTAACTTTAACCATTAAGGCTGCACATGCGACGGAAGCTTAAAAATGGAGTAACTTCTCCCGTTTTCCCAACATTTCCCTTCACTACTCTGCTCCTATTGATTGTAGCGTGATGAAAAGTACCTATACTATAACCTGCCCAGGAGTATGAAGAATAATTGTACCAAGTTTCGTTAAAATCCGTCGAGTAGTTTTTGTTTCTATAAGGAACATACAGACAGACAGACAGACAGACAGACAGACAGACAAAAATTTTACTGATTGCATTTTTGGCATCAGTATCGATCAATAATCACCCCCTGATAGTTATTTTGAAAATATATTTCATGTACAGAATTGACCTCTCTACAGATTTATTATAAGTATAGATAAGCGCAAAACCATACTCGCTGGTGGACAATGAGGCAACAAAAAAAGCGTGTAACTTCGTGAGATTTTGAGATTCCATTACCTATACGGTAATAACCGGTGGTAATGCTTTTATAGGTGTCGCCAATATAGGGATCACCTATATATGTGTGCTGGTACAAGGTTTCCTAACGCGATGTTATAGGTGTCGTGTCCTGATAACCTTGCGTGTGTAGCGGGATTCGATAAATGAGACGCCAACTTACAGTTTAGATAGTCCTTGTATTCACGAAGCACACACAGCAATAAATAGAAGGTGCAGAAGGATGGAAAGCACAAGCACAGCAGATAG
Source organism: Glyphodes perspectalis (assembly GCA_951394215.1). NCBI lineage: Eukaryota > Metazoa > Arthropoda > Insecta > Lepidoptera > Crambidae > Glyphodes > Glyphodes perspectalis. Next base: position 14,202,301 of record OX596208.1, on the reverse strand, counting down.
TCAGTAGGAAGAATAGATAGTTCACAGTTTAGGCACTTTTCTGTTTATAAGAGCTTTTTTGAAGCCTTTATAAATAAAGAGATTTTGAATTTGAATTTGAATTGGAATATTTTTTTTACTAATTCTTGAAATGAAAATATCGTATAATAGTTTAATAGTTTTGGTTTTCGTACGAACATATCGATTTAGAAGGGAAATGAAGATGTTTATATACGGTTTAAAGGGATCCGGCTGATCTTTGCACCCGAGTGTTGCTAAAATACCTATTAATTTAAGGCATTTCCTAACTTACAAGGACCAAGTTGGATTCCAACCGGTCTGTGACTTCGCAACACCGATTCACGATTTAAGTATTATGTTCTAGACCCAGCATCTATGGCCTGTAAACTTATTAGCATTACTTGGTTTTATCACTTCGTAAGGACTGTCAATACTTCTCACTTGTGGTATACCTTAAATTTGCGAATATTTTTATTCAGGCGTCATTTGCGATTGATTTGAAAATGTATATAGGTACTCTCTCTGCCTACCCGCAAGGCATGAGGCGTGAAGTGTAGTTATTTAGTTAGTTATATACTTAAATACAATAGACACTTACGGCTTTATTAAACATATATTGTTCAGATAACATAATCGCTCTGTGGTATTACCAAATGATACCAGTTGATGACAATTATTTGATAGCTTGGCTTTGTTTTATTATATCCACAAACTGCGTGGCTTGACAGGGACTTAGGTCCTCTGGTCCCGCCGACAAGGTTAGTTAATAACAAAACCTTTAAAAGGTAGCTAATCTGGAAGTGACACCACTGGCGTTGCAAAATCTAATAAGCTTTGGTGACCAGTGTGACCTCTTACCATACATACATATATACATACGTAACTTCACGATCGTAGGCACTTCACATCATCAGGTTTTATGTACACTTGTTTACCATCATCTTCACGAACCACGATCCAGGATTTAGCAAGCCTGTTACATTGAAGCGACTGCCGATCTTCGACTGGCTCGATGGCGCATTTGGTAGTGACCCTGCCCCATGCGCCAGGAGTTGTGGGTTCGATTCCCACTCAGGAAAAACATTCGTGTGATGAATACTTGTGTTTGTTCTGTGTCTGGATGTTAATATCCAATATTTAAGTATACCTATATTTGTAATACCACTGTTGAGTCTGATATCCGTAACACAGTGCTAAAGCTACTTACCTCGGAGTCAGATCAATGTATGTGATGTAGTCTGATATATAAAGATCTGACCTTCGTTACCCTGGTTCTTCTACCAGACAATTTTTGGATCATGGTTACACAGCCATAGCTGTGAATTGTGCAGGTTTCATCACGATGTTTTCCCTCACCGCTGAGTTAGTAGTATACATGCTTACATAGATTTGAAAAATCCCGAGGTACGTGCCCGGGTTTGAGCGCACACCCCTCGGTCAAGAGACGCGTGTCCTTGCTATTGAGCTACCACCGCTCCTTGCACACTTGTTTACCTCCATGATAATTTGAAACAAAAATTATTAATAAGTAAGTACTTCTAGATTTTTGTAACCGACTGGGAACCGAACTGATTCTTGTAATCATTGAACACCCCACTGCACCATCGATTAAGTCTTAATATGCTCGTTCATTTTATAAAGAAGCTTTGCTTATTTGTCATTTTTTATGGTTTCTGAATGGTTTTGAAATAATATCGATAACTAGAGTTAAAGCCAAGCAACTTGTTCTTCCATATGATTCAGTTTTATTAAAACTAGCTTATTAATCAGAAAAGAGATTATTATGCATACTGTGTAATTTACTGTGTTAGAGTTATATTGAGAAATATGAAATGTGACGAAGTTAAATAGACTGTACCTATTTAATAATATATAGTTTTGAGCACAAGTCACCTGTTAGTCTAGGACGATAGATTTAGGATTGCGAAAAATTCTAAATCTATGTCTACATAAAAAGAACGCGCCAACTGTGTTCCTTGCCTAGTAAGTCGTAAAGGCGACTAATGGTATATCGGGTTTTGGGTATGTGTGTAGGCGACGAGCTAGCCACTGTCACTACGTTTTCACAATTTTCCATCTAACCCAGTCCTGTTTTATTTTTTGGTTGAAGAGGCCTGCTGTATCTTTGACTCTGCCTACCCCTTCGGGGATTACGGGTTTGAAGTTATGTATGCATATATGAAGTTTTGAGCTGTAATAAAAAAAAATTATACATTTAAACGTCCATAACCCCCGAAGGGGTAGGCAAACTTCAAAGAGTAGTAAGGTCTTTTGATAATTTTTAACCACAAATAATACTAAGCTGGGCAAGATGAAAAAATTTCAATGGTTCCTTATGCCTTATCACAAACCAACCAATAGTCGCCTTTTACGACATGCACGATGAGACATACAGTTGGCACATATCTATGCTATACTAATATTATAAAGAGGAGAGATTTGATTGTTTGCATTAAATAAACTCCGAAATTATACTATTCTTTCACCAATGGAAAGCTACTTTATCAGTGAGTAACATAGGCATTTTATCCCCATATCCTACGGGAACGGGAACTACATGAGTAAAACAGCGGGCCGTCCTATTTTTTATAAAGTCGTAAAAACGAAACGGTCAAAAGGGTATAACTTACGATTTTGATCCCTGCCTCGTCAATAGTAAGTAGTTATACAGTAAATAATTTAATTTGTATTAACATGAATGCGTCAGTAATTTATAAGAAAGGTACAATTTGTGGTTCACAGGCGTTGACAGCATCGTAAAGTAAAGAAAATGCATTGTATTTAAATTAGCGGTTAGTCTTTCAATACTGTGGGTAAATAGCAACGCGTGACAAAATGTATTAACTTTGTTTATCATACATTACACATATGTTTGTCTGATATTCATACAGGTACTTAGGTAAGTTTTAAATTAAAAAAAAACTGCTCGGATTCTGCCTACTCCTTCGGGGATTCTAGGAGTAATGAGTTGTAGATACATAACTTCACGCCCATAATCCCCGACGGGGTGGGCAGAGTCAAAGGGGCAGCAGGCCCCTTTAACCACATTCAGCCAAAAACAAAACTGGGCTGGGTTAGAAAATTATGAAAAAATAGTGAACACAATCATGTACCCAAAACCCGATATACCATTAGTTGTCTTTTACAAGAACAAGAACAAAGAGCAAGAACCATAGTTGCCACATTATTTTTAGGTCCCAGATCAACATGGGACATTGGGCTGGGTTAGATGGAAAATTGTGAAAAAGTAGTGACAAGTGGCTAGCTCGTCGCCTACACAATCACATACTCAAAACCCCATATACTAGGAACTAGTCGCCTTTTACCCATGCTAGGCAAATAACACAGTTGACACATTATTTTTAGGTTTCTAGACCAACATGGAAGTTGTAGATGCAAAAAAAAGTATGTAAAATGAGAAAAAATTGGAAACAAAACAATTGTTCGGCGAGAACCCGAGCATGAATCATAGTTATAATAAAGAGCAAGGATAGAATACTTATAAGATGATCTCAAATATAATTTAAGTACAAATGAGGTCACGTTCCGATTAAGTATCAGTTTAAAAGGTCAACAAAATCCTTTACAGTGCCGTTTGGATAACACCTCGAGAGATAAGTGCTACTTCAGATGCTTTGATGATCATTTCGACATCGCATCGTCAGCAGATAGTGTGATTTTATAGACTCAAGTGTACCACCTAAGTATGTTATGATAAGCAAAAACTGAGAGTTAGTATTCACCTAATAGACTTTTCAAGAGCAAATTTTAGCAAGGTCTTACTTAATATGACTATAAGTTAGATTTATTTGATACTAGCTGTCCCGGTGCACTTCGTAAGGCCCTTTTCTCTGTTTTATTTTTAAAATAATTTTACTTGTAATGTTTCCATATTTTCTAACCATATAAACCTTCCCTGGAAGATTGCAAATATTTTAAAATCAAGAGCAGACAAATTGGTCCAACCGTTCTCCAGTTTTAGCGAGACTAACGAACAGCAATTCATTTTTATATATAAGATTAGCAGCGCCCTGCGGTTTCACCCGCGTAGTTTCTCGCTACTACTCGCTGATAATACTTTGTCAGCGAGTAGTAGCGAGAGTTTTAATCGGTAGTTGCGGAGCCTATTCAATTCAAACAATGAAATATTTTTTTTCTCTTTATAATATTAGTTTATACAATGTTTTATACGGGTCTAGGAGCAAAGGTGCAAATCGCTAAAGGGGTTTTGCATTAGATTTCCTCTAATTTGCTGAGGATTGTTAAGTTTTGTTTCGATTGGGCAGAATGGCCAGTGACAAATGACTGAAAAGTTGCAGTACCTCATTAACTCTGTATATTAAACTTGATGCGCTACATGAATACTATTATACAGATATTATATTGATTGTAGTACATATTGAGAATTTTATACCTTATGTATATGATTTGAAAAATAAAATATGTAACCTACTTATTTAGAATTTACAGATTTAAAAAAAATCACAACGTTTATTTATTAAGAAAAGATAAGCAGCCATAATATCAAAGTATTGCATTTATTCACCTATCTTATTGTGGAAATCACAATTTAGAAAGGGAAGTAAATCATATCCATAGCATTCATTATGTTTAATAAATTATAAGATAAAGATTTAGGGATACCAGATATTTGCAATATCGTATTTAGAAATACTTATACTTACTTACTAGACTATTTAAAGTTTTGTAAAATGATGCAAATTGTTTCAAAACTGTGCTTGTATTTTATCCATTACTATTGCATTATGCATTATAAAACGAAGTCTTCTTTTAATTTTGGAATTTAATGGTACCTGACCAAAATTAAGAAACGATAGGCTTTATCAAGTGCCTAGCCGTCGGTGCCTGATCAAGCCCAACATTTATACACATCATACATAACATCACGCCTGTAACCCTCAAAGGGGTAGGCAGAGTCAAAGGGACAGCTAACCTCTTTAATCACATTCAGCCATAAATAAAACTGGGCTGGGTTAGATGGAAAACCATCAGTTTAGTCACACTATAGGTCGTAATTCAATAAGGGTTAAATTAATGATCTTGAAAGGTATTTTTAATGTCATGAAAACAGAGCTGATTTGTAGGTATATAGGTAATATATTACATAATTACATACGTTAATGTATGCAGTGAAATGAGTGCATTTTCTATTATTCAAAATTATAACAATTATTTTATTTATTATTAATTTTATTATAGCGTTCATTAGGAGACGCCTGGACATAGGCGTCTCCTACAGTGGATAATTTCATATTGCTGATGATGATGATGACGACTTAAATGGGTGATTAATCTGGAGAGACGCCTGCCGGACCTTCGCCGAATGGGTAAACTGCAGTTGTAGATAGAAAGAACTTGCCACTTTTTCTGAAAATTTTAATACGTTCAATTTCTTTGTAGGGAAATTTTTTATAATTATTATAAATCATCATATCAAGTACTCACTGGTTGTATAAAATTAAATTGACAAAATTATAGATTAAAACTTGTTGTTGTAGAATACATAAACGAAATGTTTTGAATCTATGGATAACGTTTTTGGCCAAATATAATAAGACAAATATGGTGTAAGAATTATTATGTAGTTGGCTGTTTTGAATCCTAAATAAAAATAGAAAAATATGACAGCTGCTGTTCCAAAAGCGATATCATTTGTATCAGTTACAAATTTCTTAATCGAGCTAAATCAATCAACAAGGTTATTTCTGAGGTCGCCCAACATCTCCACTCAGGCGATGAGGGATACTGGGGAGTTTTAGTGGGTATACCCCGGCCACTACCATCTTGGCCGGAGCACGGGCCCCCTACTCCATGTCCCCCGGGAGTCCTGCACACCGCCCTGCCCCCCGGGTAGCGTGACGGTGCGTAAAGCATTTCTTCGCGTTATAAAAATAAAGTTATTTCGGAGGTTAACCATGAAGATATTTGTTAGGTGGGCATGAATAGTAATGACTGCTATTTTACTAACCGTTGGTCAACCAAGGGTCCAATGAAGTTGGTATCAGCATCGTCGTCGTCAGACTGCACCCACGCCTGGTAGTTCTTAGCCTTCTCTCCTTCCAGGATCATGGTTTCAGTCAGCGATACGTTGTACAGTTCTATACAGCGGTTGTGGTTACACAGGTCTGCGGATCAAATATAAATGTTAAGTAGTTTTATAAATGCGTATGTCAGTTTGTTTGTTACACTTGCACGCCTGAATTACTAAACTGATTTTAAAAATTCTTTTACCGATAGAAAGCTACATTTTCAACGAGTAATATAAGTTATATTTTATCTCCGCATTCCCACGGGACCGGCAACTACGCGAGTGAAACCGGGGCGCTGCTGATATAAGAAAAAAACACAAATATTGATCTAATAACAAAATGAGTAGTTTCAGCACTTTTGTTATGCCCTTTGCATAACCCAATAGCCAAAAACGATACACCTCTCATCAACAAGTATTTGTCTCGGTGCGAGGATCGAAACCGCGCATCTTGCGTTCGACTCAATATTCAAACCTTTGCATCATTAATATATATTGACTGGTCCGTAGGTCGAGTGGTCAGAGACCCTGACCACGAAACCAAAGGTCACGAGTTCGAATCCCGCTAGGGGCAAATGTTTCGTGCGATAAACATGGACATTTGTACTCGAGTCATGGATGTTTATAAACGTAAGTATTTAAGTATATCTATCCGTTTAACTAGTATCCATAGCACAAGCATAAGTTTAGTTTAAAACTAGGGAATTAGTGTGCCAGTCTGGAAAATGTATTTATTTATTTACTATTGATTTGACAGCATCAATGGGGCTGTCAAATCAATATTATAGAATTTTGACCAAAAGCTTGAAAAGCTTTAATTAGTAGCTCCTATGAATTTGTCTTCAACTTTGGTCATTGAAGACGTGGTGGTATGTATATCTGTCTAATATTGGTAACAAAGATTATAGATTATATAGTATTCCTATTAAAAATAATGGGCTCAAACATTATCCATACTTCCATTAACAGCCAAGTCTCTCAGCTCGTAGGACTTCGTACAGCCAGGCTGTAGCCTGGCGCCGTTCACGAAGGGGCCGTAGTTGGGCCAGAAGTCCACGTGGGCTACAGCGCCGTTCATCCCGTAACCGCCTGGGTCACAGTGCACGGCGTCCACGAACGTCGCGCAGGTGCGGTCGATGGGCATCACCGTGGGCGCTGCGGGTTCGAACTCCAGCCGGGCCGCGTCTAAGGCTGTGATCCTTGAAGAAGGATGAATACAATATTAATGGCACACAAAAATGAGTTAAGTACCAGTGGCGGACTAAGCCTGTTATGGGCCTGGGGCGGCAAAGAGCTGGACGAGGTCCCTAGTAGGGATACGAGCTGTTTTGCTTGCCTAAAATAGGGAGGGGGAATCCACTGTTTTATATAGGATGATTACAGAAACTTGGAGATAATATGAGGCCCCCCAGGACCAGAGGCCGGGGCGGATCGCCCCTTCCGCCCCCCGGCTAGTCCGCCACTGCATAGTACACAAAATAAATATGAAATATGCTTCTAACATCTATATGTGGTTCTATCTGCCTACTCCACAAGGGAAATGGCGTCAAGATAGTATAATATTAGTTTTTAAATGTGTTAGAGAGATTCCACTGACCAATGGTTGACATTACGACACCGATCGATAATCAGAGACCACTTGTATAAAAACTACGAGATAATAGAAGTTAGGTGATGAAGATACGGTTGCTTTTTTCCTAAATATTAAGTGAAATTAAGGTTTTTAAAGGCGCAGAGATAGGAGTTTGGCAAGAATGTCATTGTTGAAGGATATTTGAGTGGAAACTGCTTCTTGTTATTGTTATCTACGTAACAAGTGACTAATAATTGACGACTAGTCATTACATTTTTACAATTCTCTAATATAAAACCTTAAATAAAATTCAGTTGATTTGAATTTTATTTTTGGGTAAAAACGATCGAAGAATCTGATTGCTGTCTGGAATCTGCCTGTCCCTTTGGGGGTTGCAAGCGTGTATATATGTACAAATGTGGGGTACCAGGGAGATTGGTTTACCTGATGAGATTTTACACGGAAAGTATGACCTACCGAGGTATAGTGTATCCTGACTGTTTCGTATTCCTGCCGGCGTAGCAGGCGACGTGCGCGCCGAGAGAGTGGCCAATCATGTGGATCTCTTTGTTCAGACCCCCGTTTACGAGCTTCGTTATTACCTCTCCGAGTTCCTTACCAACCTGCATGAGTATATTTTGATAATTGTTTACCGTAAATAACATCAATACACAAACGAGTAAAATAATAAAACGAGCAAACGTTACAATCAACACCGCTGACTAGCGCCCGTTTTTATATGACTGCAAAAGTTTAAAATATGCATGATACAATATTAAAACATTTAATAACACCCGTACCTTATTGACGATAATTCCAATATAGGTACTTTGCGACTTCGTCAGAAATTAACCTTGTGTAGATGTTTTGTTGCCATTGAAGCAAAAACAAATATCTTTGTGTTGCGGCACAAGGTGAAAAAAGAGCAATTAGAGAAGGATAGGAGAATTTTGCATATTTTTATATTCACGTTTATGGCTACATTTTAATTACCTACCCACTGTCTAAACATAGATAGGTTGATTCATGGCAATGAATTGACTGTTATCATCTTATAAACATATATAAAAGTCATGGTGTTTGTGGTCTAACCCTTACCAAATGGCTCGACCGATCTTGATGCTTTTTTTGGGTGTTAGATATGCGAATAGTTCGTAAAGTATTTTTTTCTCATCCCCCATTTTTTATGGCAGAACAACGTTTTCCAGCTTAGCTAGTGATAGATAATTATTTATGTTATTATCCACAAAGTTATTTATTATGAATTTATTTATTTTTAAGTAGGTGTTCGTGATCACCATTCACAAATTAATGGCAATCATTAAAATTAATTGCAAGCGCGTTTATTTGGCTTGCAATATAAATTACTTACACACACAGTTTACTTCATAGTTAAAAATCATCATAATGCTTGGTTAAACAGAATACCTATGTAATAGGTATGTAATATATGAAATTTAAATGTAATTTATTGGAAATTTTTGCAACTATTATTTATATTTTTCGAATAATTAACCAATTTTTGGTAACTACTAGGATAATCTGCGCGAGTGTCTTTATCGTTGGAATTTCGCAACTATATTATCAAACTAACAATCAACAATAACATAATTAATACATACTGTTCTGGTAGCAGGCACAGCTTCCAAGGGGTACCCTAGTAGGGGACCAAAGATTCCACCGCTGGCTTCCTCCATCCAGTTGAGCAATAAAACGTTACACTTCCTCAGGTTTATCAGAGTCGGCATTAAAGTCGACACAGCGAACCCATTGGGGTTCCCCGTGAAGCCGAATATAAACATGGAAGTGCACGCAGAGACGTTAATGCAAGGATTCGAAGAGTTTATCAGCTGTTCATAATTCTGCAGTGGAACTTCTTCGTAGTCAGTGAATGAGCTGAAATGGACTAGAGGTCAGAATATTTCATCATCTCCTTATGCTGTCGAGGTTTGTATAAACCATGCTTCTATAATCAGCGAGTCTAGTTTTATTTGGACCACTGAGATCTGACCGTTGTAACTCTTAGATAAGGAAACTGGACAAGTCAGGTCATGTGCTGGTTTCCCCAAGAAGATTACCTTTACCGCCGAGTTTGTAGTACAATATATATTTTACTAACATTACCGCTTTAAAGTTGTACAAAAGGTTTTATTGAAGAGAAAAGACAGTCGTTTTATAAAAAAATCTATAACCAAAAATGCGTCAGAAATCGAGGTATCTTTTGGATATAAGTTATGCAAGGTTACCTCAATAATACATATACCATTGAGATGTATATATCAAAAAGACGAAGATATAAAAATGAATATATATGATTGTACTGTACTCACGTTTTGTAACATCTTATTTTCACTGATAGACTATCATGAAGAAAAAAATCTGCGGGAAAATCATAATAGTCAATGTGAGACTGATTTTATGAAAGAAATTCTATTATTTTATACCACTTTTATTTACATTCGTGTTTTTGCAATATAATATGTAATTTAATTAAAAAAAATCGTTAATGTACTTATACTAACATAATAATGTAACTGTAAAATATGTCGCCGTCGAAAATTTCATTATGGAGATTTCAGTCGCTCTCTGTACAAGTACGTATCGTTACATACGACAAAAGCAGACTGATACAGTAGACAATTAACAGTATAGTAGGCAGGTTGCGATAATTTCGCTGCTGATAACGTACCTACGTCGTTTGATTATTATTTATTCAATATTCAATCGACCATTTATATGTAAAATTTCTTTAACAAGACACTTGTGCGACAAAAGAATTCTGTTAAAGAAAAATAAGAGGTCTGTCTTACACCTTCTTTTCCCATGTTGGTCTGGGACTTTAATAATGTGCCAACTGTGTTTCTTGCCTAGCATGTCGTAAAAGGAAACTAATGATATATCGGGTTATGGGTAAGTGATTGTATAGGCGACAAGCTAGCCACTTGTCTCTACTTTTGCACAATTTTCCATTGGTTAAAGGGGGCTACTGCCCCTTTGACTCTGCCTCTCCCTTGAAGGATTATAGGCGTGATGTTATGTAGGTATGTAACATTTCAGATTCGATGTATCAAAATATTACAATTTGTAGTTACGGGTTGTGACTCTACACGCCTCTCACAAATGCTGGACTCTGTAACGTTACATTACCTACAGGCAAACGCTTGTTAGAGAGCACTTTAATATTGCCTATCCTCCTTAAAGTTTCAAAATAATACAATGAGTACACAAATGCACAACACGTTTATTTACAAAAATATCATTAACAAAGTTACATTTTAATTCTAGTTGTAGGTAATACTAATATGGACAAAATATATTACTTTGTTACCGAGTTTTGAAGGCACAGCTGTCGTTGTAACGCCATCAATCCTACTAATATTATAAATGCGAAAGTTTGTATGTATGGATGGATGTTTGTTACTCTTTCACAAAAAAACTACGGATTTTAATGAAACTTTAGGATAATATAGTTTATACACCCGAATAACATATATGCTATGTTTCATCAATGTACTAAGTATATCAACGAAATTATCCCAAACATATCAGGTTAATATACTAAAATAGACAAAATAAATTATAATTATAATATATTATACCTTTCTTTAGAAATGAATAAAGGACTTGACTAACATATAAATAATGTTTATGTTATTATGTATATGTGTTTCAAGTTAATGTTCCAGATAGCGTCACAGTAACAAAGTATATGTAGGTATATGAGATTGAAATATAACTGTAACATAAATTCAAATGTAACGATACAAATATCACTATAATATTATTGTAGCCTGAAAATAACGGTATTGGTAACTATAATTACAAGACTCGTTGAACGTTTAAAGTTATATAATTTATAAAAATGAAAAATATTTATTTCAATGACAAATATAATGTACAATTGAGTTGTTGTTCTTTCTCAAAGAATTTGGAAATACTTAGCGTGTTGTGAGTTCTTTCCAGTCTGAATTCGGTAGATTATGAAATACGTTAAACCAATTATTACACAAAGTGAAAACTACGAATTATAAAATTACGCATATGAGTAAAAGTATAAATAAATAAATTACTTAAAAACTATGATTTCACCTACCGACAAGTATGTACATTATCAAATATTTATTTACATTAAAAGTAATACTGAAAAAATACTTACTAATGCAGAATGCAAGAAGATTCTAGAAAACTCTAAATGTATTACGGAGATAAATTAACTTATTTGTTTATGGTCATATAATATAATACATCTTAATGATACTTACAAGAGTCACTTACTAACATTCAAGTTCTAAAACATTTCCTTACAACGTAAATACAAAACTTTTCCTGGCCTAAGTTATAATTAGAATTTAATGTGATTTAGGCACTTTGTGTCCTCAGTTATCGTAATTTAGAATTAGATAATTTGGCTGAAGATCGGCCATCTTTAAAAAAAAAATTTAAAAAAGTTCGAGATCTACGCAGAGACTATGGCCCTCTTGCGTTAAATCAGTTTTAAATTCAACTATCGTTCTTAAAACAAAATTCTCAACGTGCTTCATCATTGGTCCCCAATCCGGTATTGCCATCGAGAAAATGCCGTGTCGCCAAAATACCTATCCGTCTGCCAAATATTTGGAACGAGTTAGAAGATACGATATTCGTATGTTGTTCTTGGTACCAGAATACTGCTGGCTGATTCATGGAGGGGCCGCAGACACGTTGTTGGGCACGACTTCAGAGACGTCGTCGGCTGTGTCAGCCTCGTTATCCTTGGCCACGGGTTCGTCTGTCTCGTCTCTCATCAGAGCCCGGTACTTCTTGGCGATGACCTCCCAGTCCACGACGTTCTCTATCCTGGTCATGTTGTTGAAGCTCAACTGGGAGCCCAGTGGACTGAGGTGAACAACTGAGAGGCGTGTTGAGTCTGTGAGAGTTGGAGAATTTGAATTTGAATCACTTTTATCTAGTATGAAAGATCTAAGACGTCAAAAACAGCTAATAAAACAATTAAGCATGTGCTTACCTTTTGGTACGACTTGGCCACGCTTGACCTTTGAAAGCCATTTGGCACCAGCCTTCGACCTGGCACTCATCTGGTCTGGTCGATTGAGGCCGATCATATGCACCAGGCTAGGGCGCTTCTTCTTGCTTAACCGCTCCTAGAAACATCGTAAGTATTTAACTACCGTCTCGAAATTTTGAATTTATTGTACATTACAATAATTTTTGATGGATCCGCAACTGATGTCTTTGTAAGGAACAATGTCTGTTGTACCCATATTGGAAATTGTTAAAGTGAATCTATTTGAGATCTTGTTGAAGCATCAAAGTGCATTAAGCAAAGTCTTTTCATACGTACATAAATTGAGTATTTGGTATTCAAGGTCGGTTTTATCGTCTTTTATATGCTAATCATCTGATAGAATCACTTCAAATGGCATAAGATATGCGTAAACGCTCTCTCGTTAATTGAAAATTGGTGTACCACAGGGAGATTGACTAGCTCCTTTGTTATTATTGGTCACTTTAAATAATACTTTTTATCATACATATTAAATTGACGTTTTGCCACGTATGATATACTAGCTTCTGCCCGCGGCTTCGCTCGCGTGGTACATCGATGAAACATAGCTTTTATGTTATTCGGGTGTATGAGCTATATTATTCAAAATTTTCATTAAAATACATTTAGTAGTTTTTTTGTAAAAGAGTAACAAACATCCATCCATACATACAAACTTTCGCATTTATAATATCAGTAGGATGATGTCAATATCTTACCTTACATCTGGCGATTAACCACATCAGCCACGTTGTGACCAAGTTCAGTGGAGAAGGTGCCGTGTTAGTACGATGCATGTTTCGGATCAACTTTGATAGCCCGTATTTCCACTCGATGTCCGATTGTGCCTGAAATTATACCCAATTATTGTAATGATGGACATAGCTATGGGTTAATAGTCACATGCAGTCATTAATTTAGGTAATGCATAAAGATTGACCAAAAATATGAGTACAATAGACGACATAGTTAGGTTAAGTGATAATTATGGTATGTTTATTTATGTTCAAAGAGTTATTTCTTTTTATATTATTATTAAAAGTTAATTAACGCGAAGAGGAATTTTAATTTCACTTCATTTTTATCCGGTAACTTAATTACCATATAAGTAATAATTAACTCTACATATTACGGACATATTTAGGAATTCAAGTACTTACTTGTTAGTAGAGTAAATATAAATTCTACTGGATGTATTATTACATATTTCAGGTCAGACTTTACTTGTAATAGAATATGTAGCCAAGTAAGTAATATAAATCATTAGCAGGTACATTTGAAGTTTGTACCTGGTTTAATATAATAATTAGAATATGCTTTTGAAGTATTTGGTGTTAATACTTTCTACTACATTGACGTTCATTACTTTCTTGACTACATTGATGCTAAGGTGAAAAACAGTGTCAACAAACACATTAATTAAGGTCATATTTATACTTGATTAATATTAATTAGTATAACACATAATATTTGACTGTTTATTACAATTAAACTTTATTCATAGAGTTCGTTTTGTAAAAATGAATATATGTGATTACTACAAATTTATTTATCTGACTTAAATGCATATCGGATGTTAATTTTAATTGTTTTTTTTTCATTAATGTAATTGTCTTGAATGTTGTGTCCTTAGTACGCCTTTTTGTACAACACTAACTATTGCTACTGGTGGCATAAATGTATTACTATCTACCCTGCTATAAGAGCTAGAACGATGTTAAATCATTAAAATTGGTAAAGTATTTTTGCTGTAAAACCGAAATTAAGAATTATTCAGGCATTTATAATCTTATAATGGATGTTATTTCTATCGTAATTGGTTATATGATGCGCACCTATTATGCAATACTGAGGTGGTTCTAATTAATATGCCTAATTTGTTTTTCGTATCATTGTTGATTCATTCATCCATGAAAAAAGGACGTATATGCCAATTTAATCTTGACGTGTATTTAAAATATTTGAAGGCTATCGTCTCGAAATATGGTGACGGCTTTGTTAATGTTGATACTTTATTTCAGAACTTTATTTGCGTTAAATACATCTTCAAATAATACAAAATAAATTTTCAGATCAACTAAATATGTCACCTAGGGAAACTTCTGGTCAATATGAACAGAACCGTATGAGGTAATGTTTCACATTTTATATTAATTTACTATTAGTCAAAACGGTCGATCCATTTCCTATTTTGATAGTAGGTATGTAATTTTGGATGACTATGAAATAATTTATGTCAACGAGCTGATCTTAGGATGAAGTCAGGAACTAAATGGCAAAAATCTTCAATTACTATGATCAAACTTTCGAATATTGCCCTTATTTGATTCGGTTCAACTTTTTCGTTCATATAACTATAATGTCTTGTTAAGTATCTATCATAAAGTAGTTACCTAAGTACCAGTAAATTAATGAGTACAACTTAGTAATAATCATAAAATAATTAAACAAAACAATCAAGTATCTAGACTGTTTGGAGTTTTACGTTGCCATGTGTACGAGATATAGTGATACCCTCATTTTCCTATTCATGGTGAACATTACATAGTACGAGGACTGCCTTGGCCTGTAAAAGTATTTATCTATGAACCTTTATCTAATATTACCTACTGATATGCTATAATCATTGCTGGGGGCTAACAGTTTATTACCATTATGTTTAATTATGCTTATGTTTAATTCGTTAAAATATCTGTTTAATATTACCTGGTCTATTTAAACAAACAATTTTATAATGTCAAGGTGATTCAAATCTACATATTTCTTTAGTAAATAATGTTATCAATTTAAAGAGTGCATCACAACGTGAGTATTAAATATGTTAAATGTAGATTACTTAATTAAACATTTAAGATTTAATTTTTGAAATGTCAACAAGGCTTTAAAATTCATTTTAAATTATATTGTTAGTTTGTTTGTCAGAAGCGGTGGTGTCCAATGCAACGTAACGTTAATCAGTCGAGAAACGTTACCTGGATCCTCTGGTAGGTGTCTGACATCATAGCAATGAGCAGATTGATCAGTACCACCACCGACACCAGCATGTAGATGCCGAACACAATTTTGAACAAGTAATTCGTCCAGGCGGGCTGCATGTTGGAGTCTATGCGGTGCGCGCGCGTCTGCTCCGTGGTCGTCTGTCCGAACACCGCGAAGAACAGTAACTCGAACGAGGATAGCGGGTTCATCGTCACTGCGAACAAAACCGCCGCTCTGTACACCTAGTTACCTGGATGCGCTGGTAAGTGTCCGACATCATCGCAATGAGGAGCGTTACGAGGACCACGACAGACATCAGCATGTATCCCCCGAACACGCACTTGAACATGTTCTGGGTCCACAGCGGCCGCGCGCTCGACACGTAGTTCAGGTCCGACAAAGTCGTCTGGCCGAAAAGGGCGAAGAACAATTTCTCGAACGCCTCGAACGGTGACAACGTCGCTAGAAGACAAGACGCAACATGGACCACGTTCTTTGTGAAACTAGGGTAGGGGTAGGTTGATACTCGCTGGATGCTTTCGTTTAGAATTCAAGGAAATTCGGAGAGCGTCAGTTCGCATGAATCTGCCCCTACCGGTTTAGACAAATCTAAGGACTACAGAAATCAGCTAACAATAAATTGGGATAGATTGATACAAAAAGGTGTTCGAATCAGCGAAATGGGATTCATAAATTGAAATCAGGTGAGTTGTAAAAGGAATTTTGTAGCGGTTGTGTATCAATCGTGTCCCGTGTCTACGCAACTATCTCGACACCGACAGCGTGCTCGACGCCAGACGAACAGCAACATCCGTAATATAAAGTGGTACCTCAAGACACCGGCGTGACAATCGGGGACACAAGCAGCCACATGCGCAAATCATATTGCTCCATCGAATGCGGTGAGGTCGGCCACTCATTCCACTAAAACTATTACAGTGACGCGCAATGCAGATTCTGTGACAACATCCATATCTGGAACACAAGTCCGTTAAAGCAGATCGTTGCAGCCAGAATATGCATTGTGCACATTAACATTCTAAACCACCAAAGTAAACGCCATCGTTTATGATCGACATGTAATAAAAATAAATCATAAATAGTGGCGATGTGAGTGTCAGTTGTATATTACAGAGTCCTAACACATAACGTTCGTGTGGAGACATCTATACATGTAGTCAACGATGATAACATTCTCGAGGTGAAAGAACATTCAACAAGCCTCAAGCGGATGCATGGGACGTTTAAAAATAAAACAAAAAGAAGCACCATCGAGATTTAATGCGATCATCGTATGAGTGACATCCATCATGAACGTAGAATATAAAAAGTTCTTCTCTGTGAGGCGGACTTACGTCCTCCCGGCCCTTGTTTCCTCCTGTAGGATTCTCCAGGGACGGCGTTCCACTGAGAGTCTAATGTTTGACGTTTCGTTCGTAGATTTTCTATCATACAACAATTAAACAGGTAAATGCTAAAGTAATGAAGTGTTTCTCTGTATGAATTATGTTTAGAAATGAAGATAAACATCAAGGTAACACACAAGTAATGATAATGAGTGTAATGTGGCAAACAATGCAAAAGAAAAGTCCTCACCGTCTGAGAAGAGCTTCTTCCTCATCTGTCTCGCGTACTTATTGTCCTCCACTTTCAGTATGTTTCTGAAAGGCTGGTTCAGAGCCACGATGTGCATCGAGAATCCGAACACGAATATAGCTAAAACTGCAAGAAATCTTCCCAGGTCTTTCATGAGATCTCCTATGATTATAGCCCAGGGTCCGAAGAGGTGGTGGAAAGATAGGAAGTCCAGAATTTGCACGCAGGCTAGTAGAAAAGATAAAGCGAAGCATTGGTTCCTGCAGTACATTAGCGTGGGCCAGTATTTGGGCTGGACGGACATCCAGCCGATCACGTGGACGGCCACACCGGTCATCCCGAACAGCAGGACTGCTATCTTGATCCACCCCAGCCCGGACTTGTCGCTGGGATTCGTGAGCTCAAAGAGCAGAAGCCCGCTGAGCGATATGAGTAGCATCCACTCATACCACCGGGGCACTAAACTTTCCCTAAATATTGAATTATAAATTGGCGTTATGGCTACGAGTGCTAATAAGATCATCAAATAAATATGCGCCGTTAGATACGACATGAACTTCATGATAGGGATCTTATTGTATTTATGGCCTAGTGGAAGAGAGAACACCACCCAGACCGGTGGACAAACTATAAATGCGAAAAAAAGGAACATAATTTTGATGCCAGTCCACTTGAGGCTCCCTCTCCAGAGTTCCTGCAACAAACGGAGTACTGGTCACATTGAACATCTAAATCGCAAATGGTTTTCAAGGTCCTGCAATATTACATATTAGGTAAACACCTAATTGTCTTACTATAACTGGTCTTATAGGTATTATGGACCTGTTGTATCTACATGGGGTTCAAGCAATATAAAATATGATGAGAAATTCGTGAAGCCTATTCAAAGATTTTAGCTCTTATCCACTGGGTATGAATTTATCAAAGAATATTCTACAACAAATGGTCGGGTGTCAATTATTATGATTCTGCTTTCAATTATAATTAATCATTCGTCATTTTCTACTTTATCATGATATTCCCGAGCTGGCTCACAAACTATCAAGCGGAAGACAGTCGCCATCGTAACAGATGAAGTTACCTATTTTTTACCTGAAGATATCTCTGGACGACCGTGTGCGCTATGACCTCCTTCTGCTCATTCTCAATCAGGACGTCCAGGAACTCGATGTTCCTGTTATCTGTAGCGGTGAGGATGTGTCCTGCGGAATCAGCTCCAGCTGCCAGCGCCAGCAGTTCTGTAGCCATCGCCTCGCATTGTTTCCCAGCCGCTATCAGGTCTTTGGCACGCTCCTTTTCCTGTTTAAGTGGACAATACGTGTTGAATATTGATAGTCTTAGAACCTTAGATGGAATGTTATCCTAAGCGTATGCGAAAATGTATGTTTGCGCGCGTGGTGGAGTTATTCAACAGTTTTTATAGAATACTGCTGCAGACGTGATGATATTTTAATCTGTTATGTTGGATACCTATATAAATTATTTATATATTTATATGAATTATTAATTATTTATTTTAGTATTCGGTAGCTTAACTCGTATATGCTTTGCTTTGTATCAGTCTGATTTTATTTTATGTTTCGTAAATGGCTACGGAAATTTCCTGTATAAATCTGTCTGTCTGTAACATTAGCGGCTTAAATTGGTTGATCGTTGGCGATAAAGTTTGATACGCTATAAGTTCAAACTGTAAGAAATGATGTTGAATCTTATGTGACGTTCGAAAACATTTTAATAATACAATTCATTTGTTTATTTCAGGCCAAGGAGCCCACACAATTTTTCTTAATAAACTAATGTTAGTACATAAAAATCAACAATTTATTTTATCTTTTCCTTTGATGTGTGTCGTCGTCCAACTACGACAATAAAAGTAATTTTACTGATTGCTTTATAACACAAATAATACAAATTATATACGAGTAACGATAAAAAAAAACGATTGGAAAGATTTTATTCGTTGTGTTAATATTATAATCTCAACTACAGCAGCCGATCAGGTTATTTACATAAACTTTTACGCACTTGTTCATACAATATGTCTCACAATGTACAATACAATAAGTTTGTGTTGTTAAATATAGTCTCTTAGTTGTAAGTACCTATTTTGTAATATTAAATTTTCTGTTCGAAGTTCACTTTTTCAATTAAAAATGATACTTTTACGAACTATTTTAGTTTGTAACAAGTGTGAATGTTGTTTACTTTAGTAATTTTTTTTTATCATTTTATGTAGGAAATTATCAAAACAGGTTTATTTAAAGTACGTATGTTGCGCTGCTAGTTCGAGTATAAATAATAACTAGGAATCTTTATTAGGATATACAATGAACTGAGAGATGCCGCGCTATAACAATACTCTATTGGCATACTAATATGTTCTAACCTTTTATGTGAAGTTATGACAACGAGATAAGCCTCTTTGGCATTGGACTGGATTATACATATGTTACGGAAAATTACAGAAATGAACTTGTGGTGACCTTAGTCACTTTAGTCTATCTATAAGAATTAGACCATTAAACACATGCACGTGATATATCACATGCGACATTAAATCACAATAATACTCACTTAATATTTTAAAACACAATAATTTTACAAAAACTTGTCCCATGATGGTTTGGGACTTAACAATAATGTGCCAAATGTGATTGTTGCCTAGCATGTCGTAAAACCCGACTAATGGTATATCGGGTTTTGGGTATGTGACTGTGTAGGCGATAAACTAGCCACTTGTCACTACTTTTTCACAATTTTCCATCTAACCCAGCCCAGTTTTGTTTTTGGCTGTATATGGTTGAAGGGGCTTGCTGCCCCTTTGACTCTGCTATCTCTTCGGGGATTATGGACGTGATGTGATGTATGTATGTATGTTACTTGATGTAAAATCTAGGGATATGTCCCTAGTGACATGAAATTAAAATTGGTTCAAACATGATACTATTGTTAGGTAAAATTTTAATTTGACAGTGTGTCAATAGTGATGAAAACTTTGATAATGATGTTAGATGAAGATATTGTCACCTTAGTGGAGAGGTTGATGTAGATGTTGGACAGCTTAGCAGCGGTGTCGACAGGCGCTGGCGACACCAGCACGAACTCCTCAATAGGGATGTTGTTATGGTTCTTCGAGCACACCATCAGGTTATACACGAACCGTTTGTCATCCATCAGCGACTGTGTATCGTGCTCTTTATGTAACAAGTACTCTAACACATCATTGTGGTTCTCCGACGCTGCGAACCAGATTGGAGCACAGTTAAGATTCGTTTCGCTTTTTGGCGATGCCCCTGATTCACAGAGGAGCTTGACAACATTCAGATGTCCCGCTTTCGCTGCGCAGTGGAGCGATGTCCATCCATTCTTGTCTGTCGAGTTGATCTCCGCTCCTTGCCCTAGTAATACTTCGACCATCTGGTAGTGGCCGTGCGTGGAGGCTATGTGGAGGCCGGTCTTGCCGTGCCGGTCAGTGCTCTGAAGCAGTTCTGCTGATCTGCTGAGTAGAAGGCCTACTATCGACATGTGGCCGCCGAAGCAGGCTAGGTGGAGAGGATTGTAGCCCTGGAATATGGAAAGGTATTATTTAATTTTGTGAAAGTTATTTTTACAACTTTGAATGTTAATTTTTTGTACAAATCCTGTGTCAATTATGATTTAAAATAATCAAACAGATTAAACTCTAGCTCTTGTCTTCAAATACTGTATATTTTTACTTTTTACATAATATGCAGAGAGCAAGACTCTTATAGTTGGTGCCAATACTATCATGTGATAATAAAGTATTATAATCTGTGACTGTTGGGATGACTAAGTACATACGTTTTCAGTGGATGCGGCATCGACTTGCACTCCAGCGGAGTTGAGCAGCAACCGCACGACGTTCTCGTTGCCGTTGTACGCCGCCAGATGGAGTGGTGTTAAACCTGACTCCGCTCCTAGCTCCGGGACCAGGGACACGCCTGTTGGCGCTTCAGACTTCACCGTTCCCGGCACGTGGGATAGGAGTTCTCTGACAGTTTCTATATAAAAACAAATAGAACAAGAAATATTATTTTATCTAAAGATGATAGCAATATTTTATATGGGGTAAACAATGACAATGTAATATGCAATGAAACCGGTAAAAATATGTCCTTTTAGAAATCATGAATTGCTTCAGACGTAGAAAAGATGTGTACCTACTTAGTTTCTAAAGCTTCAATTGCAATTTTTTTTTTTTTAGGTAGGTAATTATGCCAGATACTGCAAGCATTGACAAACAAACCTGCTTGTCCGTAATAGGCTGCTATATGTAATGGAGTCAATCCCAGCTTTTTACTGGATATCCTCAACGTGTTCGTAGAACGCATCACGTCCAGCACATTAGTATGTCCATGTTCAGCCGCCAAGTGGACCGCCGTGAGGCCCTGCTTGTTCTCGTCCGTGCATGACGCACCGGCCCTAACCAACACTTTCACCACATCAGCATGTCCACCTTCAGCTGCCAGCTGCAGTGGCGTCGAGTCATTCAACTTGTTCCGCGCCGATATCACCCCAGTCCGATCGAACTTCATCAGTTCCTCAATCACTTTCACTGAACCCTGAATAGCCGCTATGTGCGCACACGTGTTCCCGTCCTTAGTTGTCGCCATCACCAAATTCGGGTGCTGCTGAAGAAATAACTGCACGACTTCGGAAAAATTGTTCTGTGCTGCCGCGTGTATTGGCTTCTGACCCAATTCATCTGTAGCGTCGATATTCGCACCGAGTTCCAGCAAAAGCTTGCAGACTTCAATTTGACCGCTAGCTGCTGCTAAATGAAGCGGTGTTTGTTTCTTCAAAGTCAAAACATCGATCATAGCATTATGGTCCCTAATAAGAAACTTCACTAGATGCGCGTAACCATTCATCGCTGCCAAATGCAGCGCTGTCCGGCCGTTTCTCGCTTTGGAATTTATAAAAGCTTTATTAGTTAATAACGCATCACAGACTTGTAGATAGCCATGTTCTGCTGCCAGATGCAGCGCTGATCGGCCTTCAACGTCGAATACATCTACTCTCGCATGGTTGCCAAGGAGTGTGCTTACGAGTTCCATATGTCCTCGATGGCAAGCTATTAGTAGAGGTGTCCAGCCAATGTTATTCTGCTTGTTGAGAGCGCGACCGACGTCAGCACTTGATATGTGTGTGATCATCTCCGTCATGACGTCATTATTGCCTGCAACGGCGCACACATGGAAGGCGGTCTCGTGATTGTGCCTCGTCTGCAGCGTGACGTCAGCCCCATTTTCTATGAGGCACTTGACGACCTCCCTATCAGCGGAGGCGATCTTGACCTCCTCTTTGGTGATCTTGCAGGCATAATGGAGGGCACTGGCGCCGTCCTCGTCGACCGAGTCGAGGTAGGCGGTGGAGACGCTCTCGCCCTTGTGGTCCTTCACGAACTCGATGAGATGCCGGACTACATCAGGCTTGCAGCTTCGGCACGCCATGTGGAGGGGAGTTTCACCAGTCTGGAATTGAAAATAGATGAGGTTCCGTGACGCAAGCAAAGTGCAATAATGCAGTCTCTGTTTTTGGAAATTTAAAAGAAGTATTTGTGATGGCTAATGGTTTTTTTCATCACATATTAATAACGTTTTTTGGAACTTTTTTTCATATTATTATGCTTATTATAAGTTTCAGCTGATTAATGTATTAATTGGAAACACAAAACAAAATATAATTCTATAGTTATAAACCTTTGTAGACTGCGTATTGGTCAAAAAACATTCTCGACTTTAATAAAGTGAATCCTCAAGCTTCTTAAGACAAAGACCAATTGTGGGGAACTCATCTTGGAGTGCCCAGGCACTTTAGGGATTACCTACTTAAAGGAATATGATAGTATGGATGTATGGATGATTATGGATAGCGAACCTTAGTCTTTCTCAAGGGGTCTCCGCCGTCTTCCAGCAACAGCACCAGGGTGGCGAGGTTGCCGAACTTGGCAGCAACGTGAACCGGCGTCATGCCGTCCTCCGTCGTCTTGTTAGGACCCGCGCCAGACTTCAGCAGCATCAGGGCGCATTTGTCGCCTACAACAGAAAACTAGGTGTCTAGACTCGTAATGCTGATCAATTGTTAGACCTAAGGAACGCCTAATATGCAAATAAGAGAGTTTGATACTTGTAACGTTTGTCGAAGCTCAAACTTTATAACTTGCCCTAATATTAAAAATATAATGTTTGACACTCATAATACTGGAATGCCAACGATCCAAACATGTAGTAAGGTTGGAAGACAAAGCTGACATTGTAAAAATATGTACAAACTATAAATGCTAAGCTACAAGTACCTAGTCTAAATGGATTGTAGAGTTAATTGATTTGTATTTTTAGGAGTGTTAAATTACTATTAAGATAATGGACAAAACGAACGATTCGATACGATTTATACTGATGACGAGTATATATTTTTTTGGCTGTGACACACAAACTATTATATTGATTATACAATAAAGAAAGTACACCCATGAATCTTTGCTTAAAGTAAGGAAAACTGCCACAAAACTCAGAGTGTGGGTTCGGTGCATGTGCATCACACTCTCAAACTTCAGCCACTTTGAACTTTACCCTCCTACGCGTTGCAGACCGAAGTACCCGGGAAATTTACCTCTCCAGAGGTACTGCAAGGTTTTCGATATGGGGACATAGTCTGGCAAAAAGGGAGTACCCACATGTATCATTGGTTAGGCTTTTATAACGAGATAATAATGACTGGGCGATGATTTGAATTTGGTTTGAATTCGTTGGACATCACTTGTTATTTTGTCTGACCTATGCATACATTATGGTACAATGGTTCAGACTTTGCGTCAAATGTAAGGAGGATAGTTGTTGTTGGTGCTACCTAGTATCCTACTTTATTGTTTCCAAAGCACCAGTTCATAAGCTACTAAATTTGGTCTCAGTGTGATATTGTCATTAACTTTATATTTGTCGTTGACAAATCACTGACGTATTTCGATATTTAATCGACCATATTAACTATCTTTAAGGTGCCTGACTTTAAAGACTTTTTCTCAACTCTTTCCTCTGACGGACCTCTAATATGAGCAATTGTTGTGACCGACCCCCACGATCAAACCTATTACAGGTTTGTTTTGTTAATAATATAAGATCTTTTACACACACCACGGCACAGTTGGATCAAAATTATACACAGTGAGGAATGTTTTCAGACCCTTCAAAATACGCTGGCCCTTGGTAAGGCCCGGGGTTCTCTAGACTGATGTCTATGCCCGTTGCTCAAGGTTGTGCTTGATGGTTCTTTATAGCGATTGAGCGAGATAAGGACTCCTATTTCCTCCTCACCGTCAGGTATCCTGGCGGCGATGTGGAGTGGGGTCTCGCGCTGCTTCCCGCCGCGGATGTGCACGTCGGCGCCGTAGCCCAGCAGCGTCTCCACCACGGCCGGCTTGCATGACTCCACCGCTATGTGCAGAGCCGTGTAGTTGTCCTGTAGTATAAATAAATATTATATTAGACGACAACACATATATGGATATAACTCCGAGATAAGTAACATAACCACTTGTGTTACGACTGTCAGATTTAGTGAACAGTGGTATTACAAATATACTTATACTAAATATCAGATATTAACATCACGGCTCAGAACAGACACAAGTATTATTACACGATTAACATTCACACAAGACAGACACAAGTATTCATAATAAGCACCATAGCCTACTTTCAATCAGTTCGCGTGGCAAACTCTTTGGTTTGATTCAGTTCCACAAGAAAGCCTTTTTGATCAATATAAAACACATTACAGACCCTATTCTATCGAATCTCATTATTTATTTCACTGGAGACAGACAAAGATCATATTATCATCAGATTCAGCATCAGGCTAGCAAAAATCACCATTATGTCCGCATCATCACCAAATTCTACACGTTCCTAATTTTAAATGTCCTCAATTACTAAGAATCTTATTCACTTTAGTTTGTGACCTATACTATGATTACGGACGTAGTTTTGCCCTGAACAAAGCTGCGTCTGTAATAGTAAATAGTTTCCTGCTAACACTTCTATTAGGACATTTACTCTGTTATTTTAGTAGGCGCTGTGCTACGACACTCAAAAGAGTATCGTATTCACGTAGCTATAAGGGTTGCAGGAGTGGCAAAATGCCAACCCTTCCGAAAGGGGGCCCCCCTTTCGGAAGGGTCCCCCGGAGTCCTTTGAGCACGGTTGACCGCCATATGCTACAGCATTGAAATCGGATACTGTCATAGAGGGCTACAACCGATGAAATCGCCACGGGCCTCAAACGGAATGGTTAATCCACTGGTCACAATGTAGTTATTTTGCTTCCAATATTTGTATACTGGATCTCTAAAAGAATGACAAGCTCTTATAAATGCGTTTGGGTAGACTAAAAAAATAAAAGTTATAGAACTAAATATCTCCGGGACCCTCTCGGCGTACGAGGGTAACATTTGTTACAACTTTCTCTAGGTGTTCCGGTTTTGTCTGCTGTAGGAATAAACAGAAGAGTGATGATTGTAAATAATCATGAAGGTATATCGCCCACCCATTTTAGGGGCTTGCAGCCAGGAGGCTGCAAGGCTGCTAAGGATAGCATACAATAAAAAAAATATGAAATTTTGTGGAGAATTTGTCTCACAATATGTATATGAACTGTAATCCGCAGACAAACAAGCCTTCTCCCCAAACTGGAAATATAAAGGTGTGTCTATGCTGATAATGATGATTATGGTAATGATAACTCACGTTAGTGGTAACGTCAACGCTCTCGCCCTTCTGCAACAACGTGTTGATGATGCCCACATGCCCGTACCTCGCTGCCGTGTGTATACTCCTGGCTCCGTCCTGTCAGAACATACGGATATCTTAAAGTATGCATTGCTAAATTTGCATAAAAAGTGTAGTATGCACAAGAATTTGTAACATTCGCTGACTATGTAGTTTTAAAAATATGATTCTATCTGTTGTATGGAAATTCTATTGTGTGTGTACCGTATCACATACCACGGGATCTATTAAACATTTTACGTTAAAGGGTATCCTATGCCTATCCTATCCCAGGGTTCAAATACCAAAATTAAGGCGTGCAAATTAGATTGCAATCGGTTAAGTAGCTTCGACATAAAAACGTAAAATGTAGACAGTTACTGTCGCATTTAAAAAAATTAAAGGATTAGTTAGTTAGTCCCATGTTGGTCGGGGACTTAAAAATAATGTGCCAACTGGGTTTATTGCCTAGCATGTCGTAAAAGGCGCCTAATGGTATATGGGGCTTTAGGTAGGTATGTGATCGTGTAGGCGACGAGCTCACCATTTGTCACTACTTTGTCACAATTTTCCATCTAACCCAGCCCAGTTTTGCTTTTCTCTGAATGTGGTTATGGATGCCTGCTGCCCCTTTGACTCTGCCTACCCCTTCAGGGATTATGGGCGTGATGTTATGTATGTTATTAGGATTATGGGAAGAAGATTATCCATAAGAAAATCACGGAAGTCGGTAACATACACATCCGTGAAAATAATGTAAAGTAATTTTTTTAAATCTGCGTGCAGGGTTACCCTGAAGTTAATAGGGGTACCAAGCAAAAAGATAAAAAACTGCAAAGGTTGAATTTATTTGAAACATTTAGTGCCGTCCTGATAAGCGTTTGAATTTATGGCACGTCTGGATTTCGCTACAACAAACAATAGCCTTTGTTTGTACGGAGTTAAGTTTTAAAATCGTATAAACCGATTGTAACAAAATGGCGGTAATTAATTTTAAATCAAACGCGAATTATGTCTCTAACCTTCTTTTTCAACTATACCTCTAGCCTTTAAAAGTACTGCACATATGAATGCTAATATTGCATTGTTATACTGTATTTAAGCTTAAACCTGTCATACATTTTAGGCTTGATACATTTCTAGTCGAATAATTTTCATAATCTCATAAACATTCGTATATTTGCATAAGTAGGGTAACATAGAATATTAGAATAAGAAGCCTTAAAATTGAATTAAATTCGCTGGCACGAGCGTAATAATAAGTAGTAGGAGAATTTAGTTTTATGTATTTACATGATTTTAGTAGGTACCTATATCTTATCTCACCATTAGGGATGTTTATGGAAACGTTGAGTATACATATGTACCATTCTTACATTGGTATTTTTTTTTGCAACGAAATAACGGAAATATATGTGAAAAATTTGTGTTATTTCTGTAATCTTAAATCCTGTAAGTTTTTTTTCTTTATATATAGATATTTCAAACGGAATTCTATACTATCTAACCATGAAAACAAAGCAGCGAAACTATATTTTATTTCATTGAATAATATGAACAAACAAACATACCATCATGCCGATAATTCCCGAAAGGGAAGGCAGAGTCAAAGGGGCAGCTGGCTCCTTTGACAACATTCAGCCAAAAATAAAACTGGGCTGGGTTAGATGGAAAATCGTGAAAAAGCAGTGACAAGTGGCCAGCTTACACACTCGCCTACATAATCACATATCCAAAACCCGATATACCATTAGTCGCCTTTTACGACATGCTAGGCAAGAACAATAGTTGGCACATTCTTTTGAGTACCGGACCAACATGTGACTATATACCTACATCATTGGAATATATTGAATAAAATAAGTCAAATTATTACTCTGACCATTGAAAGACTGGCTTACTTACTACACGGCCATACGTCAATAAAAAACCCATTGATGTACGGGTAACATGTCGTAAACCAATTAGGCGTATAAATTTACAACTGTTTTAATATAGGGCAGAGTTTATCATAATTTATTCAATTACATTTCCCGGCGGAAAGTGTGCTTAAATAATTCAGTTCGAACGTATAACTTTACATTAGGGTGTCATAAAAATATGATTTCATTTCCCTCGTTTCAAGGTCTCGCGGCTCGGGCCCTTTACGAAGAAGGACGAGTAAGGGTAGTTCTACATACAGTACATATGTAGGAAAATCTGCTAAGAAGGCCTTGACACCTTTGTGCAGTAACTCGACGCGTGACCACGCGTCAAGCGGAACCAGGCCACTGTAGTGGCCGAAATTGTACCGTGTTAATTGTATTTTGGGGTTAATTTAAAAACAACAACACTAATCGGATTCCTTTTCTAATCATTTGTTTATTTCGGATAGGTCGTTGCGTATTAAAAGCGTGACTCCATAAAATTATGAAGTTTTGGAAAAAGGGGGAATAATGACGGTGAATGTCGTTCGGTTCGCTGAAGATGATTCGGTCACGAATACCGTTTTTGTATTTATGGAGGCAATAATGAAAAATGTTCCAATGACATATATATTAATGGCTAAAAAATAAACTTGCAATGCGATACTTGAAGTGGTATAAAAGTAAGTACAGGGAAAACCTGTTCATAAGTACATCTAGACGACTTCAATATCCAATTAATTATTTAACGCTAATAATGCCATAGATATCACCTGACAATAAGCCACCATACTTAACAACACGTTAAATGATCACATTCTTTTATACCGTCGCGCATGCAATACCCGAATAGGTAGGCACAGTTCAAGGAGCGACAAGACTCCTTCAACAACATTTACCCAAATAATAATGTTAAGTTGAGTTAGTTGGAAAAATATAAAAAAGTAGTGGCAAGTGCCTAGCCATTTGTCGCCTTTTACGATGTTGATACAATCTCTTTTTCTTCCGAAGCAACATGGGACACACTTTCAAAGTACAAGTTAAATGATTTATTAAATAATATACATAAATAATAATAAATAAATATCCGATTACATCACATATGTACTTTGATCTGACTCCGAGGTAAGTAGCTTAAGCACTTGTGTTACGGATATCAGAAACAACAGTGGTATTACAAATATATTATTAAATATTGGATATTAACACCCAGACACAGAACAAGCATTAAAGCGTTCTTAATGAATAAGGGCTATTACAAGATTGAAGACTTCCTAAATGATAAGCATATATGTTTAACTTCATAATGAAGTGTTCACCTGCAGTTTTGTTACCTAATAAGTACCTATAGATTTTATTAAGCACGAAATTGTAAATTTTTGCATTTAAAAGAGTAACTATCGAGTTTCTTGCCGGTTTCTTCTCGATAGATTCTACCTTCTGAACCGGTGGTAATCCTTTTTTCTGTTTAAATTTACTATTTATAAGTGCTTTTTTGAAGCCTATATAAATAAAGAGATTTTGAATTTGAATTTGAATTTGAAACACAAGTATTCATCACACGAATGTTTGTCCTGGGTGGGGAACGAACCTGCAACTCTGCAACGGCGCAGGGTCACTACCAAACGCGCTATCAAGCCAGTCACTCACTTTGTTGGGCATGTGCAAGTAGACACCCTTCTTGAAGAGCATCATAGCGCAGTCGGCGTGGCCGTTGAGCGAGGCGATGTGCATCAGCGTGCTGCCGTCCTTGGTGCGCTCGAAGATCGACGCCTTGAACTTGTCTGCCAGGAGTTCAATGATTGCTGCGTGACCGTTCTCCGCAGCCAAGTGCATGGGTGTTCGGTCTGGGGAAGATGCGAGGGAAGAATAAGTTTGCAAGATTTTTTTAGTTCCCATAGAAAATTTGTCACCATCTGACCGTTTGTTGACTGGTTGTTTTTTGCAACAATCTGGTATAGTGATATAGCTTATGTTCCTTTGAATGTCATAATGAATACGTGATTAGGCAAGCAGAGCAAAAATAAATTATGGTAGAGAATATTTGGTTTTGGTAGGTTGGTAGGTTTGGTGGTAGGTACCTATTTAAAAAATATTTTCGCATATTTTACTTGTACATTTATATCAGCAATTAATATGCTGTAATTTTAGAAGTCATTATAACTATTGAAATTTAATAAGGTCTATCACGCGTCGTATCTTATCGAAACTCCAAATAAACAGACTACTATAATATACCTTCATTGTCAGCAATAGCCGCATTCGCTCTGACTCCATAGAAGTATTTGACCAAGGGCTCGTCGCCCTCAGCTGCAGCGATGTGGAGGGACGTCTGGCCAGCGCCGTTGACGGCGTCCACAGCAGCACCATAGTCCACCAGGATACGCGCCATGTCCACGTCCCTTCTCCGCGCCGCGAGGTGAAGCGCGGTGTCTCCAGCCGGCGTGGAGGCCTACCAACACAGAGCAGGTTACATCCCACTCGCGCGAGGAGGCGTGGAGCTATCTACCGAAGCCGACGATAAAATCATTCGAAAAGCTCAATCGGAATATGTACAACCGTCGAAATAGTGCAACATAATTCTGATAAAGGTAAAAGGTTAGCTCGAAATTGCTGAATAGATTTGAATGAAATTGGTGCTATTGAATAAGAAAATTAGAAACACTTATTTACATCGCTGTTTTCATAGATATAGAAAGCACTGGTAATAATAAAACACAGTTACGCACGGTCGCGTGGCGCGGCCCAGCGCGCGGTTACCTTAAGCTGCTCGGCGGTCTGCGCGCTCAGCAGCTCCCGCACCATGCTCTGGTTGCCGGCCTCCACCGCCAGCAGCAGCGGGATCTTCCCTCTCTGGAACACCATGTCGCGAATTAGCTTTTTCCATTCTTTTTGTTTCGCGCGCTCCTTGTTCAACTCGATGAAACTGAGCTCGAGTTTCTGCAGATCCTTATTAGCCTGCAGGTTCACCGGTGGACTGCGGACAGTCGTCCGAAAATTGAGGTTCGCGCTCCGTGGCGCGTCCCTCCCACTATCGGACATCGCCGACTTCCTCTTATCGAGTACCAGGCCGGGCCTGCACTGAGCTCCATACGATGCAGTAGTGTCTATGCACAAACAACTCACGCTAGTTGCGGTGTGCCACGGCACGATAGCTTCCGAACTGTGACACCACAGACGTTGCCCGCCGACTTATGTGCATCGCAATCTACGATGCCATTCGACAGAATGCAAAATCGATGCGATAACGTGCTTCACACTGAATTCCAATGCTTTCCAATTTTAAAGATTCCCAGTCTAGCAAACGTAGACTGGCACCGTAATACGTACTTGTTCCTCCATTGGAGTCACTTTAACACAAAGACAGAGGCGGACATGGTAGAGCTGCCTGGCTCTAGTCGTGACGAAGGAGCGACTGAGACTTATTGTATTAAAATTAGTAATTTTGAATTTCAGCGCTGACGTTATAACTAATATTCCGCCAGTGATTTGCATTGTAAATTCGCGTTGTGACGTTTACTTCGCGAGTAAAGCTTGCCGGATAATTAGCCAGTTTCTATTCGCATGGGGTGGTGGCAGCTTATGTCTGAATATTCGGAACTTTTCACTCGTCAACCTTGGTGTGGAAGTTTTGTTTAAATGGGTACCTACTGGGGGTTATCCTGCGTCGGTGCGTGTTGGGTTGCGTCATTAATGAGGAGGCCTATAGAGAAGTTTGTGGTGGGTGTGATTGCGGAGTGGTTGTCTCAGAGGGCGGGTTTGTTTACAGGTGGCGCGGGCGAGTTTCGGGGGTTGTTCCTGATCGCGGGTGGCGGTGCCAGGCGCGTCTCGCCGCTGCACGCGATCACAGCCACGTTGCATCTCTGTCTATTCACAACTACGTAACTAAGTATATTAACAAATCAAATCCCTGTAACGCTGTCATAAAGTTGAAAATTTAATGGTTTACGCGACGAATGAAAAGCCTCCGTGGCGCGTTCCATTTTCCAATATCGAGCCGGTTTCCGTTTCAGGTTTATAGTTTGCGTAAGTTGAAAAACAATTGGCAGAATCTACTGGAATGTAAATAAATTATAGACACTACTGAAAAAGATCGATGAACAAACTGCGAGTTCGTTGCTCTTTGTTTGGTTGCACTGAAATATAGTTATAGTTGTTTTCTTTAATATCTAAGAGGCCGTATTGAATATTCAAGAGTTTAATGAGGGTTTTTTGAATTAAAACATCCAAAAGATGGCGCAACTTGCGGTCTTGTCACCCTCCTCATTGGTTAGTTGTCAGACCAAACTGACATGCTGTCAACAAGGAGCCGATAGTGACAGTGATAAGACCACTAGACTCCCTCGTGCCACCTAGCGGTTTTTGTATTTTTGAAAACCCTCATTGTGACTATTGAAGTCAGAAATATCTACTTGCCTAGACACATTTAGAAGATAAAATCGATAGGGGCTGTTATGGGGTCATTTGATATCAACTACGCCGTTGTCTTTCAGTTAAAATCAGGGTATAGTGGGCATGACCATAAGCTATAGGCATCCTTTGAAAGGATTAAAGTTAATAGTCTACTGTTTATTAATCAGGCAACATATCATCTACCATATCTCTAAATGATGACGTATTTTGTATTTGTTGTTCTGAATATTCTTGAATGCAGTAAATGAGACA
The DNA here is from genome assembly GCA_951394215.1 of Glyphodes perspectalis. Taxonomy (NCBI): domain Eukaryota; kingdom Metazoa; phylum Arthropoda; class Insecta; order Lepidoptera; family Crambidae; genus Glyphodes; species Glyphodes perspectalis. Next base: position 14,169,702 of record OX596208.1, on the reverse strand, counting down.
TCTAGATTAGGTATCTACAGATGTAACTAATTATATTATTTATACAGGTCATTTGTAAAACATCAACAACCTCGCAGGAGTAGATTATTGACATTATAAAACAACAACGTTTGATCTACGACTTTTTCTAAATCGACAAAAAAATAACGGCTTTCCATACTAAATTACCAAACAGCTGATGTAGTTGTAAATATCAAATTTAATAAAATTTTATATTTTTTTTGGCCATTTATGAAAAATCGTAGAACAAATGTTATTATTGTTTATAATGTCAGTAATCTACTCCTGCGAGGCTGTTGATGTTTTACAATTGAACCTGTATATAATAGAAGGAATTGTCACTTATAACCATAACCAAATAGATAAAAACTGGTAAACCTAACAGCTCTGTTAATTCTGTTGTTCAATTTCACGTCGAATGTTAGGGGCGCTGGCATAGCTGTGGAACAAATAGTTGTCGATGAATTAGGTTTTTGCTTAGGGTTTCACTTGTATTCTGCGACTTTCCTTGGAATCAGGTAATTTATGTGAAATTGTCTAGTATTTTGACAAACCCTTTGGGTTAATGGACTTCGCGAAACACGCAACGGGACGCGGATTCGATTGCTGCACCTAATACAAATAATAATATCTGTTCCGGACTTGAGTGTTTGCGGTTTCTAATCAAAATTTTTATTTGAATAAATATGCATATACTTAAAATATATGCAATTTTGATATCAGTTAAATTTGTGTCCGTAAAGTTGTCTCAAACTTAGATAGTTAATTATCTATAGTTCTATACTAATATATAAGGCTGTGTGTTTGGTTGAACGCGCTAGTCTCAGGAACTACTGGTCCGAATTGAAAAATTATTTCAGTGTTGTATAGTTCATTTATCGAGGACGGTTATCGGCTCTATAACATTAACCATAAAGACGCGTGAAACCGCGGGCACAGCTAGTTGGTCTATAACGAGTATGTTGTATCTAACCCCATCGATCCTGAGCCGGATGTCCTTGCCGGCAGCCGTGAGCAGCGCGCGCAGGATGCTGGTCGCGGTGCCGGTCTGCCGGCTCGCCACCAGGTGCACTGCTGTCTGCTGTCGGCTCTGTGGAACAACATCTTGGGTTAAGGCTATGTTGGAACTTCATATTAACTTTACAATACTTTACTGTTACGATTTACTAATTATATGTAGTAATTGACCTTAGTAACTGATTGTGAAAAGAGCGGTTCTTCCTACCACTTACGTTGTCTTGCCTAGAAGTACTTACTTATATCTATACTTATAATAAATCTGTAGAGAGGTCAATTCTGTACATGAAATATATTTTCAAAATAACTATCAGGGGGTGATTAGTGATCGATACTAATGCCAAAAATGCAATCAGTAAAATTTTTGTCTGTCTGTCTGTATGTTCCTTATAGAAACAAAAACTACTCGACGGATTTAAACGAAACTTGGTACAATTATTTTTCATACTCCTGGGCAGGTTATAGTATACTTTTCATCACGCTACAATCAATAGGAGCAGAGTAGTGAAGGGAAATGCTAGGAAAACGGGAGCAGTTACTCAATTTTTTAAGCTTCCGTCGCTTGTGCAGCCTTAATGGTTAAAGTTACATAGAAATAATGTATGACGGAAATAGTCTTTATAATATTAACCATAAACGCGGGTGACACCGCTGGCACAGCTAGTTTGTAATATACTAAGTTACCGAAATAAAATATTTGTATTTGTATTGTTGTATTGACTAAGTTTGAAATCCTGTCTACAAAACCAAAAACTTCATATCTATAATAATAAAAAAAAATAAATAAAATATATTTATTGCCAAAAAAACAAAATGTTCATTACAAGTTAGGCTGACCTCCACACTAGGCATTGCCTGTCCTGTGGAGATGACTTTTAAATTATACTGGTATCACAAAAAAGAACGAATCGTTCATTTGTTTTTTTGAAATGTACTTCTCTCACTGAGAACGCTTTGGTTTTGTTATGTTAGTAATAACGGAATGGTAATGTCCGATCGGTATTTTCACTTTAGTGTTAAATTATTTTGGTTAAAATAGGCTAAAGTTTTAGTTATTAAGTATTATGTATACATAGTGCAAAAGTTGTAAGTTGATTATTTGGCTGAGACCATAAGTTAAACAAATACTGAGCAAATTACGGTTAATTATAATAACGAACAATTAAGAGAGCGCGATGGAGTCGACGGGGGATGACTTCGGTATGTCACATTAAAAACTCTTAAGAATTATTAAAAATATTTTTTTAATCTAGAAATTATTATTTAAGGCAATTAACTTGAACTTTCGTAAGGCCTAAGTCGGACGAAGCTGGTGGCAATAGCTCATTCGTCGGATACTATCTAGTAGGTAAAGTTAAGTTATATTAAGTAGTTAGCACAAGAGCATTTTTACAGAAATAAGCCAGGATAAGTGGGTTCTAAAAATTTACGACATATGGAGAAATTTCTTCATTTGTGTTCGTTTCTGGTTATGACTATGCTCTTTTAAAGTCTTGACTCGTCAATATTATATTAATTAATTTCATGCCACGCAATAACTTCATTGATATCCATTAGATTCATCTAATCCTAATGATTTCATAATTCTAAAGTTGTGTTGGGATCGCATATTTGGAATATGGTTAAGGAGTTAGTATAGTTTTGAGATCTTAAAATACATAGTTGAAATAAATAAGGTGCTACATAGGTCCCTGCGTCGAAGATTCTCCTCGTGACTTTTAGATGATCGATCTTATAATATGTAATATATCAATTTCTCTATCTTCCTCAAATATGTATTTTATTCATTAAAAAAAACGCAGTTTAATCTACAAATGTTTACAGACAATAAAATTTAAGTTAAATGAAGCAAATATGACAATTATGACGAAAAGGACAATCCAACTATTCAACTTTACCCTAATCCCTATAATTTAATCGCTAGAATACCCATATAGTCACCAATTCAAGTTCGGCTTGTACACTCGCGTGAGACTTATTCCTCCTTAGAGGGGGTCCCATACTTGACGGAGAAGCCTGGCGGACCCCAGGACGGTCTACAGTATACTGCAGACAGACTCCATCGGAGTTCTAATGCTGACTGACAATTGGAGCAAGCACCAGGCCAAGGGTATCGGTTTGAGATGATAAACTGCAATTGTGTATTACAAGGCTGTGCGACTGTCCAATGTATAACCTTTTTAATGACTGCGACGAAGGGTTTTCTTTAATTTTTAGTAGTTAATTGACGTATTCTAGTTTTCTATAGAGTTGGAATAAGTATGTAAGAAAACGGATTTTTACGGTAACATAGCATGCGAGTGAAAAGAGTTCCACTATACGATGAGGGGAACCGCGAAGTTTTAGTGGTTATACCCCGACCACTACCATCTTTGGCCGGAGCAGGGGCCCCCCATTCAAGGGTCCCTGGGAGTCCCACACACCACCCTGCCCCCGGGTAGGGTGACGGTGCGGTAAGTATTTCTTCGCGATACAAAAACCTAATTGGGCCACTAAAAGTGGCAAAAAAGGATACGACTTGCTTGGTGGTAAGCGCTCACTATAGCCTATAAATCAGAATTTCCTAACCTGCAGGACACGCCCCCATAGGGGGAGAAATGTCAGAGGCTTAATATAGGTAATAATGCGACTGTATTTCCAAAAAAAAAAACTATTCAATGCATAGGTAAATTAACTGTACCCAATTATTTTGGTTCGGGGAGGCTCGGCAAAATAAAGGTTGGGAAACCCTGCTAAAGACATTTGTAATATCAGAGATATCTTAAGTGCCATGGCATGGTCTTGAAGCCGTTCTTGGAGGGGGATTGAGCATTGAAGAAAATTTAACTTGATGGGTCTGGAATTACAATAAATATTTGAATATCTTACATGTATTGTCATCAGTCGTGATCAACCATTATTAGAGTTGTCATTTAAGGAATATCAGAGCTTTTCAAACCAATTATATAGGGAATTAGCCCATTTAATGTGTTAAAAGCCTTAAGTTTAATTCACGTTGGGCTGACAGAATACGGCAAGCATTATTCAGTAAGATTCTTATCATTAGTTGGTTAAAACTAAACAGTCACTACTTACTTTTTCTCTGACATCTTCGAGTCTAAACGAAACGCTTTTTACATATTATGTAAGACCAAGGTAAGTTCCAAGGTTGAACGTCAATAGAAAACTAACGTGACGTGTTTTTGCTTAGACAGAGCATATATTAGGGCGTGCGTGACACCGCAGACTTCACATATCTTGGGTACTACAAAAATTTGATGGCGATCTTCGTTCGAAAAGGAACTAGCCAAATTCCTTGGCGGATTCCGACGCGACAGCATGAGCGATGAATTCTGTTCTTAAAATAACTTGGAGTATTGCAAGGATTTACTTGTCAAGGTCGACTGACGAATGGGTTAAGTCAAATAGGTTTGCTATTTAATGCATTATTGTAAAATGCGTCAGTCGTCGTGATACTAATGCGTGGTATTAATCTAGTGAAGAAGTAAATTAATGGAAGGCTATATTTGTACCATCTCAAATGGAAACCACATGTGTTGCTAAGTACATCAAAAAAATACGGCAAATACGAAAAAGATTCATTAAATACCCTGAGCAATCTCGCTGATGCTTGAACCAATAAACATACAGACTGAAATACTAAAATTTTAAACCATAAAATATGTTAACAAGCAAATATTTTATTGTTTTCTTTTTACATAGGTATGTGCGCAGAGATTTGCTCCTAAATGACGAAATGAATATGAATCATTAATCTTTTCATGAAAGTTCGTCTTTTGAGTCAATTAATATTTTTCCTATTTACTTGGGGACCTTTTAAGAATAATATCAATTAAATATATATTAAACACTTACCCCTCCAGTGGCGAAAGGGTCAACCCCTCTTTTTGACAGCAGGAGTTTGACGATGTCCTCCCTCGCGTACATTGCCGATATGTGAAGCACATTGTAATTGTCCTGTGAACAAAGGGCAGGTTTAGTTACGTTATTCATATGTTTAGAAAGAGATACTTAGTAGAATTAATACAAACCGTAACGTTCAGTGTTAATATGTTGATTAATGGTTATATTTATATAAATATATAAAGATAATAAAAATTAAAGACTAACTGTTAGACTTAAACTTTTATTAATTTTAATAGAACATAAATGTCGAAATGTGAATAATCAAAGCCTTGCAATTTTCATAGATATCTAAACCTCCATGTAATTTTTTCAGAAAGTGTCACTCTTGAATTAATAATGAATTATCATTATGTTTAAGTTAGTAATTTTATTAATGAAGTGAAAATGTCTCCTATTTAGGTAGCCATGGAAAAAATACTTCGAATATTTTTTCATTTAGCTCTTAAGGGATACAGAAACTTCGTTTTTTTTGTTTATTTGCGGCGTGAATGGAGACTGGCACGTGATATTGCTTAGAGAAACACTGGCCGAATATACGTTAGATTTTGTTATAATGGAATATAATGCTGTTATCCTTATGAATCCCTGATTCCATTGCACTTGCAATCTTTCGTTATGCGAGTGTTTACCCAGTGCAGCCCTGGCGTTATAATGTATGCTTGCTACAGTCAACATCGCGTGCAAGTTGCACTTACACCTTTTTATAAGACACGGCGCCTAAGAGCCTACACTTAATTGTGTTTGCGATGTGTGTCTTACTTAGAGCGCAAACTTAGTTAAGCTGTGCTTAAATGTGTAAATCTTTGATTAATTGTTCAATATTCTCATTGAAATATTGCAATTCTGCATCACAGTAGCAGTGCTATAATGAGCTGGTAGGTTTAAAATATCTATACTAATATTATAAAGAGAAAAGATTTAGTATTTTTGTATTTTTGTGTGTATGTTTTGTATTGAATAAACTCAAAAACTACTGTGCTGATTTCAAAAATTCTTTCACCATTGGAAAGCTACATTATCCGAAAGTAACATGGGCTATATTTTATCCCCATATTCATACAGGAACGGGAACTATGCGGGTGAAACCGCGGGGCACTGTTGTCCGTTATAAAAACATACTTAACACTACATAGTTTGACTAGAATACAAAGAATGTAGTATGTTCCTTGTTTATCATGTTATAAAAGACGATTAATGGTATATTGTGTTTGTGATTGTATTGGCGACAAAATAGCCACTTGTCACTCCTTTTTCACAATTTCAATAATTAACTCTTATCTCAATTTTTTTAAAGACTTGTTGAATTTTGCACTCGGGCGACCCATTTATGGAGTGCGGGCGTGATAACCTGTAGATAGGATATATCAACACTATGAACGCTATAGGCTACTTTAAACTAAGAAAATTTACGCAATCCTCGAGTAGCACAATAAAGTCTCTGTACCGAATTGAAGCTACACAAAGTTCTTTTGTTACGTCAGCTCCGTCTTTTATACCTCTGTACACAAATAATCCCATCGTATCACTTACGTAGCTCGCATTATTGCTCGTTATCGGGGCTGATCCCATCAACAATGTTTGTAATGGTAAATGGCACTGCTTGAGTTGGCAAAAAAGACGAGTCTCGTCTTTAGACTGTCTACGAATACTGTGGGGGCAATAGACAGATTCATTGGCAGTTGATTGGATTCGTGACTCGAATATCGGTGCAGTACCAGTGTCGTAGCTAGTTCAGGGCTAGGGCCCTTCGATACTATGGTAGCTTTTGATATGGATCTCATAGTACCATCATTCTGGCGATGAACAGAGCCGCGGAGGTTCGCGGCCACTCTGTTTTGGTTTTGGAAGGAAGGAAGGTGATGTTAGGAGTCATAAAGACTGTAGAGCTTGTATGTAATTGATCATCACGATGTTTAAGAGGCGAGTGAGGTGTGTAAGGATCGTGCCATATGGCGTTTGGTTCTCTCTGCCTACCCCGCTAGGGCAGTGACGTTTTAGTTAGTTAGTTCTGTTTTGGTCGGATAGGGGTTCTCCAATCCAGAGGACCGTGGAAATCTCACACATCGCAATGCTCTCTTTCTTTAATGGTGCAAGATGCTTAATGCATTTCCCGTGTTAAAATAAGGCCCCTATTAAATTTATACTGTTGACAATACAAATATTGCACTACATACTAATGGAGACCTATTTGCTATATGTTTGCGTATGAGTTTTCTTGTGGGAAATAAATGAAGTGAATTTCGTAGCAGGTCTGATGCCCCTTGAACTTTAGGGGCCCAGTGCACGGCCCCTTCTAGCTCGAAGCTATAGGTACGCCCTTGGGCACTACGCTATTTTTCGTGATGCAATAAATGAATAAGTTTGTAATAGTCGAGACAAATCTAAAACTAAGCAACTTATTAAAGTATTTTTTTTAAATTATTATAGTAATTTTTATAGTAACTGATTGGTATATTGTTATTTTTTTACAAGTGTTTCGTCCGTTGGGATTTTGTTGATGTTAAGGGTTCTATTGTAGACTGCATAGTATCTGGCTGACTTTATGGTGAGTCTAACTTGAACTTTTTTTTGTCTTCTAATTTTTAACTTCCTGTTGAATTTTATACAAAGAGTGACTTAACTTGGGACTTAGAGCTTCAAGAAGCAGATATAACAAAAATAGATTTTCTAAAATTACCAAAGTTTTATTAGCTCCTGTATCTACAGGAATACTTTGGTAGCATAATTGCAAGATATAAGCACCTTTCTTTCAAACCTTCTTCCGCGTTGTTAGCTATCTTTATCTTGATAGTATTATTGCATTTTTTATGTCATTGCCTGTAATCTGTCATCGCCTTGACATTGGGTCAAACCTAATGTTTTGTTACCAACATGTTCTTGATTTTTATGTATGACTAACAGCGCCCCGCGGTTCCACGCGCGTAGTTCCCGTTCCCGTGATAATACGGGGATAAAATATATACGGGGATAAGATAAAATATAGCCTATGTTACTCGCTGATAAAGTAGCTTTCCATTGGTGAAATAATTATTCAAATCGGTCCAGTAGTTTCGGTGCCTCTTCGAAGCAAACAAACAATCAAATCTTTTCTTTTTATAATATTAGATATTATCCTAAATAATTGTGCGTAACCTAGGTCGTGCAAGATATAGCGTTAATAATGTATTGAAAATAATGTAGTACCTACTAGCTGTCCGCCCCGACTTTACTATGAAGAATTTGACACCAAATTTTCAAACAAGCTGCTAACCGATTGAGAGCTTTTTAGCTAAATAAGATGCAGCCGCGTTGAAGTAATGCGCGGAAAACGACAATTGATTTTGATTTGAACATAATATACAGAAAGATATACATTATTTTATAAAATATTATTTACAGCAATTTATTATAAAACTGCTTTTTTACAAGTTGACATATATTCACATCCTTAGCGACGTTCATTGTGTTTCGTGTGATATTTAAAATCCCGTTCCGTTATCAGCGCGCGTTGATGTCTTCCTGAGGTCACCGTGATAGCTGTCTGTTACACATCGACTCTGTGACACTTGCATGCCGTCCAAATAGATGTGTACACCATAACATAGTACATACATATGCTATAAACATCTGTTTGAAATTTTCAATCTAACTTAGCCCGGTTTGTTTTTTTGGCTGAGTGTGGTTAAGGGGACTGCTTTGATCTATGACTCTGCCTACCCTTTTGGGGTAACATACATAATTTCAATATTGACATAACCAGCCACACATTTTGGCCTGACCCGGGGTTTGAACCCGGGACCCCATAGGATCCCCCAGCGCCGCCGCCCCCATGACGAATTTTGGGAACATGTATTAGCCAAGTTGAAATATGAAAAAAAATTAAAATATTAATATGCGAATCGAGAAACCCGAGTCTGGTTATGCGCTTGCGGTTATTGTGCTACTGTGCAGTACATGATATTCGCAAAAATGATATGTATAATTCGCATGATATACCTAGCATGTTTTTTTTATTAATATTAGAAATACTTCTTAAAACAACATCCCTAAATTCGTCATCAGCTTTCCGGCTACTAAATTATTTTTAGCCAGAAATAAAACTAAGTTCAGTTTTGGCTGGCTAGATGGCGCATTTGGTAGTGACCTTGCCCCATGCGCATACATTACATACATTTTGAATTTGTTTCAAAACAATTACTAAATAAAAAAACTACAAATTTTGTTATTTATAAAAATTTATCGTTTTTCAAATTTATAGTCAAAATATATTTGTTGTTATCTTAATGAGCCAATAATACCTAACCTATATAACGAAAGTAAAACGACTTGGAACATGGCGCGACCGACATAAAACAATGCAATAAAGTTTATCCGATCAATGTTAGGCTACTGCTCGTGTTCGGTACTGGCATAGTTTACTCGTATACATATGTCGAGTATTCCCGTACTTATTGTGGCTTAATGTTTTGTTTGAATGAGTTTAGTGAACAATTTTAAACATGCATATAATACCGCATTGTTAAAAAGATAATAGTATCTAATTAATTGTAAATATGTATATGAGGCTATATAGCCTTATTGGCAGCTTAACTTTTTAAGCATCATTATTTATGATTTGACAGATGTCGGACTAGACAACATCAATTTTTACAGTTTAATTTAAAATATCTAATTTTCTTATTTACGTTGAAATAATAGCGTAAAATGTTGTTTCTCTAATTACAGGTATAGTTGATTATTTTCGATTAATTATAGAAGTCATGTTTTTATTTTAGGTTTATAAATGTAACTAAATAAAATATTCTCTAATTTCAGAGCAACACAGCTTTTTATTTCAACAAATAGTTTATGTAAAATCACATTATAAATATATACATAACATCACGCCCTTAATCCCCGAAGGCGTCAGCAGAGTCTAAGTGCACGCAAGCTGCTCGAACCACATTCAGCCAAAAATGTATCTCGGCTGGGTTAGATGGTAATATGTGCGTACATGATAGTAATTCAAACAAACAAACGGACATAACATTACATTTGCGTCTATAATCCCCGGAGGGGTAAGCAGAGTCAAAGGGGCAGCAGGCCCCTTTAACCACATTCAGCCAAAAACAAAACTGGGCTGGGTTAGATGGAAAATTGTGAAAAAGTGGTGACAAGTGGCTAGAAAGTCGCCTACACAATCACATACCCCAATATACCATTACTCACCTTTTACGACATGCTAGGCAAGAAACACATTTGGCATTCTTTTTAAGTCCTAGACCAACATGGGACAATGGGCTGGGTTAGATGGAAAATTGTGAAAGAATAAAAATAATAGTAATTTAAAATGTAATTAAAAACGAATACATATACACATACTCGTATATAGTTAAAAACTTATGATAAACAGTAACTATGAACTATAAGTATTTGCTACACTAGTGTATCAGAAGAATATACGACGTTGCACGGGGGTTGAGCATCCGCAACTCAAAAGTTTCGAGAGAAATTTAACGGTGTGGTTACTTTTGCTTCTTGACATATATTTAATGATAGGGTGGTATCACGTGGTTCGGCTAGCCCGGGTGTTCCAAAATGTTCGCCGTGGCGCCGTGGTGCGTCATAGATTGTATAGAAGGGCGCCGTGGGTACAAAATGAATAGTAAATGTGTATGGTATAAAATAAATATACAATAAATATCCGACTACATCACATACATTGATCTGACTCCGAGGTAAGTAGTTTAAGCACTTGTGTTACGGATATCAGAATCAACAGTGGTATTACCAATATATACTTAAATATTGGATATTAATACCCAGACACAGAACAAACACAAGTATTCATCATACGAATGTTTGTCCTGGGTGGGAATCGAACTCACAACTCTTGGCGCATGGGGCAGGGTCACTACCGAATGCGCCTTCGAGCCAGTTAAATAAGCTTTTTGACTCACAAGATTGAGTTTTTCAAGGAATACCTCATATGGAGCTCATTCGGTAATGTACTTACCGAAGAAGACGTTGTAAAAATTAAAATTGGTCCAAAATATTTTCCATGCTCAAAAACCACTTAGTAACACACCTTTATATTTTGCACGATAATTTAGGGGTGCTGGGACAAAATAATAATCTTGTAAGTGCGCCGTGGTCTGACAAAGTTTGGGAACCCCTGCTCGCTCATTCACACTGCGACAAGTGCTCGACTTCAGCTTGACCCCAACTACCCTGACGTTAGCCACCCTATGAATGACTTTCCTAATTCAACGCGGCCGATGATTCAACCCCATTAGATGATTCAAGTGTGATACGATTCAAACGTGAACTTTGTAGTTCTTTGTATAGAGTTCACCTTAGTCAGCTTCTAAAGTTCACAATTGAGTCACTTTGAGCTCATTGACCTGTTAAAGTTTGACTGAAATAAAGCAATTTTTTCGAAAAAAAAATTTTATACGCGTTTAGTGAGGTCTTTACAATTTTTTATACCAATAAGGATTGTAAGAGTGTTTAGGGAAGTGGCGTGAAGTTAAGTTAGTTAGTTAGTTAGGAATGCAAGACTTTGGAACTAAATTGATGAAAGCTGTTTAATGCGACATTGATAATGATTAGCAATCCTGTTAGAAAAGGAAAAAAAATGGTAAAAAATGTTAAGTAGGTACTCTTTGCTTTTTAATTACATTTCAGTAGAAGATTAATGACATGGACGTATCTTAATAATATTAGATAAATTCCAATATAGACTGTTTTTGGTTTATTTCTTTTATACCTGGTATACAATTGGTCATTAGTTATTTCACATAAAGAGAAAGCAGTTCAGATCGTTCAAAGTTAATTAAAATCGTAATCATATTATGCATAAATCTGTTTCATATGATACCGGCTTAGCAAACGTTGTAAGAACACACTTTTCAATAACCTAAAGCCTGCATTTGAGGGCTTAAACTGCGGAATGTACGACGCGAAGTGGGCTATTGTAATGTGTTATGAGCATAAATCGCCGCTATCGGCCATCTCGCCCCAGCAACACGATAAACCCAGGACTCCACAACGAGCTAAGAGAGTATCTTCATTTATTAAGTATAATTTCAGGCCTATCAGTTAAATCACGCTTTTGTACGTAAATACTTAGTCATATCTTTTTGTAATGTCCTCCTATATTGGTCACGGCGGTCAATCTCTACGAGGATTAGCCATCTGTACAGGAGATATTATAGTGCACAAGTGTGTGCGCAAACATAGGTGCACTCTCTATTTCTTCATTCTCATAGTCCGGTGAGACGGCAGTTCGACATGACCGGAGAGGCGGACCAGTCACGCACAGAACTAACGGCGTAACGTGCTTTCCGAGGCACGGGTGTGATTAAACCGCCAACTTCCTGACTGCGGGCTGTTACTGAGTAATTTCAATATTGAAATTGCCAGCCACAAATTTTGGCCCGACCCCGATTTGAACCAGGGCCCTCTTGGTCCTTAGGCGGCGCATGCTACCACTAGACCAACGAGATAAGCTTTTACTTATTCGGTTACTATGCAAAGATAAATCATGAAATAAAGCGGAAAACTTGAACTCAACATATTTCTTTACACCTAGGCAGACTAGGATATATGAGATAGTTGGTGCTATAAATTAGCTCTAAACAGCTGTTTCCGACGTGAGCGGACGGAGGCGAGTCGCTATTCCTGTTGTTTGTATTTCCACACGTGACTTTTCACATTGTCAGACAAAATCACTTTCCCTTATAAAATATAGTCTACCCACAATAATAATATAAATTAACTTATATATTTGATAACAGATGCTTAGGATTATTACAGAAAATCACATTACTTATATTACTTTTAATTCAATATATTAATCTTGTAATTTGTAATTGTAAAAAGAGCGGTGGTAGCTCAATGGTAAGGACACGCGCCTCTTAACCGAGGAGTGCGGGTTCAAACCCGGGCATGTACCTCTAGATTTTAAAAAATCTATGTACATATTTATACCAGTAGCTCGACGGTGAGGGAAAACATCGTGATGAAACCTGCAAATTCAAACAACTTTGAATTTGTAACCATGATCCAAAAATTGTCTGGTTCCCCTATCTTAGGGTTACGAAGGTCAGATCGGCAGTCGCTTCAATGTAATTACCAGACTCGCTAAATCCTGGATCATGGTCTAAGCGGACTCCGTCTAAGCACGGGACATAACGCTAGGAAGATGATGAATCTTGTAAATTGTAATTTGTTCTAAAGTGGCCTTTAAACATATAAGTAATTTAGTAATATTTATTAATAATAATAATAATAAAGGCAGATGTCCGGTATCACACTCCATAGCTCAATTTCCTGTCCACAGTAGAACCTCCCTCCATAGCCCCGGTTTTTGTTTCCCTTTTTTGCAATAGTCCTTTATCAACCGATGTCGCCTTTGAGTGTATGTTTTATACTGCAACTAAGGGCAACACCCGGCCGGTGTTCCATTACCCATTTAGATCAAACTCTCAAAAGGCCTCTTCATGTTGGACCCATGTCCCCATGCAAGACTCAAAGGCCCGGGCTTGTCCCGTGATTGTGCCGAGAGACATAATAATAATAAATTTTTATTTCCATAAATAATAACAATAGTTACTTATTTCTAACGGCATCTGCACTAAGCATTAAGCTTGTAGCGCAGGAGCCAGTCCCATTTACCATATACCAATAAATTTAAGAATACCAGCTCAAGCGGTGTAGTAAAACATTTGTAGGTGTAGTTGAAAAATTAAATATATTGTGAAATTAATCAAAGTAAGATGTTGAAAGGAACGTAGACTTATGTATAATTATTAATTATTTGTGTGTGTGTGTGTGTGTGTATGTGTGTGTGTGTGTGTGTGTGTGTGTGTGTGTGTGTATGTGTGTATGTGTTTTTGTGAGTGTAATGATACAGAGGATTCAGGTTTTTAGCAGGTTTTCCGTCTCCTGGTAGTCTAGTTCCATTAGCCAGGGTTCCAGAGTCCCCTTCAACTGCCGCAAAGTAAGATTTCTTATTTTTAGTTTGCTACTCATAGTATTGTATACCTACTCTGGGCAACAGAAAGTATGGCTGATGCTGCACAACATTTCGTGCCGTATGTTCTTATCTTATCGTGATAAATTTAACTAATATTAGAAGCAAAAGAATGTGTATCAGAATATATTCGAATTCCTGTTTGATGGACTATATAAAAAATAAAATAAAAAGCTTTTGCTCTCCCCCGTCTGTCATCCCTCATGTGTAGCTTAGCGATAACCGACACTTTATAACGAAATTAAATTACTAATTCACATACGGAACCTATCCTACGCTTTTAGTGGCCCTTCGCCCTTAGACCGCCTTAAGGGAAATTACACTTCTGCTCCACTTCGGCGGCTGCCCCACCTCTAATGGCCGTAACCGCCAAATAACACGCTGCTGGAGCGTGACAAATGTGCACGTCCGCGTGCACTAACACCTGGGCCAGTGAGTGACCTGGCTTAACAGACAAATTCTGTGAACCTAGGGCCGATTTTGGCGGGGTTACTATCTTGAGGCCTCACAGGAAAGGGGTCTCCAGTAATATGGATAAAGAAATGGGAGTTGCATTGGCCCTCTAGAAATCTAGACCTCTAAGTCCGGCCCTATGTGTGCCTAGTTTACAAACTATAGTTAATCTTAGAGGCCAATTTACATGTACATACCGCTCAAGGAATCACTGGTTTTATCGGCCTCTCTAGCGGCTGTATACTTGCGCAGGGGGTATATTCTATTGATTATGCTACATCCAAAATCCGGAAAATGGAGATAAATAAATAAATAAATATCCGACGACATCACAAACATTGATCTGACTCCGAGCTAAGTAGCTAAAGCACTTGTGTTACGGATATCAGAATCAACTGTTGTATTACAAATATATACTTAAATACTTACTTAAGCTGTAAATATTAGATATTAATACGCATATACCGAACAAACACCTCATCGCACGGATGTTTGTCCTGGGTGGGGATCGAACCCACTACTCTTGGCGCATGGGGCAGGGTCACTACCGAATGCAACACCGAGCCAGTGATACAAAAATTTATAATGTAAACACGTACATAGATTTTAAAAATCCAGGGGTATCCAGAGGTAATGCGCCTCATAACCGAGGAATGCGGGTTGAACCAGCATTCCATGGTTATGAGGCGCGTGTCCTTACCATTGAGCTACCACCGCTCCACTGTAGTTTTTATGAGTATATACACTATGTATATGCTAGTGTGTGAATATGGCAGTACTTACATTATTTCTAGCACCAACATCGGAGCCTAGCTCTATGAGCCGCTCCACGAAGGACGTGCGGTTGTCCTTCACCGCGAACATCAGCGGGGTCATGCCGGTCGTCTGTGGACAAACAAACATATTAAAATACATTCAAACATATGTAATGGTCGATCAGTAAATCTTTAACAATGGCGTAGAGTACTGTAGTCGGCTTCTCACCTAACGTCGCGCCCTTGCCTATCTGTTGTGCAAGGGACAATGAGGCTGTGAGGTATAAAAACAATTATATATTATTTTTTTAATGCAGTACTTATTGTCCCATTTTGTTAGGCGCCTGCGGCTGAAAGATAAGAAGCCTGCGGCTGAAGAAGATAGTTGGTGCTATTGACAAGCAGCAGGCAATATTAGTGGTATATATATATATTTTTTTAGTTTTTTGTGTTTAAAGAAACTTCAATCTGCTCTGTGATTGGTCGAAAGCGTTGCAATAACTTTTCCTATGAAATGGTGTCAACATTTTATGACCGTTCAAAAATTCCTTACACACTGTTAGTGTGTTTATCTAAATTAATTGCGGTAAAATACTTTCGCTAATATTTTATTACAGGATTAGCTATATTATTTATCGGAATGGTAATGATTATACATTTTTGATACAATTATGCATTTATTGCAATCATTTACATCCGTGGCTAATCCGGTCAGGGATTATGACTGAGATGAACTAATTTAAACATTCACTGAATCAATAAACAATATTGGGAGTAGTAAAACAGATGTAAATATATGTGTTAAATGCGGATATTTCTCGCAATTAGATCGTTTCGTTCCTGAAATACATTGCAAATTAACTGATTTTTTTATGAATCTATAAAAACGTAACGGTTGCCAAGCAATTATGAGAATATATTACGTGATTATGCGTTTTTATTGAGTTCTTATTTTAGTCATATTTCTCGAGAACGTCGAATAAAATAGGATGCTAAGAATATTGTAACTATGTCTTAAATAGAGCAATTCCGATTGCTATTCATATCTGATATAAAAATGATTTTGAATAATTTTATTTGTTTCTTATATTTTGCACCTTATCCTTTTCTCATTATGAAATTTGAATTTTAAAGTAACATGTTTTTATAGTAATTATTCCGAAAAAACACATAATAACAGTCGCAGGTTAACCGGATAAATATTATTATTTATTTTATTTTATTACAAATATAGAATTGGAATTAAATAATAAATAATAATAATATCCGACTACATCACATACATTGATCTGACTCCGAGGTAAGTAGCTTGAGCATTTGTGTTACGGATATCAGAAACAACAGTGGTATTACAAATATATACTTAAATATTATATAGAAACTCAGATTACAGATTGTTCTCTAATCTGAGGATAGAAAGTATATTCTATTAACCGCGGTTTTAAACGATGCCAAATCCCGAATTCAGTACCATTTAAAGACCCATAAAACAAATTACCTCTAAATATAGTCCTGAAATACAATCGCAATTCCTTTCTACCAAGCCTGATATGAAAAGCCAAGATTGCATTTGCAGATATCTGCACAATTTCCTTTACAATAATGGTGCATAGCGAAGTTATTTTTACCAAATAATAAGACGTTAGGAGTTGCAAATAAAAAAGTCGTTTTAAAACTGTAGTGTACCTACTTTCATTAAAGAACGTTTTTTTCCTTACACTATGCAAATAAGTAAAGCCTACTAAAAAATACATTTGACCACAAGGAGGTTTCATATCAGATGAATGAAAATGATGAAAACTAGGAATAATGGGATTGTTGAAGTCAGCTAGGTGATTAATATTAATAATGCAAAGTTGTATTTCTTTGTTATTCATTGAAGTCTTATTAACACCGATCGATAACTTACTTAAAACACGTGTATCATACAATTTTGCGTACGTGTTGTGATAAGGGTATAGGGTAGCATACATATAAGATAATTTAGGGTAGGTATTTTTATTTAAAAAAGTACAGGTCCCTAGGGATAAAATAATCTACTTACTTATATTCAAGCGATAAGCATGAAAAACTAGTATATTATAATATACAAATTTCATTCTAAAATGTTTACGGCATTTTACCATTATAATTAGGGATGATGCAAGTCAAGTAAGTAATACTTTTGTGGACATTATTTCTTTATCTACGGCATTATTTCTTATGATTAAGTAAATTTTCAAAGAAAAAAAATGATTCGTGCTTTTGTGTTGTTCGACCTTGAGAAAAACGTTTTGTAGCTTTTTTACTTAAAAAAGTATTTGAAAAGTTTCATTTAGGAAATTGACGAGAAAATAATTTAACAAATTGAAATATTTGCAATTACTAAAAGTTAAGCGACCATTTGGTGTTCACGTTACTTTCGCAGTCACATAAGAAGCCAATTAGGAAAAGCGGTGGTTTCGCAAGGAATTAGCCGTTTAGCTGGAAGTCACGCCTCCAGCTTGGCTGTAATCGACTTACGTTTTCATTTTCAAGTCGCCGGTTTGAAGTTTCGTGCTGATAAATAGTCGTTGGTAAGTGTGGTACAAGACGTAGGTGAGGGCGGTAGGCAAAAGAT
Organism: Glyphodes perspectalis; assembly: GCA_951394215.1. Lineage (NCBI taxonomy): Eukaryota > Metazoa > Arthropoda > Insecta > Lepidoptera > Crambidae > Glyphodes > Glyphodes perspectalis. The sequence continues at coordinate 14,151,977 of OX596208.1, read as the reverse complement.
TGTTATAGCTTGTTCGGCACTCGAAGCGATGTTGCCGAACAACCTTTAACAATCTCTTATAAAGTGCTATCGTATTACTATAAGAAAATTGCAATCATTTATAGAATTTCCAAAGATCTGCCGAAGCGTCTTGAGAGCTACTGAGGCTGTTAAACGGAACTTTGAGTCCTGTCTACGAATATTCGTTGTATTCGCCTTAAACAAATTTATTTATTGCACATGTCTTTATTAATATATCTTTGATATATTTTACCTTTTTATAATAGAGACTTTGCTAAGCATAACCGTATTCTATCAAGTCTATGCTGAATGAAGGAAGTAAAATGATATTCCCCGATCGACATTTTGTCTACTTCTTAACACGTCACTTAGTAAGCTTCAATGTACGCTAGGGTTATATCTCTAACTTGACTATTGGCAAAAGATGTAAAATACCGATTTGTGAGACACAAATAGATGACTGGAATATTGCATCGTTAATTAATGCCATAATGTTAAAGCGTTTTCTTAGATATCTCTCTTAACTTGGACCACTACTGCCAGGTGAGAGGGTTCTCCTGCGAATAGTGCAAAGAGCGTGACCTATAATAATTACAGCAATGATTGCTCGCTGCTACTAATTGCACTTTGATTTACAACAATATCGGCTCAGAAAGAAAAGAGTCTCTTAACTTGAGCCAACACGGAAGGGGAGAGACTCTTGCAGCGAGAAATGCAAAAGCGTGACCTATAATAATTATCGCAATTATTGGTGATTGTTACTACTAATTGTGCTTTCTTTTACTTAATACTACGGTTCATACTGAGAGTTAAGCTCGCTTTAACAGGACCGACACAAAAGGGTGGTATAGCTTTTCTGCGCTAATAAGTGACCTATAATCATAGTAATTATAAGTTGGGTACTTTGAGTTACGCTATGAGAGTAAAATAAAATAACCATTATTTGTTTATTTTATTTTATTTAATTATCATTGCACAAATTAGAAGTCAGGTCTTGACACAATATAGTAGGTCTTTATTAGCGCATCTCCTCTTAATGAAAAATGTATGCCAAATACTTCTTAAATTAACTAAAGCTTGTGGAGGCAAGACTCGGCAACAGTTATGGTAAAATGTGGATATTGTTCTATATCTTTAAATCGCTACTTTCCAAGAGTTTTATGACGCCGTCAATAGGAAAAATGTTACTTAATTAATCTCTTCTAACTTGGACCATCCTGATAAAGTAATAGAATTGCAGTGAAAAGTGCATATCCAACATAGCCGAAAAACTATCTAACACAATAAAATTAATACTTTCAAAATGTACCGTTTCAATTCAAATCACTAACTTTTCTATATAAATGTATCTATCATGACGGCAGATAATACTCAGTCCCTTTTTTCGAAAATTGTCTATTCTAAGTAACTATCAACGCATAGCCGGAACTGGTAAATAAACAAATCTGAAATTGCTAATACTTATTTATTATTCATTTTAATATGAAGGCATAATTTTTTTTATGAATATGATGGGAGGTATAGCTTATTTTACAAGTAAAAGTAATCATCGACTGCGATGATAATTATTAAGGAATGTTTTTTTAAACAATGTGTTATTTTTACAATAACAACAATATACGTGTACAGTCTCGATGTTTTTGGAAAATTATTTAATAATACTTAAAGAAATACTTGCATGTACAAAAATAATCGTCTTAAATAATATTTTTAGGCGTCTCTCTTAACTTGGACCAACGCGGAGAGGTGAGAGGGCTGTCCTGTGCGAGGAGGGCTAAGCGTGCCCTATAATAATTACCGCAATGATTGCTGGCTCTACTGCACTTGATTTACAGAAGTTCAAGGGTTCTTTGGACTGAGACGTGATTTATGAGCTCAAGTGATGAACAGTCTTACTACTGTTTCAGCGATTATTATCATAATGAAGGATAGTCTTACGCTTCAGCGTCTATTACCAATCCGTAATCACCGTAAAAATACGTTTTAGTATTTTTTGTACCGAACTTCGTTGAAAAGTATATGTAGAAGCTTTTTCCCGCGGTTTCGCTTGCTTCTCATTCGGATGGTTACATGGCGACTGTATCTTGCATTTCGCGAGATCTGTTAAAAAGAAAACTTAAGCCTAAAGATTGAACTTCAAGAACGGATTCTTGGACTTAATTCGTTAGGCTTGCCTTATTTTATCTTCATCGGTTCAGTAGTTTAAGCGTGAATGTATGACCGACAAAGTTAGAGACTGACAGATAGACAGAGTTACTTTTGTATGCAATACAGATATAATGTACATAGGAAAAAATAGGTGCAATGGAGAAACGAAAATGCGGATCTAAATCTGCCTAACTACCAAAGTTGGACTATGAAGTGCTTTATTAATTTGCATTCTTGGAACAGCATTCTGCAGAATAGCGCATAGCAATTTTTCAGTAGCCCCACCCAAGCTGCAGCCTGGGCTGGGCCCGTAATAGCTGTAATTCGGGTCGTTCCTACTTGCGGCTATTTCTGAACTGGCACAGCCACTTGCTCGCTAATGTTATAATAAAATATTGTATTTTCACACGAAACGTCCACTTGGCTTACTTCGTATTGAAGTGGGTTTAACAAGTTGTGCTCGATATAATTGGTGTAACTAAGTCTTTGGATCTGTGATTTTGAAGAAAAAGTGGAAGCTCAACTTTGTCCCATGTTCGTTGGTGGCCTTAAATGTAATGCACCTTAGCGGCCGATAACGTAAGTATCAATTAATCAATCATACCATTACGCCCGTAATCCCCGAAGGGGTAGGCAGAGTTCTAACAGCGATAAGTACCTTAAACCACATTCAGACAATTTTTTTTTGGCTTACGTACCTAAAAGTCGGCTAATGGTGTATAGTGTATTCATTTTGTGATCGTGTACGCGAGGAGTTAGCCACTTGTCACTTCTTTCCACAGCTGTTCATCTAATCCAATTTTATTTTAAGCTAATATATCAGCACACTAGCAGCGCCCCGCGGTTTCACCCGCGTAGTTCCCGTTCCCGTGGGAATATGGGGATAAAATATAGCCTATGTTACTTCCGGATAATGTAGCTTTCCAATGGTAAAATAATTTTTGAAATCGGCACAGTAGTTTTTGAATTTATTCTTTACAAACAAACATACACACACACAAAAATACAAAAATACAAATCTTTCCTCTTTATAATATTAGTATAGATTAATTTCTAACTAAATGCATGTTACTGCTTATTATCTTTGAATGTTGTGACCATCTTTATTGTTCTCATCCATGGATATACCGTTTAAGGACACACTTTATGCTCATGGATGAGAACAATAAAGAAAGCATACCCAAACGTGTCCTTAACCCTATTTTGAATGACGTACCCATCAACATCTTTAACCGTGTTTTAAACATTCTATTACTCTAATTGACTGAACTCACACGCATCAGTGGTCAAATTATCGCTTCCAAACAGCGAATAATAACAACGGATATGAGTTAGCGTTTGCTGGCCCGGTTAATCCGGCTAAAAGCTTTTGCATACCGGATATTGCAATCGCATAGAGTATCAAAGGTGAATCTGGGACTTGAGGAAATTGGCAGACTGAGTAATGAACGTGACAATGGAACATGACGGCTAGCTAGTAAATAGGATTTTTTTACTAGTACAAAAAGAATTTTTGTACTGTGGAAAAGTAAATGCATGTACGTAGGTATATAAATATATTGCATTTCTGGCTTTTGCTCGCAGTTCTACCTGCGAGATTGTCGATTTATTACAGAGAATATTCGCGTTGTATGTATGCATGTCATATATGCGTTATACAGGATATATTTTTTTATATAATGACAGCCCTATGCTATTTTCAACGACTTCAAAAAAAGGAGGAGGTTCTCAATTCGACCGTATATATTTTATCCTTAAAGAAGAATATTCATCTGATGATTATTGATCTGATGAAATAATATATGCTTCATCATCATCATCATCATCATCAGCCTGTTGCAGTCCACTGCTGGACATAGGCCTCTCCAAATGTTCGCCACTCTGATCGATTTTCGGCTTCTCATCCAGCTCCTGCCAGCCGTCTTGCGCAAATCGTCACTCCACCTGGCCTGAGGGCGTCCTACACTACGTTTTCCGAGGCGCGGAATATGCTTGAGTGTTTTTAAAATCGAGTAAGTAGTGGTTTAAGCGTGATAACACAACAGATAGACAGGCAGGGCAGATACCTTCGAATTACTAATGTTTAAGGTTTTTGTATCCCTACAGGTGCCATCATACTAGTGAGCGATCCAGGATGTTGGTTCTGGGACGTCAACAAGGTTTTACGTACTTAAGTAGTAGTATTTAGAGGGTAGGATCGGGGTGGAAATATTTTTTTGGGATGATGAGCTACTGTGGAAGGATTTAGGAGTCGCGGAAGGCCTAGGGTCACCTGCCACGACCAGATTTGTTGTGTGTTAACAGAAGATGATGTTAGCAGCCATAATAATCGTAAAGCTTGTATGAAAAGGATCATGAAAGTTGAAGAAGCAAGTGAGGTGTATAAGGATTGTGCCATATGGCGTTTGGTTCTCTCTGCCTATCCCGCTAGGGAAGTGGCGTGAAGTTTAGATAGTTTAGTTTTGAGCTCCTCATGGATTGCGGGAAAACATCATGATGAAATCTGTCCAACCAAATAGGTGTGGTTGTGTTATCACGCTCAAAATCTGTACCACCACATATTAAGAAACGAATAGAATAAATCTGGTCTTCTCTACAGGTTTCCAATAATAAACTCCCAATTAGTAAATATTTTAAAAGAGGGCCTAATTATGATCGTGGTCACACAACACATCCAAATAAGATAAAGTATTTTACAAGCAAAACGCCGAATCTTGTTAGCCCTGAATGCTCAAGTTATTACTTTATTAATATTGAGATTTATAGATCCACATTTGAAGAAGTAAATAATTTGATTAAGAAGTCTTTTCATCATCAGCCTTTTATCATCCACTGCTGGACATAGGCCTCTCCTAAAACACGCCACTCAGCACGATATGCGGCTATCCTCGCCCGCCACCCTGCGGAGATCATCTTCCCAACTAGTCTGAGGGCGTCCTACACTACGTTTGCCGATACGTGGTCTCCACTTCAGAACTCGTCTGCCCCAACGGTTATCCGTTCTGCGGGTGATATGGCCGGCCCACTGCCACTTCAGCTTGCTAATCCGGTGGGCTATGTCGATTACTCTTTTTGTCTATGTCGGATCACATCGTTTCTTATGCGATCCATAAAAGAAACTCCGATCATAACCCTTGTCATAGCTTGCTAAGCGACTTTAAATTTGTGGACCAGTCCTGTAGTGCGCGTCCACGTTTCTCTTTTAATTGTGAACATTTAAGGTGAAATTTTCATATATTATTGCATATATACGTATATATGCACGTAGGTATATATCTATGTATATATGCACGGCGGTGTATCTGTCCATGTTCGTCCAATCTAGTTAAAACTTAATTGTTGGGGGTAAAATAGTTTTTTTTATTTATATTTAGTGACTTGAACTCCCTAAATCTGTTCAATAGGTATAAACAGGACTTTAAAGCCCTTAAAAAAAAAACGAACCCTGCACTGGCTCCTTGACGTTTAAATTAAAATGCATTGTAGTTAAAAATAAAAAAGAAGCGCTGAACGTTTCGTCTGCATTGCTCGTTATCTCTAACGTCATCTAAGTTCCTGATTGGCCAACTGCCTTCAGTTCGCAAGGTCACCCCTGTCATGCAACCCAGTATTCGACATAAAACAATTTCAGTATCAAAGTCCGGTACAATCATACCAATTTGAGTACACATGTAACTTTCGCCTAATATGTGGCTAGCTCACCATAATGCCGAAGTTCTGGCAGTTTCGAGAATGTCAAACTCATTATGTAGAAGTTTGCAGTAAGTTTGGACACGTCACCCTAGTTTTTATGAATTATTAGAAAGTAGGAAACCTTATGACGTCATGCCATGTTTGTCTATGCTCATGTTTGTCACTAAGAGAATCTCTGTAAAAATATATTTAGGCATAGAAAATGAATTTTCGTCAATAAAATTTTATAGGCTACTATTGAGATACAAAAAAATATTGCTTAGGTACCTATGTATTTTTTCTTTTGTTCAACAAACTAAAAATAATGAAAATACAGCGTGTTAAATTACCGCGTGACGTCACTAGGTGTATAAAATTTTACCGTCTAAGTGACGTAAAGCGCTAAATAAGCGCTAAATTTCAGATCTTTGAAGCGCTGTCTTTGTCAATTTTCAAGTATCAGTTATAGCAAAAAATACGTGTTCAATATAATCATTTAAAAGGTGTAGGTATGATAACAGAACGAGGCGAGTTGGTTTTAAACCAGGGCACATACCTCTGAATTTTTTAAATCTACCTACCTACCTACTAGCGGTAAGGGAAAACATTATAATGAGACCTGCACATTCAAACAACGTGTTATCATTATCCAAATTGTCTGGTTCCCCTATCTAAGGGTTACAAAATTCAGATTGACAGTCGCATCAATGGAATTACCAGATTCTGATGACTGGCCCGTTGGTCGAGTGGTCAGAGACCCTGGCCACGAAACCAAGGGTCGCGGGTTCGAATCCCGCTAGGGGCAAATATTTCGTGTGATGAACATGGATATTTGTACTCGAGTCATGGATGTTTATAAACGTATTTAAGTATGTCTATCCGTTCACCTAGTATCCATAGCACAAGCTTATAAGCTTAGTTTGGAACTAGGGAATTGGTGTGTCAGTCTGAAGAATTTATTATTATTTTTAGTGCAAAATATTTTTTCTCAGCAAAATGCTGGTATTTTATACCACTTACGGGCTTAGCCAAGTAGGTGGTATACATATATATATATATTTATTTAGCTGTAGTCAGTCGTTCTGTTAGTTTCGATAGCTCCATCTTCTATTTGCAGAAATTTCCTAACTATTCGACAAGTATTTAAAATAGCGGCCTTTTGCATTTGTATATAAGTATTAGGTTTCAGATCAATTAATTTTAAACTGTGATGAAGATACGTTGGGATTATGCCGGTTGTTGATAAAACTATGGGTACTATGTATACTTTCTGTTGTTTCCAGATTCTGCTTACTTCGTCCTTTAGGTCCGTGTATTTATGTATTTTTTCAGCTATTGTTTTTTGTAGATTGTGCGTGTTGGGAACTGCGATGTCAATAAGGTAAGTTGTTTTATTTATTTTATCTTGTAGGGTAATATCTGAGCAGTTAAAGTGAATGGTTCTATCAGTAAGTATCGCGCGGTCAAAATACATCTTATGAGTGCTATTTTCTAATATTGGGTTAGGGTTGTATTGGTAGTATGGTGTGAATGTGTTTGATATGAGTTTGTGTTTTAGTGCAAGTTTCTGATGAATTATGTTAGCAATTTGATTGTGTCTATGTGTATAGTCTGTTTGTGTGAGGTTAGGGCATGCTCCGGTTATGTGCTGGATGTTTTCAGAGTGTATGTGACATTTTCTGCACCTGTCGTCTGTAACTGTGGGATCTTTAATTATATGTTTTCTGTAATTTTTTGTGTTAATAATTTGGTCTTGTATTGCAATCATAAAGCCCTCAGTCTCCGGAAACAGACTTCCTATTGTAAGCCATTTATTAGAAGCTACAGGGTCAATGTGGGGTTGTTCCAAGTCATGGGGGTGCCGTCCGTGCAGAGCTTTCTTTTTCCACTGTTCTATTCTAGATTTTTCTAAGTCGGTTTCTGTGTTGAGTATCAAATCTTCTGTTAAATTTAATGGAGTGTATTTTATGTCATTGCGGACTATTGCTGCATGTATGTCGCTGCTATTAGACTTCTGTTGGAAAAATGCCTTTAGGTTGATAATTTGTTTTATCCAGAGTGTCTCTATGCTAATGAGACCTCTCCCACCATTTTGCTATTTGAGCGTCATCCTTTCTATTGCAGACTTTGGGTGTAAGCAGTTGTTTTTAGTTAAGGTAGTTCTGGTGGTAATTTCTATTTGTTTTATGTCAGTTTTAGTCCATTTGATAATGCCAAAAGAATAAGTAAGAATAGGTATTGCATATGTGTTGATTGATTTTATTAAGTTTTTTCCGGTTAATTTACTTTTGCATAGAACATTTACTCTACGTTTATATTCATGTCTAAGAGATGTTTTAAGTTTTACGTGGTCTAACCCCTTTGATTGATGGTAGCCTAGATATTTGTATAGTTCATTTGGCTCCATAGCCTTTATCTTGTCTTCGTTGTCTAGTTCGTAATCACCTGGCCTGATTTTACCCTTAGTTATATGGATGGTTCTACATTTATCTAATCCAAACTGCATATTAATATCCCTACTAAATTCTTCTGTAGTATCAATCAGAGTTTTCATTTCATTTTCAGATCTTGAGTACAGTTTAATGTCATCCATGTAGATAAGGTGTGAAATAAGTGTCTCCTTATTGTCATATTTTAGGCGGTATCCGGTTCTACATTGACGTAACATTTGAGATATTGGGTTAAGAGCGAGACAGAACCACATGGGACTTAGGGAGTCACCCTGGTATATACCTTTTTTTATAACTATTTCTCGTGTAATTATATTGTTTAAGTGTAAGTTTGTCCTCCATAGCGTCATTATACTTTGTAAAAACTCAATAATTACTGGATTTATTTTATATATCTGCAAGATACGTATAAGCCAAGAGTGCGGAATACTGTCAAATGCTTTCTTATAATCTATGAAGGTACAGTGTAAATTTCTTTTGTTTGATGTTGCATGTCGGTGAATTAAAGAATCTATAATAAGTTGCTCCTTACATCCCATGTGGCCCCGTCTACAACCCTTTTGTTCCTCTGCAAGTATGTTATTGGCTTCAATATGAGTGGTGATTTTTCGAGTAATTGCTGAGGTAAGAATTTTATATATTGTAGGCAAACAGGTAATCGGTCTATATTGTGATGGCTGTGAAGTAAGTTCACTTTTAGGCAGCAAATATGTTATACCTTTAGTAATGAAATTTGGTGTATTCTGTTGTCCATTAATGATCTGAGTTAGGTTTTTAGCTAAAATATTGTGGAGTGTATGAAATTTTTTGTACCAGAAATTATGTATTTTATCTATTCCAGGAGATTTCCAGTTGTGTAGCCGTGATGTAACATTTTGAATATCTGACCCTGTGATCTCTTCAAATTTCATTTCTTCTAGTGATTCCCATCTGTTCTCTTCTTCCTTTATCCAATATGCCTGTTCGTTATGTTCTACTTCTGACTCCCAGATATTCCCCCAAAATTGCTCTAGATCTTCTTTTTTCGGTATTTCTTTTTCATCAGTACTTCTATTGTTATCTGTCTTTTGCGAATTTAGCTGTCTATAAAATAATTTTTCATTGTTGTTGAATAGAATGTTATCTTTCTTCCTCTGTAGTGCCTTTTTATATCTTGCAAGCCTATGGGCTTTTAGTGCTAATTTTTGTTTCAGAGTGTCCAGATATTCTTCAGGTTTTCTGTTGTCACTTTCATGTTTACTATGTACTTTTAAATTTTTAAATATGAATTCTACTCTATTAATTACCTTTTTAGATCTATTGTTGTTTATGTACTGAGTTAATTTACCTATGTCTGACCGTAACTGAACTATGTCTTTTTCTAATCTAATTTTCCAGGCTGGCTGTCTGCCCCTATTGCTCTGCGGCTGGTGCGTATCTCCAACTTTGCAGCCAAGCTCCCGGGTTATAACTAATGCACTACAATAGATGAGAGTATGAATATCAACTAGTTGAGAGTCATCTGAGAAACACTCGTTCAATATTGTATGGTTAAATAGGTGAATTAAATGTGAGAGTTGTTTGCTGTCTTTCAGTTTTGGTAATTTAGGTCTAAGCATAGGGTCTGTTCCTGAATATTCCAGTAAAGCAGTCTTTAACTTTTCTAATAAGCCTTGCGTAGTGTCATCTGAAAGAGGTGTAGGTTCTAGGGTTTCGATATCATTTTCCATGAGGGTAATTACAGTTTCCGTTTGTGTGGATGCGTGTGAGTTTGGTATTGATGTGAGTTGTGTGCTAGGTAGAGAAAAGAGATTAGGGTTAGAATATGTCGGTTGCGAGTGAGACTGCGATATATTTGGTGGAGCTATAGTAGCTGTAGACTCAGGTGGTGTAGTAAATGGTGCGGGAGAATCTGTTTGTTCTAATTCCATTCTGACTTGTTCTTTTATTTGGGCAAGTGTCTCTTCAGATATCATTTTGTTCCTAATTATTACTCGTCTTTGATCTGAAACCCTTTGTTCGGTAACGTTGATTCCGGGGTATTGTCTTGTGAAGTGCTGGTGGAGTAATGTTCTATAAACAGTCATGTCGGTTTCAAGTTTGGTAACACGATAGTATGTGCGCATGATGAATAGGTTTACATCATTGGTCCATCTCATGCGCACGCGGGCTTTACCGGCCTTGGTGGACGCAGGTTGAAAAGCACTAGCTTCCTGCGCAACACATAAGGTCGGACTAACGGAGGTTGCTCGTGATGAGCTAATCGACTCTGTGAGTGTAGACGATGGAGTCGCTGTTCTTGTGTCGGGGTTGGGTGATATACCTACAACAGTTCGAGTCTGGGTAGGTAGTGGCGATATGTTGCCCCCCCCAGAGTACGAGGGGCAGCCCGAGCTAGGCTCGGGGCGGGATTCTCCAGTGGGATTGCCACTGGTACCCGCCTGGGGAACTCTACTTCTAGTTAGTACCATTTTCATATCGCAGAGTACCTGAACCTTGTTGGCCACATAAGTTTCATTAGTATGCGTGTCCGCCCCCCACGTGGATCTGATATTCAACCCGGACGTAAGGTAGGGTTTTAGGGGGCTTATTATTATTATTATTATTTATTATTATTAGATTCGCTAAAACCTCTAAAACCACGGTCTAATCGGACCCCAACTAAGTACGGGACATAACGCTAGGATGATGATGTTTTTCATGATGAATGATAAATAGAATAATATAATCACAACCACACATGATGACATACCCTATTTATCCCAATAATGAGCATGTTCAAAGCCCAAAATATGTAAATGAACAGGATATACATTCTAATAAAAGATAGTGACGTATGCAAATGCTTTAGTGCCTAACTTAAGTAATACAAAAATTTGTTTTGAAGCAATGACGTCAATTTGGCAGTGCCTTGACCGACCTTCGTCAGTCCTTGGAATTGTGAACTTAAATTAATATAAAGTTAAAGCTCTTTAGTTCTATTGCCTTCGATTGACTTGAATGGCGCGAGTTTTTTGTATACGAGTAGGTACTAGCTTTTGCTAGCGGCTTTCCTCGCGCCAATTTGGTTTTGATTGATAAAATAACTATTTAGAATTGAATTACTCACTTAACTTGTAGTCAAATTCCCTAGCAGCGTAGACTGAGAGATCGTAGCGCTATATTACACCCTCAATCTCTTTTTTGACATTTATAATTCTATTTGCATATGTTCTTAAGGTTAATATTAGTCCTAACATCACTTTTACACGACCAATTTGGTCGTGATAAGTAAGTCGGAGCCCTCCGCGAAAAATAAAGTTGTTGTATGTATGTATTATTAATCGTAAATGTATGTATTAATCTGAAAATTTAATGAAAAATCAAACAAATTTAACAAATGTCCTAACAGATTATAAATACGGTATTTAAAATTAAAAAAAAATTTACACACGAGAGCACTTCAGGCTAAACACTCCGGAGTCTTATGTGGTTGTAATAAAGGCTGTTCCGCAACAAAAATGTATAGCCTGATGTGCTGTCGTTTGTACCCTTTTTCACCTTTAAAGGGATTATTTGTAAATCACGACACATGTTACAAGTAATTCGATGTATACAGAAACATTGTCTTTTGTCACGTGGAATCTTTGAATTTTGTCGGTAAAAGAGGAGGCTTTTTTCTTACAAGGCGTATGCATTTACGCGCCTTTACGCCGTCTGGGGGAACGGCGTGCTGTGTGGGACTCACCCGCCGTAAAGAAATACAGGGACGGGAATACCCACCAAATCCCGCGGCGCTCCTCATCGCTCGAGTGGAGGGACCGTGGGAATCGTAATATGTCAATAGCCCCACCAGCGAACGGCCGGCTAGATAGCTGGCAACAAATATCTACCACTTATACTACTACGAGCCGAGCCATTCCCGTCTGACGGCGATGGAGATGCGTGCAATGCTGATGGTGGCGCCCCCGCGCCCACCAGCTAGGTACTGATCTCCGTTAGAAGAGGAAGTCTACTTTATTGCAAACACACAAACATACATATGTTTTCTCTTCATAATATTAGTCTACAAGTATGGTGTATAACTAATTTGTGAAATTGCTTTTACTACGAAATTCTATTAGCAAATTGAAACATAACGTTTTTGTAAGACTTGCGGTAAAAAAGTTTTGTCATATCTCTATTCATAGAAGGTAATTTCAATAACATCGAAGTTATGAAAAAACGTATAAAGTTATAATGGGATTGCAAAACTTAGTTGTGGTTGTAATTTTTGTTGTTGAACAAGAAATCTAAAATACAAAATTGTTAGCGACACGCTTATAAGATATAACTAACGATAAACATCTTATCTTATTTTATCTTTGTATGTATCTATATCTACATACAAATACTGTAAGTATTACACTAATCATTACCATTATACATATATTTTTCGTAGCCTACCTATTGTACCTACCTAAGGTACTCACTAGAAATTGAAACAAAGGATAGGTATCCAAAGACATTTCTCATTTATATTGTGCATTTTTGCTTTATGTTGGTCTGGGCCTTTAAAAGAATGTGCCAACTGTGTTTCTTGTCTAGCATGTCGTAAAAGGCGACTAATGGTATGTCGAGATTTGGATATGTGATTATGTAGGCAATGAGCTAGCCACTTGTCACTACTCTTTTACAATTTTCCATCTAACCCAGCCCAGTTTTATTTTTGACTCAACGTGGATAAAGGGTCATGCTGCCCCTTTGACTCTGACTACACCTTCGGGGATTATGAGCGTCATGTTATGTATGTATGTATGTACTTCATTAGCTTTCGCACAAAACGCAATATAGGTAGACATTTATCAGTATAGATATAGGTATTAAATTAGGATTTTTCCTGTGCCATGATATGTTTAACAGATGGTGACTGACTAGCCCGCCCAAACTAGTTCAATTTGAAAAATCAACGAGTATGTTTTCGGAATACACGGAATATTGTTTACTCGGACGAGAATCAAATCCAGAAACATTCATGTTCCCACGAAATCTAGTTTCCACTGCACCATCGAGGTCATAAGAAATATTAAGATTATTTATATCACAGAAAACAACGACTTGCTATCGCGGAGCAATGAAGATATTAATAAAATAAATAGGCAAATAAAATTATCTGGATCAGAAATAAAGTAACCAGATGCCGCAGTATAGAATAGTTATTACCAGACAATCAAAAATACTATTGATTAAACTTTTAGACCTAAAACAACACAACTTTATTTTGGGTACCAAAAATTACTTATCTCAATAGTTATGTTGGAAAAATATTTAAACGGACAGATTAAAACTAAGAAAACGGTTGATATCCGACAGCGTAAAAGCAAAAATAAAGATTAATAGATATTATTCGATATTTTGAATTTATAAGCTCTGATATTGAGCTTATAAATAGTTTTCCCACCAATCTTTGTACCCGTTGTGGGTACCCATTTTATGGTTTAAATTGCGCTTCCTAACGTGAAGAGCGTAGGTTCGATCAGAATAAAGAGTTGTTGCTATTAGTTTCGGGTCTCGGTGTTGACACTTCCTTGTTTTTGATTACATAATATTATGGCATAAACTACTACATATTTACTTAATTCACACGCGTGAACCATCGCAGTGCATAATAGGCTAAATTGGATTATGACTGTACACTTATGATTACATAGACTTATAATAAAAGCGGAGTTGCTTCACTGTTGTTTATTTTACTGTGCAGTTAGCCTTGCTAAGCTAAGACAGGTACCTACATAAAACAAATTATGCGCGCCAGGCTTGGAAATAAAAACGTCCATAACTTAGATCTGCTACAAAATCAAAAATGTTGCCATCTTGGCGGTTTTACCCCAAGATGTAGTAAATCTTTTATTTTTAGGCAAACCTATGGTTTCAATGTGCAGGATGCATCAGTTATTAGCGCTATCATTCTAGGAGGGTTATCAGCACTAATTTATCAAAATCTTTACTCGCAAAAAATAATTGTTTCCTAATTTTAAATTGATTTTCGTAATAATTTTCCCCAACTTAGCTTTGTCATAATATACTTGTAGGAGTCGCGGAAGGCCCCGGCTCACTTACCACAACCAAATTGGTCGTGTATTAACAAAAGGCGATGTTAGGAGCCATAAAAACCGTAGAGCTTGTATGAAAAGGATCATGAATGTTAAAGAAGCAAGTGAGGTGTGTCAGGATCGTGCCATATGGCGTCCGGTTCTCTCTGCCTACCCCGCTAGGGAAGTAGCGTGAAGTTTAGTTAGTTAGTAAATATGCTTTCTATCACTCCACTTCGCTGAAATTTGGCACGCTTAAGGTATAAACCATGAGAAGGGACTGGCTACTTTTCATCCCGAAAAAAAATAAAGATCTCATAGTGTACAAGACTCTGTAACAGACCGAAATTCACGGCCCTTGAGCCATTGACAAAAGCTAGTCTTTCCATATGTACATACAAACATACATAAGGTAATCCCCGAAGGGGTAGGCAGAGTCAAATAGGTAGCAAGTCCCTTTAACCACACAACTGGGCTGGGCTAGATGGAAAATTGTGAAAAGTGTCACAGGTAGCCAGCCCGTCGCCTAAGCAATGACTTAAAACGAATACCATTAATAGTACATAAATAAAAACCGATACACCAATAGTCGTCTTTTATGACATGCTAGGCAAGGAACACAATAGGCACGTTCTTTTTAGACTGACATGGGACTTTCAACTCTCTCCATATGTTCAAGTTGTTTATGCTGATAATGGCAACATTGAAAATCAAATAAAGCCAACCCAACAAAAATATAGACGGTAGACATGAACTCGTCGCGTTTGCATGATTTACTTTCCTATCTACCCGCAAACTTCATATTTCCGTGCATTCGAATGAAAAATTGGTCGTATAAAACTTGTAGACGTATCAGGGGACATACTGTTGTAGTCATATTGTATGATGTATAGATCTTTAAGCTACAAGCGTTATTTATTTTCGTACACACCGAAGCGGTGGTAGTTTAGTAAACACATGCCTCATATGCAAGGCGTTTTGATTCAAATCCAGAATGTGTTACTGTACCTAACTAACTAAACTTCACGCCACTTCCCTAGCGGGGTAGGCAGAGAGAACCGAACGCCATATGGCACGATCCTTACACACTTCTCTCGCCTCTTCAACATTCATAATTTTAATGTACCTATTTAATAAATACATACTTAGGTTTGAAACCTACGTATTAATCAAATGGCATAATCGAAGAATATTATGAAAAACCGGCCTATTAAAATGACAATGGTTGAACCATGATTCAAATTGCTTGATTGCCTTGGTTTCTGAACTAGACTTGCTAAACCTAGCATTTTTAGAACTGGACTTAGGCATGCTATGCTGATAATAATGTTAGGTATAACATAAATGACGGTGAGTCTCAAGTGCATAATCACACTTTTGGAAGCGACTTATTTGTCTTATCATATTTCGAAAGGGTAGGTACCTCATCATCTTCCTAGCGTTATGTCCCGTGCTTAGACGACGTAAGGGTCCGCTTAGACCATGATCCAGGGTTTGACGAGTCTGGTAATTACATTGAAGCGATTGCCGATCTGACCTTCGTAACCCTAAGTTAGGGGAACCAGTAAATTTTTGGATCATGGTTACAAATCCAAAGTTGTTTGAATTTGCAGGTTTCATCTCAATGTTTTCTTTCACCGTCGAGCTTGTGGTATAAAGGCGTACATTGATTTGAAATATACAGAGCTACGTGCCCGGGTTTGAACCCGCACTCCTCGGTTAAGAGGGGCGTGTCCTTACCTCTAGAGCTACCACCGCTCTAAAGGTAAGGCTCTAAACCTATTAATGAAAAATCTACATATTGACAGCTTATAAGGCGGAATATTTTACTCCCCTTTCTTTCCCCTTCAGATGCGCGCTACTGAAAAGAGCATTCGGTAATATCACTCTCTCCATATATCTTATGTAAATATCAAACCCGTAAAAGTGCTGTCTGCAAAAAATACTTTTACAAAATACGGCAGCTGTATGCTGCCCAATTTCCATTTTTGGTATACGTATGCAGAATATGCAGGCTGCAAAATTTAACTAACGGTCATACATGTTGTTTGCTTGTATTTAAAAATATTCAAACGTAGAATACTACCTATCAGATTTTAACAAATGAGGTATCATTTGCTATTGTTCGCTGGGAAATAGGTTACATTTCAATCAAATTTAAAAGAGTTGCGTCACTTCCAGGATTATCAGGACCAGAATCAGAATTTTTAAGCCCTCGAAGTTTGTTTTGTTATCTGTGTAGCCAAAGTAGGTAAGACCTACTTAAAATAAGGGCAAATGTTAATTGCAAGTTCTTCAACTAAAACTGCAGTCTGCAGTATGCACTCGCTCCAACGCCGAATTACTTAGCGATGCGAAACTATTTGGTGTTAATACAGAAGAAAATTGTTTTAAAGCAAATAACGAGGCGAATTAAGTGCCGTAGCCTATTTGAGGGTCGCCATAAATAATTCATGAACGGTTAGTTTCAGGATAAAGTATGATTAAGCGTCTCCCTATAGGTATCCGAACGGTATTGCTAATTGAATTGGAACTTTCAGAGTTTTTGAGAGAGTCTATTTTTCAATGTCATTTTTGCGAGACGTTGTAATTAGCTTGAAGTTATTTGCGTTAAACGGTTATTCCTGCTTGAAACTTAAAAGATTGTAAGTCTGACGCCTTGTTAGTGACGTCTGTAAAGAACCTTATAAATTACGGTCACTCTCAATGTACAGTGCAACGTGCACCGCTTCAGGTACCTCAGTACCTGGAGCCAGGTACTGTTGGTAGGTAACCAGGTAGTTATTATATCTAACTCGAAATGAGGCATTCTACAAAACTTGAAACTCTATGTGATTATCAAATTATTTACATTAAAAGCTTCTTGTCTTAATTAAATTAAATAATGAAATTGTGCCACTGAACTAACTACTACTTTATTTTTGGACAATGAGTATCTATGTATAATAAAAATCGTAAAACTCGGTAGATGCATTTTGCATATTGTAAAATCGTCGTTTCATCGAATGCTTTTACAGTGGCTAGGTGTAAAATGCAGTTTATGTAGTTTAATATAAAATAAGCTTAGCTATTCTTTGTTTGTTTATTGCTGTATCGATATACAAAGAATAGCTTATAATAATCGTGGCATGACAAACTTGAAAAATGTCATGCACCTACGAAGATATACACTGCAATGTTTATTGAAGTGACTATAGAAGACTGTCTGGGCCGAGCTTTCACGCAAGCTTTTAACGTAGCTCCGTAGTAGTATTCATAATATCATAAAGTAAATTTCAAATACCTATTTTTTACAGAATCTATATAGAAAATTTCCATATTGGTATAGTAGAGTGCAGGTGTGGCTGAAATTGTAAGAAAACGTTGATTA
Organism: Glyphodes perspectalis; assembly: GCA_951394215.1. NCBI lineage: Eukaryota > Metazoa > Arthropoda > Insecta > Lepidoptera > Crambidae > Glyphodes > Glyphodes perspectalis. Next base: position 14,134,308 of record OX596208.1, on the reverse strand, counting down.
AGGAATATTATGAGCGTTGGTTGACTGGCCCGTTAGTCTAGTGGTCAGAGACCGACTGGCCACGAAACTAAGGTTCGCGGGTTCAAATCCCGCTAGGGGCAAATGTTTCGTGTGATGAACACGGTCATTTGAACTCGAGTCATGGATGTTTATAAACGTTAAACTTAAGTATGTCTATCTGTTCACCTAGTATCCATAGAACAAGCATAAGCTAGAGAAATTGGTGTGTCAGTCTGGATAGTAAGGTAATTTATTATTATTATATTATTATTGGTAGCTCAACGGTAAGGATATGCATAAGAAATCCGAGGGGCGATATTTTATACATCCCACATGCCTGTGGGATTTTCAAATCAATCAATTCAAGTACGAATATGAATAGATCCGTCCACATCTAAATCTATGACAGTCTAAAGTCGAGCCCATAAATAAATATTATGGGTAGTAAGTATAATCCAATTTATCTGCTTCATTTATCTATGGTTTATATAATAATCCAAGCTTATGGTCCAAGCGGACCCCGCTTAGAGAATCGGCATTCGCTTGTATGTCTGTACATAACGCCATTTAATTAATCTTCTACAAAAACAGTTCCTGAATTGAATACCTCCAGAGCATTTTATAATCAAAGGGCTACTAAAATAGCCTCAAATCAGACAGGGCACCGTTGGCCAAGGATGGTGTGATGGTTGGTGGAGGCAAGGTCGGAAATCTCCCATCGATTAAGGCTCGCACGCAAATCTGCTACCCTTGACACACTAACGGGCAGTGGCCAGCTCGATATGTACCCGAAATTATGTAGGCCAGGACGTAGGGCCAGTGTTGCACTACTGTCGATAGTTGACCTCGAAAATTGTTTGGAAATTGAGAGCACTATCGATAATATCGCAAGGAGTCTTTACTACTGAAAGTATTGGTTGATCTAAGCAAAACACGGTTTCTCAAAATCTGCCAATATGCTTAAAGTCCATATTTTGCACTTTATCTCAGTATATAAAAGTAATATAAAACGATTGATAATGTATAATTATATTATTGATAATCGAACAAGCCATTACTATTAACAATGACATTACTTATTATCGATATCACTAAACAAATTGTTATTTGTGTAAGTAATGGCATTACTAACACAATAACACACTATTGATCTTATTTTATCTGTTGACATCTATAGTATCGATACTTGCGCGATACCGATATGCAGCACTAGTAGGTATAAAATATTGTTTTCCAGCGGAAACCGACTAAGCCGTAGTAGGCCAGATTGATGGTTGAAATTGGAACTAAGGGGTCACTGTCTTATCGGTTTGCTGAAGTATACCATGAAATATCTCATGACAATGAGGGGTTTTAAAAATACAAAATCCCCTAGGTAGCACGAGGGAATCGCGTGGTCTTATCACTGTCACTATTGGCTCCTTGTTGACAGAATGAGAGTTTGTTCTGACAACTAACCAATGAGGAGGGTGACAAGACTGCACGTCACAGTTACGCCATCTTTTGGATGTTTCAATTCAAAAAACCCTCATTTATGTCATACCACCTCTGACATGATACGCATATGCCTTCTTCAGTCCATCTTGAGTAAAAAGTCGATCAATCAGTGACAATCTCGTATCCACTATATCCAACAAAGACTACTATTCTCCTAATAATATAAACGTTTGTATATTTATTTCAATGACGCTTAAAAAAAACTTAGTCCCATTTTTGTGTTCTCGTGGTAAAATCCGAGAGTTTAGGCAGACACTAGTGAGTGTTTAGAAAAAAAAGTCGATTGAATATAGAAAAAATGCATTTTGACCGTTTTTGTACTTTTTTAACGTTTTAAAATGCTGAATGGATTCCATATCTATTCTCATTCTCTATTCAGTCTCTACAGACTTCTTCTAATAAGTCTAAAGAACTTTCCGGAAATATTTTAATGAACAGAACTTAGTAATTCATTCTAAAATAAATGGCGTGTTAAAGAAATATCAAGTAGAGTAGTACACCAGTCAAGATTAAAAAGTCGTAGTTTTGTAGAGAATGATCTACTATTTCGAAGAAATAGACTTTATACTCATTTAACAGTTTTCGGAATGACTTTGAAAATAAGAAAAACAATGATTTCAAAAAGAAATGAAAAAATGGCGACGTTCTTTGTATTTATCGTCTAAATAATATGTCGTATTTTGAATTTAACCTTTATAGCGACATAAAGGTTAATATTACATTCTAAACTATTGTTGCTGATAGTAAATAAGTAGTACCTATTTAATTTTATGATTGATCATAGCAATTGAATAGTTTGTTATTTTCATAGAAAAACATTATGTTATAAAAGTTTTTGTGTATGTTGGAAAGTATTTATGACTGGCGACCCGCCCCACCGTTGTCCAGAAAATTATTATAAACTTATCGAAGAATCTTTTTTGACTGGCTCGATGGCGCATTCGGTAGTGACCCTGCCCCATGCGCCAAGAGTTGTAGGTTCGATTTCCACCCAGGACAAACATTCGTGTGATGAATACTTGTGTTTGTTCTATGTCTGGGTGTTAATATCAAATTTAAAGTACATATTTTTAATATCCCTGTTGATTCTGATATCCGTAACACAAGTGCTTTAGCTACTTAGCTCGGAGTCAGATTATTGTATGTGATGTTGTCAGATATTTATATTTATTTATTTAATCTTTGTACAGGTGTAAAAACGTACAGTAGTTTCTGAAATTAGTCCCAATTAATAAAAATACTGCAGGATGAGAGGGTGACATATGTGCGACATGTAGGGCTTAGAGAAAATAGAAGAAAAGGCAAATAAGAGCTTGTCATGTGCAGACTTGATAAAGAAATAAACGAATGCTGGATTAAAACTAGAAATAAACTAATGCTGCATCTGAAAAGGATTCCAAAGTACTAGAGAATAATCATTTCAGAGAAAGAATAATCATTTTCTAAAAGATCCATAAACGTTTGCTTTCCTAGGTATTATTATTACCTATTATAAAATCCACAAGAACTTCTTCCAAATCTCAAAATAACTAACTGCCTTCCCTACAGTTGTCATAAAACCTTTGAAATATATTAAGTGATATAGTAGTATAGCCACATCCGTCCAACAGATAGGCAATTCAGTTCAAAGGGCCGTCCAATCAAATCATTGAAAAATGTAGGCGGATACATTCCAGTTGTCAAAGTCATAAACAATCTGAATAGTCGGAAAAACCAGAAAGTTTTGAATACCAGGCTTACATTTACACGTTCTGCTTATAAGTTATAGTCGATTAACATTGTATAGTGTTTTCTATATACTTCTGCAGAAATAAATTCAGCATATTCATGTTATAAGCGCACGGAGCATGCGTAGTGGCGACGCACCCCACCCCCGGGCTGGGTGGCCTTCCGCGTCGACATGAATGAAACTTAAAATAAGTGCGGCTTGTACTTACAGCTTTAAGTACATGCCGGCACATAAGGAGCAATAAAGATGACGAAATCTGTTGAAAAGGCGATTCCAGTGAAAAAGCTATATTTTTATTTCATACTTGGAATGCCGCTAAGTTGTCATATGTCCATAAATTTAGAATTTTTTGACTACGCAAAATCTATGCATATGTCTATGGATATGGATCTATGGATTGCTAGTTAGACAAACTTTTGGTTTGTGCGTACCTTTTTCTCTATCGGTTTATACTTTGACAGCTAATTATGTATTTTTTTTACGACATTTTGATATATTTCGCTTATTTATAACGAACACAGGGTGGTTTTTAGTCAGAAATACGTACATCACTGCATCAGATTCAATGTGCAATCTAGATCCAGAGAAAATTAACTATAGGTACATTACATAGATACATTTAGCACATTGTGAAGTTCTATTTAACTGACAAAAGACCTCACATACCTACTCAAGCTACGGCGTAAAAATGCTTTTAAAACTGAATAAACAAAAATAGCACTGCAGTAATATGTGTCTGGCAATATGTAACTGCAGTAATCATAAACCGCCAACATATCCAACCTAAATACTAACAAGCAGCAGGTATGTCGTAAAATAATTTCGTATTAGTGGTTTTGTTGCTGTTTGTACGTATTCGTGGGTACACAAAGAAATGGTGTCGATGGCGAGTAATGGATTACATTTCGACGACGAGTGTGTATCGTGAAACGGCAAATTTTCGGATTAACCAGGACATCATAACCTCATTGAACTGAATCGGATAATTAAATTGGTCTTGGCCTTGTCTTCGTTATAGTTGTATAGTATTTAAAATGTAAAATGTTTATCTGATCATTACGGGAATTTTCAGGCAGTAAAATTTACGATTCGGAAAAATGAACGAGCAAAACTAGCTCCATCAAAGATGAAGCCATTAAAACGCCAAAATTTTACGGCGATTAAAACTTTATGCGCCTGCTAATAAAACCGCGGGATCGTTGAAAAAACATAAAAAAAAAATTTAAGGAGCGGGAAAAACCGCAAACACGTGTGTTAGCGTTTTAATTTTAGGTTCTTCCGAATTTTTTGTAGGTGGTCAGTACAGGGAAAGGCAATCAAACATAAACTTAATGTATATGAGCAGAGCATAGTGCCGCCGTCTGACACACTTACCGCACGCCACCGGAGGGGCTGCCCACAAAATTTGGCTGTAAGTAGCCGTGGGGAGGTCTTTGAATTACCATAAGACGTTTCATAGTTTCGTGGCGTTTTTCTAATTTTCCTTGAAACATTGAAATTTGACTTATAGTATTGATATGTAAACAGATCGTAACAAATTAACAGAATGATACTTCATTTGTTTTAAATTTTTTTTATAACACCGATTTCGTACTGTATCTCTTTAGTCCTACAAATGTAACAACAGTTTTTAAGGAATAAAAGCTGGTTTAAACTACAGATTTTTGTACGTACCTGCAAGCAAAAATAGACATATTGATCTGATACGCCGAAGCTTCTTACTTGAAAGAACGGAAAACCAGTAAGCATAGTATTCTTACAGTTAGTGATGCAGTGAAAGTAGAAGTATTTATTTAGTACTAGCTGTGCCAGCGGTATCACCCGCGTTTATGGTTAATTTTATAAAGACTATTTCCGTCATACATGATTTCTATGTAACTTGAACCATTAAGGCTGCACACGCGACGGAAGCTTAAAAAATGGAGTAACTTCTCCCGTTTTCCCAACATTTCCCTTCACTATTCTGCTCCTATTGATTGTAGCGTAATGAAAAGTATACTATAACCTGCCCAGGAGTATGAAGAATAATTGTACCAAGTTTCGTTTAAATCCGTCGAGTAGTTTTTGTTTCTATAAGGAACATACAGACAGACAGACAGACAGACAAAAATTTTACTGATTGCATCTTTGGCATCACTATCGATCACTAATCACCCCCTGATAGTTATTTTGAAAATATATTTCATGTACAGAATTGACCTCTCTACAGATTTATTATAAGTATAGATTTAGTAACTTCAACTTTGTAGTTACATAAAGTGAAATTGAGTTTGGTAAGACGGAAAATTGTGGAAAAGTAGTGACAAGCGGCTAGCTCATCGCTTACATAATCATCACAATCCTAATATCCAGTACATCATTAGTCGCCTTTTACCACATGTTGGGCAAAACACGGATGGTATATTAGACAAACAAACGTAGGAAAAAATAAAAAATATAATGTACCACTATAGTTAGTATGGCTTACTAAATAGATGGTATATAAATAAATAAATAAATCAGACTACATCACATACATTGATCTGACTCCGTGGTAAGTAGCTTAAGCACTTGTGTAACAGGATATCTGTTAAAAACAATACTGTATGACAAACATACACATAAATAAAATAATGAATATTAACTCTCAGACACAGAACAAATACAAGTACCTATTCATCACGCGAATATTTGTCCTGGGTGGGGATCGCACCCACAACTCTTGGCGCATGGGGCAGGATCACTACCGAATGCGCCATCGAGCCAGTCGAATATCAATGCCAATGTAACCTAGCGGCTTGTGGAGGTGTGTCAGCCGATATCTATACTAGCTCCGTGGGTTCTGAGGCGCTCCCAGGACGTCAGAAGGGGTTGTGATGGGCGCCACTTGCTTTTCAAGAAAGCAACAAATGATAGTTTAAAGTGGAGTGGAGGGTAGAAAAAATATTTATTCTTGAGTATTATTACCAAGACAATATCATTATGTAAATCACTAAAATGGTATGCATAAAATTAATTAAATAATAAGGTTTGTCACTGTATATTTCGACTATATTTATTGACTACTAGCAGCGCCCCGCGGTTTCACCCGCACAGTTCCCGTTCCCGAATATGGGGATAAAATATAGCCAATGTTACTTCCGATAATGTAGCTTTCCAATGGTGAAATAATTTTTGAAATCGGCACAGTAGTTTTTGAGTTTATTCATTACATACATACACACACAAAAATACAAATATTTCCTCTTTATAATATTAGTATCGATGTTTGAATGTTTGAACATACGAGCATTCAAACATTGAACTTTTAAATGATTTAAATACTTAAATTTAAATTTCAAGGTGAATTTATAAATAGGATCTTCCATCAAACCATTTATTGTTATTTGGTTTATCAAATCCGACAAGATAGCTTTCTTTTCATTGCCGATTGATTCGCGATTGTAAATGCACACCGTTTACAGATATGCTAACGAGCCTCATGAATTTTACATTCTGCGATTGTTTACACAATTTTAAAGAGGAAAAGCATGGTTTTATTTGTATTTTACGGTTTTAAAGGGTTGTGTTGTTGGTGTACTTTACAAGGTAAAGACTTAAGACTTGAAATCACGTTTTGTTTACAATTTTGATGGTTTAACCAAATCTGAACTACCTATATAATATTATTTCTGATGAGAATCCCAAATTTGTCACATGTTGGTCTGGGACTTCAAAGAATGTGCTAACTGTGTTCCTTGCTTAGCATGTCGTAAAATGCGACTAATGGTATATCACATAATAGTGCAATACTTTTTAATTACTGCATTGTAGTGACACTTAGACTAATCCTTATGAACAAAAATTGGTACATAGTTTTGACATATACCTATAATCACTCGAGAATAGCCCCGATAATTTGACTGATATATTTTTGTCAGGACAGATATATATAGATGTATTTCATTTCAAGTACATCCACACATATTTGTCCTGAAAAGATCGAATATTTGAACGTTATTTTGTATGATAATTTTGAATTCAATGCCGAAGACACATCATTAATAGCTTCGAATAAAAAAACAACGAGTCTACTAAAACCACCTTTACAATAAAGGCGCAGAAGTATCGAGGAAGCGCCCGTCAATACACCTATCAAATGCCATATATTTATGGCGGCCGTTAGCCATGGAGCCATGGAAGGAGCTGTACCCAGGGCGCGCTGTCACGCGAATTATCAAAACAAATCATACATGGGCATCGCATCGATCGGATTCGGCATCTGTGGGGGTTAACGTGGAAAGACGTCTGGCTGCACGCGACCGTTGCCAAGATATCGAACATACAGACGAGGGGAAAAAACGACTCGACAACTATCAGTGGGGAAGATTAAATGGCAGCGGAGAATGCTATGCGCGTTTCGAATGAAGTCTAATCTGTTCAACTTTTGGCTGCTTTCGTCGTTAAACGGAGCAAGGAGTTTCTTAATTGCGCGAAGGAGTCTCTCCTTGATCCAGATGTACAAAGTACAATGTTTAGGTGACGCAACACAACATATACTTAAATAATAAATATTAACACCAGACACAGAACAAACACGAGTATTCATCACACGAATATTTGCCCTAGGTGGGGATCGAACCCACAACTCTTGGCGCATGGGGCAGGATCACTACCGAATGCGCCATCGAGCCGGCCGAATATCAATGCTAATGTAAGCTAGCGGCTTGTGGAGGGTCGTCAGCCGGTATGTATGCTAGCTCCGTGGGTTCTGAGGCGCTCCCAAGATGTCAGAAGGGGTTGTGATGGACGCCACTTGCTTTTCAAGAAAGCAAGAAATTACAATGTTTAGGTAACGCAACGCAGCAATATTCAGTACATAAAAACGTGATTGTTACGATGCATTAGTTAGTTCCGACTAAGTTTTGACTCAGTTTTGACCGGAAAGGATCATGAATGTTGAAGAGGCGAGTGAGGTGTGTAAGGATCGTGCCACATGGCGTTCGGTTCTCTCTGCCTACCCCGCTAGGGAAGTGGCGTGAAGTTTAGTTAGTTCAGTTTTACCGACCAAATTTAGATTAATTTAGTAAACACATCGTCATTTTCTAATCTTACATTATTTTCATAAATAAATCATCAAGTTTATCAAGTTTTTCTTCTATCATATATACGATACCCATCAAGACATATCTGTTCTCATGCCGAACGCCAGGTAGGTATGCGAATAATAATAGGTTATCCCCAAAATTCTCAAAAAGAACCTTAAACCCCTAACATTCCCACAAATATAACAAATCTTCTCCTAAAAGCTGTGATGCTTAACACATGTTAACTAATAACACATGTGTTCAGCATCACAGCACCGCAACCCGCAATTTTTATCCTCTAACACAACTTCTTTTAGCACTGTTATGCTTGGTTAAGGCCCGCATATCAGCTTCACTACCCATCCTAAGAGATGGAGACAAAAAGCTCTCATCGTAATAATAATTAATTCTCCAGACTGACACAACAATTACCTAGTTCCAAACTAAGCTTAAAGCTTGTCCTATAGATACTAGGTGAACGGATAGACATACTTAAATACGTTTATAAACATCCATGACTCGAGTACAAATGTCCATGTTCATCTCACGAAACATTTGCTCCTAGCGGCAATCAAACCCGCGACCCTTGGTTTCGTGGCCAGGGTCTCTGACCACTCGACCAACGGGCCTGTCATAGCTAATGGCCATGTACAGTTTGTTATTACTAACAAACTTGCCCTTAGTAACAATCAGTCAATCAAGATAATTAGCGGGCGCCCATAATTCCCTCCGCCAAAAATTTCAACCATATATGAATTCATAACTAACTAACTAAACTTTACGCCACTTTATGAATTTATACACTGAATATAAAGCTATCAATATTGTATGTATATGTGTGTGTTCCCAAAACTTAACAACTTTTTAAGTTTTGGGACCACTTTGTGTTCCTACTTATTTTTTTGTTTATTTACTGAATACTGAACTGAAATTTTATTTCAACGTTATCAGGTCAAAAGTCAGTTCTAGATCAGAATGACATACATAACATACATACATAATATCACGCCCATAATCCCCGAAGGGGTACGCAGAGTCAAAAGGGGAGGATGCCCCTTTAACTACATTCAGCCAAAAATAAACCCAGCCCGGGTTAGATAGAAAATTGAGAAAAAGCAATGAAGAGCGGCCAACCTATTGCCTACACAATCACACACCCAAAATACGATATACCATTAGTCGCCTTTTACGACATGATAGGCAAGAACCACAGTTAGCGCATTCTTTTTTTTGTCCCACACTAACATGTGCCAAATCCCAGACCAACATGGGACAAGATCAGAATGACAACCCATTTCTGAATCGATAATCTTTTGCTGAGAGAAACTCAAACAGAGCTTAAGTTTTATTCGGGTAAATTGTTTAAGTAGTTTTTACCTCAAAATCAATTAACGAGCCCAAACTAGTGACTATAAAAATATGCAATTTAAGACCAAAATACCCATTACGTTATCGATTTTATTATGCCTATCATTTATTGATACGACAGTTGCTGTCCGAGATAACGACATGCCCAGAATGATTAACATTTGAATCGTGGACTGATTGTGGATGATATCAATATTACTACAATACACAATGCTAAAACATGTTGGCCTAGGACTTGAAAAAACGTAGGTAATCTGTGTTCCTTGCCTAGCTTGTCGTAAAAGGCGACATTTTAATGGTGAATTGGAGATTGATTTTGTGATTGTGTAAACAACGAACTGGCCACTACTTTTTTGAATTTTCCATCTCCTTATCTCTCATCTTCCTCATAATTTTCTTTCTCTTTATAGGTAAATCATCAGCCTCCCAACGTCATATCCCGTGTTTAGCCGTTTAGTCTGCTTAGACTATGAACCAGGTTTAGTGCCTTTCTGACTATAAGTGATGAACAGATGGGGACAAAAATGGTCTGGTTCCCCTAACTTAGGGTTACGAAGGTCAGATCGGCAGTCGCTTTAATGTAATTACCAGACTCACTAAACCCTGGATCATGGTCTAAGCGGACCCCGTCTAAACACGGGACATAACGCTAGGAAGATGATGAAGTGAACAGATTCTCTCGATTCCATGGTCCAAGGGGATTCCGGAACTAAGAACGGAACAGAAAGACAATAATTAAGGTAAACTGTAGACGGTATCATAGCAACAAAGAAATTCTACTGAAATTAGTTTTTCAGTAAAGTTACTTCTAATCAGACGGATAGTCACTATTAATTTTAAGGTACCCACTTAACCCGTCAACTGACGAAACCGCGGCAAACTAATTAAACAGTTGTAACTCGTCAAAACTACTTCAGGCCGCACAACTTTCAGATTTTGCTTAATAACGTGTGGGCGGTTTATTTAAAAATTCTGTATGAGAATAGGGTAAAGTATTTCTGGGAGGTTTTACAAATTTACAAAAAAATTATAGATATTATCAAGAAAATTATAACGCTCAAAAGTTTGTTTAAGGTAATTATTTGTTATATATATATGTATGTACGTACGTCACGCCCACAATCCTGAAAAGGGCGGATAGCCCTAAGGGGGCTATCTGCCCTCTAAGGTACAAACAAAACTGCGCACAAGTGGGTACCTCGTCGCCTACACCTCTAAATACCCAAAACCCGATATATTGGTCGCCTCAACGCCTGCCAACCAATACACCATTAAAAATAAATAATCACGTTAAGCACGTGTGTTACGGATATCAGAATCAACAGTGGTATTACAAATATAGGGATACTTAAATATGAATACTGAACACTATATAAAGATATTAACACCCAAACACAGAACAAACACAAGTATTCATCACACAAATGTTAGTCCTCGGTTGCGATACCACCTCTTGGCGCATGGGGCAGGGCACGACCGAATGCACCATCGAGCCAGTAGGTTGGTTAGTCACCTTTAATAAATGCTTTGTAAGAAACGCAGTTGGTATGTTTTTCTAATGTACTCTACTAATATACTTTAGCCTGGCCGCTTTGGTACTTACCTACAATTTTATTTAATTGAAGATAATGCGTCATACCCAGTCATACCTTTTCAGAGGTAATACATAAAACAGTAACGTATTTTGATCAAACGATGGGTTGCCAACGCTTGTAGAGGGCACTATTTTAGCGAACGTTATCACAAATAAAATTATTTATTATCGTCTATTAGATATGGTTAATTGCACATTATACACCTACTACAAATATAAAACTTCTGAAATTTTATCCAAATTTAAGCTTTATTTACAAAGGAATAGTATTTTTTACGTATACTATAAAAGGCAAGATGACTTAAAAAATTATGTTTCATCCGTCAATTAGATTATAAAAAAATATTGAACAAGTATTTTTTTTATTTATTTGTCAAACAAACATTGACGAAGATACAAAGCGTTCAAGTTGCGCGTGACGTCACACATTCGTACAATTTTTACTAAAGAGTGACGTCGCAAGACCCCAATCCAAAACTTTGATGCTCTTTATCTATGTGATTTTTTGTTAATTTGATAAAGCGAAAAATATGTGTCTTGTATTTTTATATAATCTAACTGACGATCTGAATAGAATCATAGTGTTTTAATGCAGTCATCATCCCTATTTGTACAATTTCATGTCGATGTGACATCAAATTGTATAAAAGAAAGCTATTGGGTGTTCAGCCACTGTCAGGGATAACTTTTTGCCAGAGTTTAAAAGTACCTCTTGGAACTCTTTCGCGCATTACTTTTGTTTTGCGATTACTGAAAGACTGCTAAGTCGTGAAATACCGGGGACGACGGCTTAGCATGCTTGGCGAAGGGACTAATTGATGTTATTTTAAGCTGTCGCTTTTTGTACTTGACAGTCGCGAGAATTGTTTGACTTGGTGATTAAATGAGGACTGGGCAAATTAATGCTTTATCGCGTTTGTAATATGATGCTTGTGTGTGCGTATATTTGTAGTAAAGAGTAATTTTCGATAACGTTCGCCGACATACTGTCCTCTAAAAGCCTCGGTAACCCATCCTTTGATCAAACTACGTAATTGTTTCATGTATATATTAGGTTAGTATATTTACTTCAGGCTAATGCGTCAATCTCAGTCACCTTTTCAGAGGTAGGTACGCCCGGGTATGGCAAAGAGACCCTATAAATCGGAAAACACTCCTTCAGAGAGATTGTAAGTTCCACAATCTCTCTGAAGGAGTGTTTTTAGAAAAACGTACCAACTGCGTTTCATACAAAGCATTTAGTAATGGGTGACTAACTACCGGCTCGGTTAAGAGGCGCGTGTTCTTACCATTGAGCTACCACCGCTCAGCAGCAACAATTTATTAGAAAAATCTTTTAAGTACTTAGTGTCTAAAAAGGCAACAAGATTTTAAACGAAACCACATATTTGAATAAATACAAAATTAAATCAAATCTCATCGTCAAAATATTGTAAATTTTTAGTTTCCTGTCGAAAATATGGAAAATGTGGAATTGTTCCTACGAACATTTTGTAACGGGAGAAATTCGTTTATTAGCGAAGTCTTGTTAAAAGCTTCAGTTCATCTAAATGGCCTAACAATTTTGGTATGGTATTGTGGGTCTGACCGTGCTAATTGTAACAGCACAAAAGATTCTTTCAAACGGTCTACAATCGCAGAGACCTAAATTTCTATTGACTAATTCGTTAAAATACATAGCAATTGTAGTCTAATAAGGCCACATTATTTATTTATTTATAATCTTACTTTCATAATCACACTAATATTATAAAGGCGAAAGTTTGTGAGTGTGTGTGTGTGTGTGTATGTTTGTTACTTCTTTACGCAAAAACTGCTAAACGGATATGGATAAAATTTGGCACAGAGATAGATTATAGTCTGGAATAGCGTATAGGCTACTTTTTATCCCGGAAAAATGCAGTTTCTCTAGGATACAGAAATATTAGTCTACGCGGGCGAAGTCGCGGGAAACAGCTAGTAATGTAATAAATGAAAATGTATATGTTTGAATGTTTGTTTCCCTATCATGCTTGTTACGAACTGGCCGCAAGCCTAGTCTCAACCTCTTATCAATCATGGAGGTTGAAGTATCTAGAAAAAACATCAGCAAAAACCCATTCCAGACCCTAAGCGAAAGAAATGTATATTATATAATATGCAATCATAATATGAATTTCCATTTAGTTTACAAGTTTCAATGCAGAGAAAACCTATGTAGTATATGCCTATACTTATATAATTATACTTATACTATATTGTTAAGTTTCCACGCGGGCTCAGTGCCAAATGAGCAGATAAAAATCTTGATGTGATTTAATTTGTTGGAGACTATGATTCTAAATAAACCATATTACATTGAGGTCACGTTGCTCTTTAGACTAACGTTCCTAAAAATGCCCAAAAAAAAAAAAAAGTTTATTTCGTTTAAAGTTTAAAGCATTCAAAGTTCTAAAAAAGATTTCCAGCCAGACAGTAAAAGAGGTAAATAACAGAATATTATTCCATTGCAGTTAACTGAAATAGCTTAATATATAAAATAGCTTACGCTTGAGTTAAACTGAAGCTCCGTCTAGAAAAGTCTTTAAAGAAGCTAGAAATAGTTAAAAAAGCGCGCATGGCCGTTTCGATGTTAAGATCTAATAAGTCCATAATTACGTATATGTGTGACGAACAAGTAGGTTACACGCCAGCGTTCAGAATAAATCAAGGTGCCACTTCTACTTATTCCATTTACTTAGCTTAGATTTTTACGACAGCTTTAACTGAATAAAAAGCCTATGGTGTTTAAAGATATTTTGTAACAAATAAATCTGGTGTTGTGTAAATATATCTGGTGTTTAAAGATATTTTGTAACAAATAAAATGGAAATGAAAACACTTTATGACTTAAAAAACTGTAATAATATAGTAATTTTGTGAGATTGTGTGATAAAAATAAAAACATTTTGTTAAAAATCTGCCATATTATTGATATTTAAGATTAAATTTTTTTCAAAGTCGAAAAAGTGTATTGGTCGTTCAAACAAATGTACAGACAGTTTTTGTTAGTTTGTTTCTTGTATAAATTACTTAGAAGAATCTCCCATGGAATCGAAATTTTAGATCATGGTGATAAAAACTAAGATCAAAAATCCCAGCCAGTAGGTCTGTGTCAAATATTAATTGGCTTAATATTAATATAATTACCGGATCCAGGATGCCCGCCATCGGAACGGTGACCGCATCCTCTCCACCCGCGGCCACCAGCTTCTCCAGCACCTTGAGGGTTTGCTCCACCGCCGACCATTCCCCCTTCTGCGCCAGCACCAGGATCTTCCCCGCCACCTCCCTGATGTTGATCCCGGCGCTGGGGGGCTTCGGCACCACCTCCCCGTTGCCCTCCTTAACCTCCTTCTTATCCCCATTATTAGAAGACGTCTCATCCTTATCCTCAGCGGCTTTCGCCGGGGCGTTTTTGTCCTCATCTGCGTTAGTCTTCTTAGGCGGGCCCTTTCCGCCCTTTTTGCCGCCGGGGGCCTGTGACATCCTCACTTCATAACCTCGTCAATCCATGGGAACACTTGAGCACTGCACTGGTACACGGCTTACATGTTGTACTGTAGTTGTTCGGTGGACGGCCGAGGCATGACTGCGGCGCGGTTGCGTAGCCGAAGCCGACTTCTTGCATGATCCGAGTAAATAAAAGCGGTGCGGCGCTCGGCCGGATTTACAAACAAACTTCCAGGCGACGTCTCGCCATGTCTCATGCATGACCCATTTATGCGGAGGTTTCTCCTGTCCAGTGAAAGCAGTGAAACTTGGGGCGGCTTATCTCTCTGCCCCATTTTTCACGCAATATCGCCGCGAGCTTTAATTACTTAATAAATCTCATTGGTATTCAAATTAACGCATTTAACCTGCTTACAAGTCACTATTGATGTATAAGAAATAAGAGTAAAGAATAGCTAAAGTATACATAGTAAAGCTTTATATAATGAGCTTTCTGTTTAATCAGACTATTAAGCTCAAATTTTACTAAAACGTTTTATTTGTTAAGTAAACTTTCATTATTATAGATTTTGACTAGCTCAATAGCGTATTCGGTAGTGACCCTGTCCCATGCGCCAAAGGGTTGTGGGTTCGATCCCCACCCAGGACAAATATTCGTGTGATGAATACTTGTGTTTGTTCTGTGTGTAGGTGTTAATATCCGATATTTAAGTATATATTCGTAATACCACAGTTGATTCTGATATCGGTAACACAAGTGCTTAAGCTACTTCGGATTCAGATCAATGTATGTGATGTAGTCTGATGTTTATTTATATAGAATGTTTTTAAACAACCATGATATTATTTAATGAAGCTCTAATTAAACCTTGTTGTAAGCATAGTATCATTTAATGGGATCTGATATTATGTCATCTTCCTAGCGTTATGTCCCGTGTTTAGACGGGGTCTGCTTAGACCATGATCCAGGATTTAGCGAATCTGGTAATTACATTGAAGCGACTGCCGATCTGACCTTCGTAACCCTAAGATAGAGAAACCAGTAAATTTTTGGATCATGGTTACAAATCCAAAGTTGTTTGATATCATCATGATGTTTTCCCCCACCGCCGAGCTAGTGGTATAAATACGTACATAGATTTGAAAAATCCAGAGGTACGTGCACTCCTCGGTTAAGAGGCGCGTGTCCCTACCATTGAGCTACCACCGCTCGTTGGGATCTGATATTATACAATGTGGTTATAAATAATTAGTGCTTCTGCACTTTTAAGAATTGTTTCCCTAGTCGGGCAACAAAATAAAAAAAATTTTCAGACTCAAAATAATTTGCCCCAATCAACATGTAAAACGGTACGTATTCCAAATAAAATCCACCTTCAACCTAAAATGCACAAGTAGTCACCCCGTTCTCCCCTGCCAAGTAATTAAGGTGAAGCAGGCGTTTCAATTTCGCCTTGGCAAACAGCTCGGTGCTTAATCACCGTCACCGTGACGGCTGGACCAGCTGGGGCGGGCATATTTGCGATACATGTGTTATGTTAATGCGGACTTTTTTATTCGAACTAGCGATTTTCGCATCCAAAGGGTCAAGCACCACTATTATGTTCAATACATAATTATTTGTTACTGTACTAGTTTTAATCCGCGTGTACACACTTGTGGAATTTGGTCTGATATATAGAGATGCGTATCTATATCGTACAAGTCCAAAAATCATCGGATAGGACCTTCCTTCAATGAGAAAACCTTTTTAGTTTACAATGTTACAATATTTTTTTCAATTGAGAGCCCCTAAGGCAGGTCATATGGCGTTTTACCCACCCTTGTTTTTTCTCATTAGCCCTTTCATTCTGAATGGGTTATTTTAATAAATTTTTTTTTAGTCCGTAACTTTGACTACCAAAATAATTTAATACGTATTTCTTGCTTTATCAGATACTCGAAAAATGGCAAAGATACAGCGCCTCAAAGATCTGAAATGAGGCGCTTTACGTCACTTGGACGGTAAAATTTTACACACCTAGTATTTCATCGTGTGGCCAGTCTACCTCTAAATTTCTACATCATCAGCTCTACTCTAAAACTGGGTTTGATGATGTTGAAATGCATGATGGCTTTGACATCCAAGCTCGTCAAAGATAGAACAGTCATGTCTAGTCAGAACTTGTCTTAAGGTCGAGGAAGGAACAAATAATTTTAAAATTATGAATAAAGCATTTGTATGTATTTTACAGACCAATATATCTTTTGATTTTTACATTTGTAACTTTGACAAATAATATGAAAGATAACGTCTTGTTTTATTTACAGGTTATCCTGGATTTATTAGAATATTCCCAAGGGGCCAAGTCTACCCTTTGAAGGTCAGTAGACATTGCGGTAACCGTGCTACGGAAAAAATTGATAAACATGAAAACGTATAAAACATTAACTGCACATAGAGCAGCGATGGCTCAGTGGTTAGTACAAGCACCACACATACGCGGAGTGTTGGTTCGAATCTAAGAATAGTATCTGTAGAGCACTAGGCTCTATCTCGATCTCGATTTTCAATTCTTTATATGGATTTATTACAAATAAAAAAGCTATGGATCTGTAACCATGATTTAAGTTACATATTTCCTCTGCATAGGAAGATACACCTTAAATATACACATTGAGATGCCATAAATCATCTTCCTAGCAGTTCGTCATTGTACGTTAATCAAAAAATATTTACGATCAAAAGTTATCTTCGAAGTAATTTTCAAGACTTTATAAAATACACGCACTTCTGCTTGCTTATTATTTGATTGTCTACTTAAATTTTGATTTTAAAATACGGCATAAGTTTATAAATAATGCGTTCTCTCACTAAAAACGCCGATATTTACTGATAAGAAGACAAGTCGTGTGTATGTCATTGCTGCAGGTCAGTATTTTCTTACGCTATAAGTCATGTAAAAGTCTCTGAACAATTTTAGTTATTGTTCTGAGGTAAAACCACACAGTTTGTTTAATTAAAATAAAAATAATTTATATACTGACCAGAAAGCGTCGTTCTGTATAACTTCGAATCATAAAATACATATATTTTTTTAATTCAAATTTTAGACCCTTTCCGTTATTTTCTAGACAAGTTCCTAAATTTTATTGTAGAAACCATGTCCTGGCAATATTCAACTGTCAAAATGCCATGCTGATGAGTAAAAATAATCATAAAACACTCAGCATTCTGAAGCGCATACAAAAATTTTTGCATATTGATATTTAATATTTTGGTATAGTAGATAGTAAAAACTCTCAAAAAAAATCAATCTCTCAAAAAACACTCATGCATGAGGTAAATTAGGTGCAAGAGAAAAATAATTAACACATTGATCAACACATTTGATAATATGTATGTGTGAAAAAACAAGTTGCACAATTGCGTAAACTAAAAAAATCTGCCGGTACTTTTTTTGCCGTCTAGCTACGTTATAACACTCGAGGTCTAGTAGTCATGATTATAGATTCACTGCACCCATTTTTACTTGTCATAAAAAAAAAACACAACTTTCAATCAATGTAGGTATGTCAACGTTATCTCTGATACTAAACAGAGCTGCAAACGTAAGACAACTGGCCCACCCAAGGTAGAACTTAATTACAAAAATTAAATTTAATGACAAAATTAAAGTTTTAAAATTAATTGTCTATCTAACTGGGCTGGCCAGTAGGTATAATTTTTGGCTAAATGTGCTGGCTGCCCCTTTGATTCTGCCTACCCCTTCGGGGATTGCGGACGTGGAAGCATGTATGTATGTAGATAATTAAATATAAATTTAGGTAATTTATAAATTATATATATAATATACTAGTACAACCTGCTACTACACATATTCCCCACAGAGAAAGTCAACGTGTCGTTAAGTTCACATTTGATGAATTGCTTATTGTTGTGAAATAAGCAGAATAAATAAATCAGACTATATACTGAGTAGTAGATTACTTTTTGACTCACTTTTCTTTGGAAAACTCAAGAGTTTTCCGAAGGTATGACGACGTTTGTGAGTCAGCGATGGAAAACATTTACCTCTACCTGCGATAAAGAATCCTATTGAACCTAGGAGAGAGTTTTACAGATAAAGAAAAACATTTGAAACTACGAACCTATAAGGTTTTAGATCTAAAAATTGGATAAAAGCAGCACCCCGTAGTTCCCGCTCCCGTGGGAATACGGGTATAAAATAATATGTTACTCGCTGATAAAGTAGCTTTCCATTGATTTTTAAATTTAAAATCGTCCTTTTTTACGCAAATTAACAAACAAACAACCAAATCTTTGCTACCTCTCGCTAGGGAAATGGCCTGAAGTTTAATTAGTTTGACTTAGTACAGATATTACATACCAATAGGCTTACTTTTTTTTCATGCAACATTACAATGTCTTCATATGCAAGGTTATTTTCGAGTATATGGCATGAAATTGTCAGACTCTTGTGTCACAACCATAATATTGACTATAGGTCTATTCAGCAGAGTAAGCAAGATGGCTAGTAAATTTCCTTACAATGTTTTTTTTGCGTAGTAGCCAAACTACAATTCATATAGGTACCTATATCTATCTATATTTATCTGCAGATACGCAAACACTATTGTCCAAAGTGGACATGTTTGACCGATAAATTCAATTATATTAACTTCGTGTTATCTTAATTTCAATGTCAGCGGTGTCACCCGCGTTTATGGTTAATATTATATAGACTATTTCCGTCATACATGATTTCTATGTAACTTTAACCATTAAGGCTGCACACGCGACGGAAGCTTAAAAATGGAGTAACTTCTCTCGTTTTCCCAACATTTCCCTTCACTACTCGGCTCCTTTTGATTGTAGCGTGATGAAAAGTATACTATAACCTGCCCAGGAGTATGAAGAATATTTGTACCAAGTTTCGTTAAGATCCGTTGAGTAGTTTTTGTTTCTATAAGGATCATACAGACAGACAGACAGACAGACAAAAATTTTACTGATTGCATTTTTGGCATCAGTATCGATCACTAATCACCCCCTGATAGTTATTTTAAAAATATATTTCATGTACAGAATTGACCTCTCTATAGATTTATTATAAGAATAGATAGTGAAAGTGCCTTCGAAATGCTTCAAATTTGAGTTTTTAAATCAAATTGTTTTAGTTTGCAATGTAAATATAGTTATAGGTAGGTACCTACTTACATAAAAAAAATCGTTGGTGGACTATGCTTAAAAAAGTCATGGCCATAACTATTACTATGGTGCAGGGCAGGATATAAGATTCCATTTTCAGCACTAAATGCTAAATGAATCTAGATGCTAACTTAGTATTATCTCAGGGCAACTTTTTGGTTGCCCTATGTTGGTCTGGAAGTTAAAAAGAATGTGCCAACTGTGTTTCTCGTCTAGCAAGTCGTAAAAGGCGACTAATGGTATATAGGGTTTTGGGTATGTGATTGTGTAGGCGGCAAGCTAGCCACTTGTCACTAATTTGTCACAATTTTCCATCTAACCCAGCCCAGTTTTATTTGTGGATAGGCAGAGTCAAAGGAACTTTATCTACCCCTTCGGGGATTATGGGCGTGATGTAATGTATGTATAAATGTAACTTTATTGCTAAGCAAAGTTAATTCCCCGTATTAAATTAATAGCTGCGTTTGTGATGAGGGTCTAACTACCCTAGGTGGCACCTCCGCCCAGCAGGTGGACAGCAGCCGACTCTTCACCCCGCGACCTTGTTAGAAGAAAATTGGAAGGCGGAAAAACACATTCCGAACGCATATTCCACCACGATCCATATCGTGGCCTTAGGAGGTCGGGGGAATTTGCATGTTTCGTCACAAGGGGCGAGCGGGGTGCGCGGGGTGGGGCGAGGGGGAGGCAGGGGTCGGCCGTCGCGTGCGCCCCACGCGCCACTTCCGGCGGGGCGGGGGGCGCGGGCGGCCACCGCGGCCTCGATCCAAGATCAGATACCAAAAGAATACAAAGGCTTGACCGTGGGCTGCGGACCGAGACATGACCTACGGGTATCAATCCTCAATGGCAGGGTTCAGTGTGTAATTAGTTGAATTAGCGGATTCGCTAATTTAGTTGACCTCCTCTCAGGATGTGAAGGAAAGTTTGACTATGTTATTTAATTTGAACTGAAAGAAATGTCGGTGTCCCATATTGGACTGGAACCTAAAAAGAATGTACCGACTGTGTGCCTTGCCTATCATAGCGTAAAATGCGACTAATGATTTATCGGTTTTGGGTATGTGTTTGTGTAAGCGACGAGTTAGCCACTTGTCACTATTTTTTCAATTTTTATTTTTATTTTTGGCTAAATGTGGGTTGCTGCCTTTTTGACTGGTGGGTCGGTGGGTTTTATAAAGCCAAGTATTTGGTAGCTCCCAAAATTTAAGGATTTAAAGAAAAGAATAAAAAAAAACGCCCATAATCCCCGAAGAGGTAGGTAGGCAGAGTCAAAGGGGCAGCATGCCCCTTCAACCACATTCAGCAAAAAATAAAGCCGGGCTGGGCAGATAGAAAATTGTGAAAAAGCAGTGTATTTTTCTTAACTGTTGTCCTCTTAAAATAACAGTGCGTTAGCAAATTGAATTTTAAAATAAAAATAGTTATATTGAATTTTAAGATTACGGTTGATGTCAGAATAATGCTAGAAGCAGAATATAAATAATTTTGTGTGAAGTTATACTCATTCTAATATGAAATTTAACACGTCTTACAATAAAATCACATTAGCAGCCTATTTTTGGCACCCAAAAAATAAATTTTATTTTATTTACTTATGCAGTTTACATTTTACTTTAAATGCATAGATAGAGTTGCTGGTTGTGTAGTATTTTTTTGCGAATAACACAATGCACATCTCAACACGAAATTCAATTTTCAATTTATTCGAAACATTCTGTAATTTAAAAACATCGTATCTTGTCTCTTATTTGACAAAGACTGAGATAGTCGAACGCTACAGCCATATAATAATTAAAATAAATGATAAGAGAAATGTACGTTAACAACCGGTTTATCAGATCGGCCCAGCAGTCCGGCCTCAGCTGTGGGATGATGATAACGCTGTCAAACTGTGTGTCAACAATATGTGGAGGAAAAGTGTGTGTTTCGTGTCAAGGAGCATCAACAAATGCAGCCAACTAAGGTACTCGGTGTAGAATTAAACAATATTATCTGTTAAAAAACTACTCTATATGTTTATACTTATATAGAAAAGATATTTAAATACCTTTATACATAAACATCAATGACTTAGCAAATTAATTACTTAGTGTGCATCACCTGCCTTCAGACTTCAACCGGCACGTTCGTCCTTTCGTTTGGTCGTTAGTGGCTAGGGTCTTTAATCTCTGGCCAAGTGACCTGTTAATATTTTCGTTCGGGTTTGTACCATATGGAGATATATGGAAATCTGTACATCCAATTAAATATAGCTTTGAAACAATGATGATGATTTGAATATACGTGGTTCCTCGATCCAAGGGTTATGAAGGTCCAATTTCAGTTGTCTTAAAGTAATTCTGATTTAAATCTATGTTTATGGTTAGAGTACAGGCCAGTTACAAACGAGCCACGCTAGAGGAAGTAAAAAAAAAATCTTAGCTTTGACTAAATAAAATATTAAGTATGTAATTATAACATAAATAATTATAATGTTTGTTATAGTTACTTAATATTTTATTTAATCAAAGCTAAGAATGAAATACGTTTAGATAATTTAGATATGTCACTTTTTGCACCTGAGCGGCGCGTATCAAAATAGAGGAAAACCACAGACAGGTCCGATGAAAAAAAATACGTTTTCCTTGCTTATTGCAACAGCTAGATTGATGATTTTTCCTCACATAATCACCTATATTTACTTTTTATATATATCTCTATAATTCAGCGGTTCTCAAACTTTTTTGGCTACGGAAACTTTTTGGGAAGCGTATTTTACGGAGCCCCAGAATAAATAAACAGTATCGAACCCGCGTAGTCGTAGATACGTATTATTAAATTTTTTACGGATTTTTTCCCTGGACACTTGTAGTAAAACTTTAGTTTTTTATTAATTTTGATCAAGACCTATTTTCGTGGTCCCCCTAGAAAGGCTTTGCGGAGCCCTAGGGTTTCGCGGAACACACTTTGAGTATATCTGCTCTATATGGCTCTCTCTATTTAGTTATGGTGGCAAATTCATCTACTGAAAAAAGGGAGATAGAGTCTTAAATTGTGGCTTGAATACTTCCCGGTTATGATTTTATCCTCTATCACTGCTACCGGGGAAGTGGAGTGGTCATCACGAAAGCAATCCCCCAAGGCCACCTTGATAGTATACGTAAATATATAAATATATCTATACTAATATTATAAAGAGGAAAGTATTTTTGTGTGTGTGTATGTTTGTATGAATAAACTCAAAAACTTCTAAGCCGATTTCAAAAATGCTTTCACCATTGGAAAGCTACATTATCCGGAAGTAACATAGGCTATATTTATCCCCATATTCCTACAGGAACGGGAACTATTTAGGTGAAACCGAGGGGCGCTGCTAGTCATCAAATATATACATACATATGTAACACCTTTAATATATAAAATCTTTGAATGTGTCATAAGATATTATTTTACATTGTGGACCGAGATCTTTTAATTGCGCTCATTTCAAGCAACAACGCGATTTTATAGACTCAGTTCCGCAATAATTTCCAGGATCTTAAGACTTATTAGCATTTATAGAAGATTCCACGATGCATTAATTGTGGAATTTGCAGTTAAGATGATATTTATTTTTTACATGGAAATACATAATAAAGTGGTAGACTTAGAGATAAGAAAACAATTGATATGATTAGATTATTTTTAAATTATGTAGGTGACGAATGGGTACTAGAGTACCTGTCGAGTTTAAGCTACCAAATATCACAATTTCTTTCAATCTCATTATAACTCATCATCATCTTCCTAGCGTTGTCAGTCGTGGTTCGCTTAGACCATAGGTTCCCAACAGGGGCGGTATGGCCCCCTAATGGGCGCTGGTGCATACAAATTTCGAGGGGGCGGAAGTAGGCCTATTGGTAGGGGGGAGGGGGGGGGGGGGATGACAGTTCAGGGGACGGTCGCAGCGAACTTGCCATTGTATCTAGCCTTCTAAGATGTTTGTCCCTCAGCCGCGGCGACCACGGATTGCACGTTTGCACGATTACAGAGATATAACTAATTTAATTTGTAATTATTAATAGATAGTAATATACAGAAGTATGAAATTGACATATATTAAAGGGGGCGTTGGATTTTATTTATAAAAGGGGGCGGTAGTCCAATATTGGGAACCTATGGCTTAGACCATAATCAAGAAATATGCGAATCTAGTTTTAACATTAAAGCGACGGCCTTTCTGACCTTTCTTAGGGGAACCGGACAAATTGGATCATGGTTACACCGTCTATAGTTATTTTGGTACGCAGGTTTTCATCACGATGTTTTCTTTCTTTGTTGTGCAAGAGGCACAAGCTCGTTTTTAGATTAAAATTCAGAGATGGAGAGAGTGGAGAGGCAGTAAATGATTCATCCAAATGCCCGGGTTTGAACCTGTACCTACCCTTCGAATATGAGGACCGTGTCCATACTATTCAGCTACCTCGCTGACTGCCTCGTTAGTCTAGTGGTAGCGTGCGCCGCCTAAGGACAAAGAGGTCCCGGGTTCAACTCCCGGGTCGGGCCATTTGTGGCTAGGTATTTCAATATTGAAATTACTCAGTAACAGTCCGGAGTCAAGACTTTGTCGGTTTAACCACCCCCGTGCCTCGGAGAGCACGTTAAGTCGTTGGTCCTGCGCCTGACCTCTCTCCGGTCATGTCGAATTGCCGTCTCACCAGACTATGAGAGTGAAGGAACAGAGAGTGCTCCTGTGTTTGCGCACACACAATTATCAAGCTACTACCGTTTCTCACTCTGTTATAGTATTCTCATCCATCCTATTTTACTACGTGTGACGACAGATCATGCTGTCTATTTTATATGAATAATTGTTTATTATATCTAAAGAAGTAAACAAGGTTAATTGATTTTATTAAAAAATAAGTAGATAATGATAATTAGACCAGAGAACGACCGATATGCATAACAGCTCGTTAATTTACAGTCTTTTCACGACTTGATTTATATAAATAAATGAAAAACTAATAATCGAAATGTATGCCTACGCGCATAACTCTAAAACGACTGCATCCAATTAAATATTTCTTTTTATATTGTACCTGTAATTATCAGGATCAACGGGATCAGGAATTTTAAATGCCTAATGTTTGTAAAGGTACAGGAAGGTAGTTCATAGGTTTGGGACCTAAGAACGAGATTAAAACTCCCACGGTAACGGGATTTACGGTACAAAACTTTATAACATACACGGACAAAGTCAGGGCGGGTCGCTAGTAAGATATAAAAGTGCAAATTTACTTTTATATCATGAGGACGACGCAGTCAAAACTTACTAGATTTTACTGAGATAAAAAACAGCACAACAGTAATTGCTTGCTTTTATTTCATTTTGACAACAAATTAACTAAAAATAACAAGATGCATTAAATTAAATATGTATATAAAAAGTATTACACTACATATTCGATTTAATATAACCTCCAAAAATATTTAAAAAAGGAATTATAAGAAATTGCTGAAAGTTCTTAAACAACGTACCTAATAAGTATTATTTATTATCTTTTGTGGGTTTGTTTATTGTCTGTCGTAAATTTTATCAAATTGTTTGTTTTTTATAAGTCAGATGAAATTTACTAGGTCTCGTTTTATTTCTGCAGATAAAAAGATATTTGTACTAGCTATTGTCCGCGACTTAAGCGTGCAATTCAACAAAAATGTTACCAATTTTGCTTGAGATTACATCACATACATTGATCTGAAGAGTCCGTGGGCTACGCCCCCATTGTGTCTTGCCCCCGCGGTGGACGCCCCCAATTTTCAATATAGTTATAATTTTGTCTCTTTCGTCGAATAAAAGTAATTTGTTCCAAATACAGTCGATGAAAACATTGTTTTTGAACCAAATAAATAGGTCCCACTCCGTAGGTAAGCAGGTTAAGCACTTGTGTTACGGATATCAGAATCAATGTATATATCTTCTAGTACAGAAGCAGATTTTATTTAATTTTTTTTACTAGATACTTTATTTACCAAAATACCACGCTGGGAAGAAATAAAAGTATAAACGTCATATAAGAAACCTCTATACTGAGACATATATGTTTCATCATAGTACTTTGTATGAATTATTACAGATGAGGCCTATACAGTAAGACTTTAAAAACATAATAATAAATAAATAATGACGAAATATTTCTTTCCATAACAAGTTTGCATGTATTTGACATCAGGTCTCTCAGCAGCCTGCACGCTTCTCCCAC
Source organism: Glyphodes perspectalis (assembly GCA_951394215.1). Taxonomy (NCBI): domain Eukaryota; kingdom Metazoa; phylum Arthropoda; class Insecta; order Lepidoptera; family Crambidae; genus Glyphodes; species Glyphodes perspectalis. Next base: position 14,108,189 of record OX596208.1, on the reverse strand, counting down.
GGAGAGCTACTTGCGTCTTGCCGGCTCCGAGCCCCTGAGCGACATAACCTTCAGCGAGGCGTTTCTGCAGACAGTCAATAGATACCCCAGCAGGGTCGCCATCAAGTCCGTGCATGAAGACGTCAGTCTGACGTATGAACAGCTGCTTAATCAGGTGAGTCCTGTAAACGTGGTGGTGCATCTACGTCGGAGTAAAAGACTTTTAACAGTTAATAGAATTGCTTTGATTAGTTATATCTCACCCTCCACCCTCCGCATGCAGTTGTGTACAAGACAGTACACCACTTTTATCGCTTCAAACTAAACTTATATTCTGCTATAGATACTAAATTCACGCCTAACCATAACCGATCCAGAGGCACGAAGTTTAGTAAACTTTTATTAAATTTATTATCGATTAAAATACACGGTTATACAAAGAATATTCTCCCGATTAAATCCATGTATAGCAAAGAGTCACAGTCTGTGATAACTCAGGCTTCGAGGTTATCGAACATCAACCGGTACAAGTTCACAACATGCAACCTTGAGGATGTTCCGTTCGTCGCAAACTTTGCATTGAAGTCCCCGACCGATTTAGACGATGCATGCCAGAAAGTGAATAAATATTTTCTAGAGTCGGCTCTTTAGAAAACTTAGAAGGCTGAGGAGATATAGGTTGAACATAGATACATACTGATAGGTATCACACCACAGATATTGTTTTCCTCAACCTATTTCACATAAGTGGCTTGATTTTTCCAAATGGTTTATACATATATGTAAAAAAAATATTAAAACATTAAAGTAAGATGTAAAAAAATCTAGTTTTATATAATGTCAAGGGTATATTTAACATACATAAATAACATCACACCCATAATCCCCGAAGGGGTAGGCAGAGTCAAAGGGGCAACAAGCCCATTTAACCACATTCAGCCCAAAAATAAAACTGGACTGGGTTAGATGGAAAATTGTGAAAAGTAGGGACAAGTAGCTAGCTTGACGCCTATACAATCACAACAATACCCAAAACCCGATATACTATTAGTCGTCTTTAACGACATGCTAGGCAAGAAACACAGTTGGCACATTATTTTTAAGTCCCAGACCAATATGGGACAATGGGCTGGGTTAGATGGATAATTGTAAAAAAGTAGTGACAAGTAAATATTATCTATTATTATATTTATTATTTTACTGGTGTGGATAGTCTATTTTCTTCGTGTTAAGGTAGCCGGATGACATGAATCGATCCTAGATTCTATCTTTATAATGTTTTTCTTCGAAGTCATGTCTTGTGATAGATCTCGATCGATTCTTTGATTGATTGATTGTGTATTGACTACTGTTTATAAACGCCGTTGTGTTTGATCCAGGCAGATGCCCTGGCGTGTGCACTGAGAGCTCAGGGCTTGGAAAAGGGTGACCGGCTGGGGATCTGGTGCCACAACACCGCAGGATGGGTGGTCGCCGTCATCGCCGCAGCCAGGGCCGGCCTCATATCAGTAAGTGCTTGTTATCGTACTATCTAGGTCTTAGTTGGTAGGTGGGTTCTTTTAATTTACTGATTGCGGTCCTTTTCTCGTATGGACTATTATCCTACCAAAATCGTCAAGAGACATATAACCGTGACTTGACAGGTTTGTTCTAGTAGTTAGCACTCCGTCTCTGGTATTTTTTTTATAAAAAAACAATCAAAACGTACAGATGTTGTTGTAGTATCAAATTAAAAGGTCAAACTGAGAGTGTAACTTTCGTCACCAGCTCTTTGATGATGACAAGACTGTTAAAATCATTGAGAAGTTTCCTATCAAAAAGAAAATGACAGTTTTGTTATAGAGGATGATTTATAAAATCTAAGAAAATAAAAGTAATTCATGTTCATTAACACGTAATTCAAGTAGACGAATACGACACTTTATGCAAAAAGACAAATAAAATTCATCTATTTAAACATTTCAATAACTAACCTAACCAAGCCCAAAGATAAATATTCGTATGCATAACTTTTCAGGTATTATTAAATCCTGCGTACGAACAGCCTGAGATTAGCTACAGCATTAAAAAGACTCGCTTGAAGGGTCTGTTCATTGGCCAGAGCCTACCCAACCGGCAGTACTACAAGGCGTTGACTGAGCTCATCCCTGCTCTTCCCGATAGCAAGCCCGGCGATGTGTCATCAGAACTCTTTCCAGAACTAACGACTATTATCGCTGGAGGCAACGAAAAGTTGGAGTAAGGAGAATTTGTTTTGTTTTTACTGCAGAAAAGTTGAATATTTTTTTAATGGGTTACAGATTTTCTCAGCAACGGTCAAAAGACTCCTTTCAATTTTAAACAAGAACTCACTGTGTCATTGATTAAAACCTCCTTGATACAAAAAAAAATAATTGTCCATGTTCAAATTCGAGCTTCTTTTGTTTTCTTGTAAAATTGTCACTATCATCTTAACATACGTTAATTTAAATTGCATCTATTTTGTTATTTTTAATTGTACCACATTAACCGTAATACTAAGTTAATTGTGAGTGTATAGGCGACAAGCTAGCCAGCTTTCATTACTTTTTCACGATTTTCTATCTTACCCAGCCACTTTTTATTTTTGGCTGAATTTGGTTCTAGGGGCTTGCTGCCCCTTTGATTCTGCCTACCCCTTCGGGGATTATGGGTGTGATGTTATGTATGTATGTATGTACCATAGTTAATAATTTTTTACATAAAAAATATTTTTCGCTACAAGGGCAACAAGCTAAGCGAATAATTTGTTGAAGATAAACTGTTTGCATTTTCAGTGGAACCTTTAGCCTACAGTCATTGATCAAGGAGTACTCTGACAAAGATGCGTCCAAGTACTGCCAAGATGTTACCTCCAAAGACGGCACCCTTATGCACCTGACTTCTGGAACTACCGGTTGGTCTATTAATTATATTTCCTTTAGTAACTGTACCTTTATCATGTATATTGTATTGTATTTTTATCTTAGTGGTTAAGATAAAAAAAACTTCTCTTATAGAATTATTGTTCTTTTATAGCAAACGTATACATATGTTTAGTAATATAAATACAATTCGCATAATACTGAATAAAAAAATATCCGAATACAGAGGATTTATAGTAGGCGTATGGTATTGTTGTTAGATTACCTATACCTATATTTTTAAAAACCCAAAATTTAGAACCTTCTTCTTTTTTCCCCTAAAAATTGTGATGATTAGTTCGATCTCTTATCTATCAAACCAAACCAAACTTTACTTCTTCAGGTACCAAACCAAACTTTACGTTAATACAAAAATCATTTGTTTTTTAAATCTGCGTTTGTATTTCTGATCTAGTATGTCGCACTTTTTACATAACAACAACTTTTTTATTAGTAAGTCATAATTTAATATTGACATTTTAGGTAAACCGAAGGCAGCACTGGACTCAAACCTCGGCGTGGTGAACAATACATACTTCATCGGTAAACGGCTGGGCTTACATGAAGAGCACCATAATCTTTGTATGCAGGTCAGTCATCACATTGTCTTCATGGGTCTGACTAAATACCTAGCCATACTATTATTTGAACTATATGAAGATAATCCTTCGCTCAATCGGTGGTAGTGGTAGCTCGATTAGGACACATGTCTCACATCCAAGGAGCGCTGTTTGAAACCCGGGCTCGTACATTTAGATTTTACAAATCTAAGTACGAATTAAGTTCAGTTCTCTCTGCCTACCCCGCTAGAGAAATGTCGTGAAGTTTAGTTAGTTAGTTAATCTAAATACGAATTAATACTGTTTGCTCGGCGATGAGGAAACCCGATATTTTAAGAAAATCTGAATATTTAAATAATCCACGTATGATGGATGTATCCATAAACATGTCTGTTTAAGGATTACAAAGGTCAGGCAGGTGGTCGCTTAGATATAATTATCAGACTGGCTAAATCCTGAATCATGGTCTAAGTGGGCCTCAAATAACTACAGATGTACAGGACAGGCAGACAGGCTAGGAAGATGATGATTTATCTTCAAATTTATGAGAAAGCGGACTATGAATTTAAATTGACATAACTCGATATTCGTAATGTTTGATGGCATCTGTTCTTTTGGCTAGGCTCCAATGTTTCACGCGCTGGGCTCCATCGTGACCTTGCTGGCCGGTATCCGGCACGGCTCCACCATCACCCTGGCCTCTCCCATCTACAACGTCATCAACAACCTCAACGCTGTCATCTCCGAAAAGTAAGACGTTATAAATACCGTCATGCTCACCATCCTCGTAAGGGGTAGGCAGAGTCGAAGAATCAATAAGGATCTTTAACCAAATTTAACCGAGAATGAAATGAAAGGGTTAGCTAGAAAATTGGAGGCAGAACTCCAATTTTCGATCTAACCCTTTCGTTTTATGCCTGGCTTGTCGTCACATAATCACATATTTAATTGCCAATAAAAGTAAGATATTTAAGTATGGACAAATATATTGAATGTTAAGACTAGCACATCAATTTGTACGGACTAACTATATTGCTATAACTAAAACTCTATGTATGTATAAAAGCTTATTACTAGAATATACTTTTTTATTTGCAGATGTTCTATAATTACTGGGACTCCCACAATGTTCGTCGATATGTTAACACAGGTATAGCTTTATATCTTTTAATTTCTCATCTTTTAATTTTAAACTTAAGCTTAAGGCTGCCAATAAGCCAAAATATTCTTAAATTTTTGGCAATCTTACATCAAATATATTTCATTAGATATTTTGGAGAACTGCTACATAACGATGTCAACTATATTACTAAATATGACGCTTACTATATTGAATTTTTAGCTCCGCAGTAGTGGGTTCAGTGGCGAGTCTCACCTAAAGACGGCTCTCGTAGCGGGCGCGCCGTGCTCTCCGCAGCTCATGCATGACATGAACAATGAGCTTAACGTTCAGTCCGTTAAAGTATGTTTTATTTGCCTTATCCAAATTGTAGGCTACATTTAGTATTCTATATAGTAGTAATTTGATTAGAAATGTATAAAATTGTGCTCTTACAGGAAGCAATATAAAATTAAGTCACAAAGTAGATGCATTTTTATATTTTTAATGTTCACGGCTAGTTACTAATGTACTCCCTGTTTACATTTTCAGACTCTATACGGCCTGACAGAGTCAACAGCTTGTATATTCCAATCGAAACCTGACGACAGCATAAAAGCAGTCGCTGAAACCGTAGGCTTCCTTCAAGATCACTTGGAAGTCAAGGTAAAACAAATATTGATTTACATAATGCACCTCATATAATCATAAGGAGTTTATAAGCACCATTATCTTAAAATATTCCATTATATTCAAGATAGTTTGAGTTACTATGTGAATTAAACGAAATTGTTTAAATGTAATATACCACTGCTGTATTCCAGATTTAAAACTCTGAATTAATATCTTTTAATATGATTTGATCAAAACAAGCGAACAACTTATTTAACAGTTTGCGGGCCCTACAGTCTCGAAGTCTCTGACCGAGTGGGACAAAAAGTATCATATTCTGAGGGGTATTGAATGTACTTGCTTGTGTAACGGATGCAGGTGGTGGACGCAAATGGAGCGACGGTGCCGTGGGGCCAGCCGGGCGAGCTGTTGTCGCGAGGGTACAACACCATGATGCACTACTGGGACGATCCAGAGAAGACCCGCAGCACTGTCAGCGACAATGGCTGGCTGAGTACTGGGTTAGCACTGAGTTTTCATCCCGTTAGAAGCGAAAGACTTCATTCTAATCGGGGTATGATTAATCATAATTCTGGAAATAGCAAGTCCTGTTATTTCATCCCGAACTATCTGGCCAAGCCATTCATCCAGTGATAGACAAGTAGCCTAGTTTACTATTTTCTGTACAATCGTTAGTTAGCGATGCGATTCCAGATTGCCTCTGGATTTGCAGCGCTGACGTACGATTGTAAAGTATCTAGGAATCAATTGAATTTTTCTCCTGTTTTAGAAACTGATAGTTGATCACCAATAATCTGTTTATACATGCACCGTTGTTACTAAGAAATTCATGTTTTTTCTGGCTGGAATGCCTCTTAGGGCACCATAAAATACTCGTATTCGTTTTTATATAGAATAGAATAGAAAAAGCTTTATTTGGCACACACTCAAGGGATATATATATATGACTAATATGTAACGTTTTTATTCGTCAGCGACAAGTTTGTGATCAACAAGGAAGGCTACGGGAGCATCGTGGGCCGGCTGAAGGACATCATCATGCGCGGCGGGGAGAATATCGCCCCCAAGGAGATTGAGGATCTCCTCAACACGCACCCGGACATTATCGAGAGCCAGGTGAGAACACTGTACCTACAACTTTATCGGCGTCGGAAATGCACAAATTTTCCAAAAAAGTGTGAAATCTACCAAGTTGTCAAGCTCGGAATGATGGAGTGTTAGATTCCCATACTGATAGTACCTATATCCCATACTGATACTGATAGTATGGAAATCAGAGGCCTGTTGGTGGCGTATTTTGGATCATTGGAAAGAGGTTTTCAAGCTATTTAGGAGATCTAACAAAATCGTCGGTATTTCAACAACATGTCTCAGAGTAATTTTGCTTTGCGCCCCTGTGGATTCGCCAAAGACAGGAAGTTGGGTGACCCTCAACAAAATTTGTCTCCTCTTTGGCAATACATTACAGCTTAGGTTAGCAATAAGTGCCAGAATAGGGATGTTGACACATGTTTCCAATTCATGTAAAGTTATGTTTTATAAATTAAATACAGTATTTAAAAACCTAATATAACATTTTAAGAATATATTTATTTATCATAAATTAAAGACAATGAATTTAAATTGCGTTTTTTAATACCCGTGACTGCGAACGCCATCAAAGCGCGATGACGTCACTGACCGGCAAACAGGCTGACATATTTTTTTTTTTTTTTAATTTTCACACTACATCACATACACTTGTGTTACGGATATCAGAATCAACAGTGGGATTACAAATATATACTTAAATAATATTGGATATTAACACCCAGAAATAGAACAAACACAAGTATTCATCATACGAATGTTTGTCCTGGGTGGGGATCGAACCCACAACTCTTGGCGCATGGGGCAGGGTCACTACCGAATGCGCCATCGAGCCAGTCAAGACATGCTTATGAACTCACTCAAGTTCAGGTTAACTTTGACAGAACGCGAGAATGTTTATCGGTCTGTGACGTAATTATAGTCACGTGACAGTTTGGAGCGTTTTAGCAGTAATTCTAAAAACTAATTATTAATTAATATAAAATAATTTAATTACGTATTTTTTTATGAAATTATTATTTTCGTGTTTAAATATTGTCTATCTATGAAACCAAATACATACATACATAATGTCACGCCTTTTTCCCATGGGGGTAGGCAGAGATTACGTACTTCCATTTGCTACGATCCTGACATACACCTTTCGCTTCTACTTACTTCTACATTCTTTATAAGTCTTTTCATATGAAACCAAATCAATTCCAAAAATTTGTCAACATCCCTATTAGGTACTTGATGAACACAGGACCATTTCTGTCCGGCACCATGTTTTGGACCATGCATAAGTGATGTTATAGAAGCACGTATCAGGCGTATAAAAATACTTATTATGGCACTACTATAAGTGTGTTGCTATACATTTATAGTAATTGCACTAAACTTATGAATAACCTGTTAAACATACCTTCTATAACCAGGTGGTAGGAATAGCAGACGAACGTGTAGGCGAAGAGATCTGCTGCGTGCTGCGCGTGCGGCCCGGCGCGCGCGTCACGCTGGAGGACGCCACGCGGCACCTGCGCGGGCGCCTGGCGCGGTTCAAGATGCCGCGCCTGCTGCGGACAGTGGAAGACTTCCCTAAGACCACATCTGGCAAGATACAGAAGTATAAGGTTAAGGAGATGGTTGAAGCCGGCAAACTGTGAGCGAGTGCTGTCATCTAAAAAGAGAAATTAACTGACTGACATTTTTGGGTTTAGCCCAATTTACTGGCATTAATTTGAGACCATGGACTAGTAAAAAATAAGGACCCCACGCTGTCATACTACAGCGTGAAGCCACGTTTTTGCATATGTAAGTGATATACTTATGGATACCAGATATCGGATACCTGTCATTTGGAGCAGTTATTATGTCAATGTGTAACGTAAGTTGCGTGTCAAGTTGAAGTACCTGAGGAGCGTCAACATCTAGTTAGTCGCGCTAAGTCCTTCTTTTTTTACTAGTCCGTGTTTGAAACATGTCAGAAAGATTTTTTAAAACAAAAGTGGAGGAAATCAAAAGATTGAAGGTTAGTTGGAAACAAATTGAACCAACCAATTAAAGAACAAGGCAGATTGGCTCATAGTTACGCATTCATATTTATATAAACGTACAGGTTACCTCACAACGCTATGCTTTTTAACTATGATGTCATAGTATTAGATATCAATAGTATATACTGTTTGATTACTGTTACCTAGCATCTATCAACTGTACAAACTTCCTGCTTTGATATTAGGCAATTAAATAATTAGTATTGTGAATAAATAGTTAGTAAGTAAGCGTACCGCGACTTTTAATATATTAGTATTAATGTTGTCGTTATATTTGGAACTAAATCCATTATTTAATTAATCTTTAATAAATTTTACAAATGACTTACTTGGTGGTTTTGCTTTCTTGCTGAAAGCGACATCTACCGACAAATAGTAGGATTATCTTCGCTAAGGGCTTCGTTGAGGCCTACTACACCTCTTCGGGGCTGCGATGACCGACACAAAAGCAAAGAACATTTTAAGTAGGTAAATATTTCACGCGATTTCCTCTTGAGGACTCTGTGCAGTAAAAATAATAATAATAATAAATAAAAATAAATTGTCCAGACTGACATACCGATTCCGTACTTTCTAACTAAGCTGATGCTTGTACTACGGATACTAGGCAAACGGATAGACATACCTACTTAAATACGTTTATAAACATCCATGACTAGCGGGATTCGAACCTGCGACCCTTGGTTTCGTGGCCAGGGTTTGTGACCACTCGACCAACGGGCCAGTCAAACAGCGCGTCCAGCAGTACCTAAGTATTGTTAGACAGATCAGTGGGATGTGTGACTGTGTCTATTAAAGGACTGCCTTAGGTAATGCAAATTTAAAGTTTATTTTATTTTTATATAAAATAAACTTCCCTTTAAATGCATACGTGAAGTTAACCCCTCACGTACCATAGTTCAAGTGCTCTTATAATGCAAAATGTGCAATGTACTTGTGGGATTTGCACCGCATATTTTTTGAAGGCAATCAGGTGTAAATTAAAAAAAATATATATTAAAATAAAAAAGTAGTTCTTTTTTTTTATAAAGGTCCTCAATGCATTAATTAAATAACATCGACCTTAAAAAATAATGTTTTAATTTGTGTAAAACCTCATCCATTTGTTAGGATATTAAAAGTGGTTTAAGTTATAGGTACTCAGATTAACTTTAAAATTTTAATGTACTTAAAGGTGCTATTTCATTTATTACTTAAGTATGTAGGTAGGTATATTAAGTTTTGCAATTTTAAGGCAATATCATGCAGGAAATTTATGAGCTATTTGTTGTTGACTTAATATTTTTAGTTAATTAATTAAATAAATAGATGAATTATAACTACCTATTAAAAGTTAATTTGTTTAGTGTTGTAATCAATTAAATAAATAAAAATGTACTTGTAAATATGAAATGCACCTACATACCTAATGATCTACTATAGATTTTGTATTTTTATATTCTGTCGTATTGTGTGTAAATTTAAATAAAGAATTTTCGTAATTTTGGTATTATTTAGCAGCCGCTATACATAAAAATCAAAAATAATCCATCCTAAATAAGCCAAAATTTGTTTTAAAATCCAATTAATTAAAGTTCACCACAGTAATTCTGAGTATCAGATATATTTTTCTTCTGAGGGGTGAAATGGTGAAAATAGTAACTAGCTCGTCGCCAGTACAACCCAATACATTCATTTATTCGACGACATGTTTGGCGAGTTGTCCCGTGTCGATCTAGGACTTAAAAAAATGTGTTTCTTGTCTAGCATGTCGTAAAAGGCGCCTAATGGGCTCCGGCCGGTATGCCCCCACATTGAAAAATTTATTATTCCGGTTTGCCCCCGGCCGCGTAGCCCCCATTTTCTATTTAACAAGATTCTTGAGCAATACCCGGGCATACCGGCCGGGGTCAACCCGGAATGGGGGCATAACGGCCGGACCCGACTAATGGTATATCGGGTTTTGGGTATGTGATTGTGTAGGCGACAAGCTAGCCACTTATCTCTACTTTTTCACATTTTTTTCATCTAACCCAGCCCAGTTTTATATTTGGCGTAATGTGGTTAAAGGGGCCTGTGGTCCCTTTGACTTTGATTCCCGAAGGGGTAGTAGTAGCCCTTCGGGGATTATGGGCGCGATGTTATGTTTGTGTTATGTTATGTTTGGCGAGGACCACAGTTTACCAACATTCTTTATAAATCCGAAGCCAACATAGGAAGAGGACATAAACCATTATTGCATTGGACCTTTAAAATAAAAGGTCTCCATTTCGTATTGATGAGTGCATCAATCGGATGCACCTATTACTCTTTGTTGTAAATGTATCGTTATCTTTACCGAACCGACAACGCCAGACGTTTATCAACCAGCACCGGCAACGACGAAGGGCGCCGATAACGTTGTTTATATATTACTTAACCATCAATATTAAGTAAGTAAGTAATTCGACTATGGTTCCGCATATTTTACGAGTCAGTAATCCATCAAAGTCGTGAATGAAGTATGATGATCCACCTAGATTAATTAACTAGTCAATACATTTTCCATCGAAGCCCACTTACTTTTATTTTTGTCTAATAATGATTAATGAAGACTCTGAACATACTTTCCAGGATTGCAGGTGTAAATATGTATGTACCTATGTAATATCTGAATATTTTGTATTGGCGCTACAGATTAATAAACATATGTAAATGCAACTATACAACTGTAAATAGCTATAATGCAAAAATCACAACCGTTTTAATAACCGTCGCAGTTGTAGTAAAAAGTATGATATCCTTATTTTAACGGATGTTAGAACGAAAGCGAATGTCCTACCTATATTTTATTTTTATATATTCTTTAGACTGGCACACCAGTTCCCTAGTTCCAAACTAAGGAGACATGCTTGTGCTAACGGCACAGATCAAATAGATATGCTTAAACACCTTTATATACATAGATGTGCTTAATCACCTTTATATACACATCTCTATCCGTAACTCGAATACAAATGTGCATGTTCATCACACAAAACATTTGCCCCTAGCAGGATTCAACCGCATACCTTGGATTCGTGGCCAGGTCTTTGACCACTTGACCAATGGGCCAGTCAATGTATAGTTAATTAATTTCTGGGCTTTGGTTGAAGGTAATTATAAGCATTAGTAGGTAAATACATATAATAGTCGCTTAGATATAATTAGAAAACATTAAATAATGTTAATAATATAAAAATAAATAATAAAATACGATAATTTATATCGACTATAATTATGATAATAAATTGGACTTTATTATTCATTTACTGAGAATAACTACGTTACGCGTAAATGGCTATTCCTTCCTGCCACGTGCAAAAAATAATATTATTTATTCTATATATCTATTACTTAGATAGAAGTATACAAGTGGATCCTGTGGTTTTATTTCGCAAACTTTAACACCTTCCTTAATTCGTTCTTTGTACATATCTTTTGAGATTTATAACAACTTAACAGAGTTAAAGGGCCAGCAGGCCCCTTTAAACACATTCAGCCAAAAATAAAACTGGGCTGGGTAAGATGGAAAGTTTTGAAAAAGTAGTGACAAGTGGCTAGCTTGTCGCCTACAAAATCACATACCCAAAACCCCATATACCATTAGTCGCCTTTTACGACATGCTAGGCAAGAAACACAGTTGGCATATTCTTTTCAAGTCCCAGACCAACATGGGACAAAAGCAAAGTTAAAGTTTATTCACATAAAAAGTCGCTTGGCGAATAAATATTAACCTACCTATTCTTAAACATACCAATCGACTAATATTATCTGAATGAACATGACACATTTAATACACTGGATGAACGGATAGACAGAGAAAATTACGACTATATAGATATCAACAATCCAATTAAAATCCATGTAAAGCGCTTTACGACATCTCAATATTACTGAAAGTATTTTAAAACAGTATTCCTCCGGCATTTTAGTGGTCAAGACGTTTATTTCCTAAGGTTCGCTAAGAAATCGCTTTTATTTTATTATAATTCATGAACCTACATTAGTATTAGCCTTTATTATTGAGTGGAACAAACAACTTTTATTGGTGATCCTGAAGATGTAGCTGGATTGTGGGAATATTGTTATTTCAAAAATAATTCAACTGTAATATTCGGCTAATATTTATAGACTTTTTTTTTTGACGGCATTTCAGGTTTTCAATAGTAGTCTTTCAGTTGTAAATGTATTAGATTCAATTGAGAAGAACTGCACACAGTTGTCTTGCATTAGCCGAGGAACCCTAAATTATATCAACATCTCATTAGAGAAATAAATGACGGTCCGACTTTCGTACTATTGCGTGAAAGTAGTCGGAGATTCAACACGCGACGATGTTTTACATATTACTAACGGTGTGTTCGGTCCTGGCCCCTCTGGCTATTGTACCGATATACTTTCGGTTCTGCAGAGCTGGTCGCCTGCTGAGGAAGATACCTGGGTCAAATGGATCGTTTCTACTTGGAAACACTCTTGACATCGTTCTATCTCCAGGTGAGGAATTAAAAAATTATATTCTATAACTAGCTGTGCCAGCGGTGTCACCCGCGTTTATGGTTAATATTATAAGGACTATTTCCGTCATACATGATTTCTATGTAACTTTAACCATTAAGGCTGCACACGCGACGGAAGCTTAAAAAATGGAGTAACTTCTCTTCACTACTCTGCTCCTATTGATTGTAGCGTGATGAAAGTATACTATAACCTGCCCAGGAGTATGAAGAATAATTGTACCAGGTTTCGTTAAAATCCGTGGAGTAGTTTTTGTTTCTATAAGGAACATACAGACAGACAAAAATTTTTCTGATTGCATTTTTATTCATTAGTATCGATCACTAATCACCCCCTGATAGTTATTTTGAAAATATATTTCATGTACAGAATTGACCTCTCTACAGATTTATTATAAGTATAGATGAAGTAGGGAAGCTATTTAAAGTATTTTGTCGCAAACCAATACAATTTTTACTCTTATATTCACTATTGCTTATATCATCTCTACATTCCTGCCTTCTCTTTCGATTATAGTGCCAGTGTGGTTACGTTTTTATGATAAAGCACAATTTGATAGACCAATAGCTGTGCCTGCAGTTTCACCCGCGTTTATGGTTAATGTTTTATATAATACTACCTGCGCCCCGCGGTTTTACCCGCATAGTTCCCGTTCCTGTTGGAATATGGGAATAAAATATAGCCTATGTTACTTCCGGATAATGTAGCTTTTCAATGGTGAAAGAATTTTTTAAATCGGCACAGTAGTTTTTGAGTTTATTCATTACAAACATACACAGACACACAAAAATACAAAAATAAAAATCTTTCCTCTTTATAATATTAGTATAGATAAATCCGCTATCTAACACTAAAAGATTCTTTTAAATCGTACCAGTAGTTTCTGAGATTAGCGCATTCAAGCAAACAAATAAACTCTTTAGCTTAATAATATTAGTTTAAATTGGAAATGGATGATGAAAAAAACGAGGACTTATCATATCATAAAAAGTGCTTTAGTGTGAAATTTTACTGTTTTTTTTCTGATTATTATGGCAATGATTTGTTCAGATTAATTAATTAATGTGTCATTCTAGATTTTACTAATTCCATTTTTTCTAATAAGTTTATGCAAGTAAATAATGTAGTAAAGCTTATGCAATAATGTGTTTTGAATTATTTAATTCAAAATCTGAAATACTCAAATCTTATTTACAGAGAAATTATTTCAATACATAAGGCATATGTATAAAATGCATGGGTGCATCACGAAGGTAGCTGGTTTCCATATAAGAGCCATCAATATTTACGAGCCAGATGATATTGAGGTAAGTTCCCTAATATTATTTTGTTTTATATATTTATTTAACTCAGAGTAATTAAAGCTTTTCATTTCATCATCTTCCTAGCGTTATGTCCCGTGCTTGGACGGAATCCGCTTAGACCATGATCCAGGATTTAGCGAGTCTGGTAATTACATTAAAGCGACTGCCGATCTGACCTTCGTAACCCTAAGATAGAGAAACCAGAGAATACTTGGATCATGGTTAAAGATTTTCATAACAATAGTTACATATAAGTAATCTTCTTTCATTTACCATTTACCAGTTTTAAGAGCGAAACAAATGGAATACGCATTCTAGTATTATAAAATTAAGAAACCAGAAAATAAAATGAATGAGATATATTACAGGTAAGTTTAAACCCAGCCCGAGGAATAAACAAACATGTTACATGTTGTCATTGAATTGCAAACAACACAGGTGAAGGGATTTTTTGAGTATTGAAAGGTTTTGAGAATTGAAAGGTGGACCTTGAATAACCTTTTCAAAATATCACTTCCTTATCTTAATTTATTTTTATTTTTGTTCAATTGAAGTTTTTGTTCAATTGTTTTTTTCTCTTTTAATCCCTGGTGGGATTAGGATATACCCTTTTTGTTCGAAGTCCAATGTTAAGATTTAACTAATCCATTGCTACCTATGTAGCCAAATAATAAGTACCAGATATACATAACAAAATTGTGTATTAATATTTTTCAGACAATATTATCGACAACACGTTTTATCGAAAAACGAAGACCATATTACTTTTTGAAACCGTGGCTGAATGAGGGTTTATTAGTTAGTAATGGTAAGTGAATATGAGTCTACAAACATAGAACATCTATAAATCCATGGTGTAAACTAGTTGATGGGTTTACAAAGTATATCAAAGTGGCGCCCAACGTGGGGTTTAATGTTACTTATGGAATTTGAGGGTATTTGAATTTAAAATTAATTAAATCATTTATATAGCCTAAAATACACAAATTTTGTACCCTATAATTATATTTTATGGTGTATACATGTACGGCTAAGTAAGGGTGGGTGCTATATTTACACGGTAAAGGTATCCGTCTCAGGTGCTTTTACAAAATGTCAAGGGGTAAATATGCATCGCCAGAAGTCTATTCAGCAATTTCAAAAGTAAACTCTAACTTTAACCCGATTATGGCTGACTACTGTACTGACTGTATTTTTCCTAATAATCAAATAGGTGCAAAATGGCATTACCGCCGCAAGCTGCTTACGCCAGCTTTCCACTTCAACATACTGAAGAGTTTCCTGGTATCCATCAACGAGCACACGGAGGAGTTCCTCGAGAGGATCCAGCAGGAGGTCGGCAAGGAGAGGACCGACATATTGCCCATCATGATGATGACCACTCTACGAGTTATGTGTGGTGAGTGCAGTAGACATCCCGTGGATATAAATTCAAGACATACATACATACATATCATCACAACCATAATCGCGTTAGCAGAGTCAAAGGAGAAGTTAGTCCTCTGCATTAAGCAAAAAAACGAAACTGTCGGGCTGGGTTAGGCTGAAATCTGTATAAAAGTAGTGTATTTAAGATAAATTAGGGAACTATAATCCATAAATTGTCTGGTTCCCCTATCTTAGGGTTGCGAAGGTCAGATCGGCAGTCGCTTCAATGTAATTATCAGACTCGCTAAATCCTGGATCATGGTGTAAGCAGACCGTCACTAAGCACGGGACATAACGCTAGGAAGATATTGAGTCTTTTATAGGCTTTCGTACCTCAAAAGGAATACACGAATCCTTACAATATTATTTCGTTACTTATTAAGATCGACTTAAGTTAATCCGTAAACAGGACTATATTGAATTTTTGGTGAATTTATTCTCGTGATGGTCAAGTTTGTAATTAATGTCTTCCTAACCGATATCGGTCACAGCGACCAATCTCAACGAGGATTAGCCATCTGCTCAGGAGATATTATAGTGCACAAGTGTGCGCATACATACACTAAGTTCCTTCATTCTAGTCCGGTGAGACGGCAATTCGACATGACCGAAGAGAGGTCAGGCGCAGGACCAAGCGAGGCACGGCGGTGATTAAACCGCCAACTTCTTGACTCCGGACTGTTACTGAGTAATTTCAATATTGAAATACCTAGCCACAAATTTTAGCCCGACCCGGGAGTTGAACCCGGGACCTCTTGGTCCCAAGGCGGCGCATGCTACCACTAAACCAATGAGGCAGTCAAGTTTGTAAGGGATCTTAAGTCAGCAAATCGAACTCAATGGTTAGTCTGTGACACAGTCTGTGATTGTTATTAATATGTTATGTTGTTGGAATGGCGGAAACTAAACCTCTTTATTGTTAACTTTATGCTTTACAATTTAGTTGTCTTTTTTACTGTCACTCTCTTGTCATACTCCATGTAGCAATGTCTGTATTTATCTTTAGCTTTAAACACGGACTAGTAAAAAAAGTATACTCCATGCTGTCATACTATAGCGTGAAGCCGCGTTTATCGTGTGTGAGTGAGATACTTATGGATACCAGGTATCTGATATTTGTCATTTGGAGCGCTTATTATGTCAATGTGTGATGTAAGTTGCGTGTCAAGTTGAGGCACCTGAGGAGCTTCAATGTTAGTTAATGGTGCGGAGCCTTTCTTTTTTGTACTAGACCGTGGCTTTAAATATAAAAAAAAAAATCGTGTCACAGTGTTAGTTGCCATACTCCTCAGAAACGGCTTAGCCGATTTTGATGAAATGTTATATGTACACTTGGTAGGTCTGAGAATAGGTTGTTATCTATTTTTCGTACCCCTAAGTAATAAGAGTGTCTCCCCCCCCCCCCCCAAAGCTGTAACTTGAGAACGGATTTACCGATTTCGCTAATTCTTTTTTAGTTGTGTTTGTTATTATCAAGTGGAGGTTCATAAGAAAGGAAAAAATTAAAAAGTTACGCGGTAAATTAAAAAAAAGGGTATTGAAAATCCGAGAACGGGGCGTTACGAAGTGCACCGGGTCAGCTAGTAAATCTATATAAATCTTTATAGTCGTCCGTTGTATTCCTATAAACTCAACATACGTCAATACGAAATTTTTCCAAGATTTGTTTAGGCGACTCTGCGTCCTGTTTACACAGATAGTTTGCGACAAATCGTGAATGCGGGCGTAATGTATAGCGCGCCGTACATTTTAACCGCACTCCGGAGTCGGCGCGTGTCATACTTTAATGAGATAATTTTATCTTTTGTACTATAATTGTACTGATTAATAAACTTGTATATTGTGTGTCAAAAGTGCAAAGGCCGGTTTTAATATAAGTAGATACATATTAATTACCTTTATGTTTGTAAATAAACTGTTAGTGTGATTATTTAACTATGAATAGCAGTTTTAATTTTATTAATATATGTAGATAATTCAAATTAAGAGAGAACAATGTTTACATACGTTTGATTAGCATATCTGTGAATTTTGATATTTGCAATTGACTTTTCACTGCACAAGGTTTGCCGCCAAAACCAGACAAAATTTAATAGCTAGATAATGTAGAACAGTATAGCTCCGTTTTTACGAAAATAATTGAAACGATGAATTACATTTTTAGTACTAGCTCTTGCCGCGCCCCCGCTTTGAAATCCTCCTGTAACAGTTAATATTCTGTCATAAATCCAGGGATCTATACATTTTCCAGGATAAGAGTATAACCTCTGCTCAATTTCAGACCGTAATCCATCTCTATGCCAAACATGATACAGATCCAATATGATTAATATTAGCATCTAATAAAAATAGTTTTTTTTTTCAGAAACGTCAATGGGCACATCTATGCAAGAAAGCACACACTCGCTCTCCGACAAATACTTCCAAGCGCTCCACAGACTCGGCCCCACACTCGTCCATCGCATGACCCGAGTGTGGCTGTACCTAGACTGGCTTTTCAACCTCACCCCCACCAGACGAGTCCAGAAAGCTGCCATCAGCGACCTTCATGGTTTCACCAGAGAAGTCATTCGGGAAAGAAAGATTTCTCGACAACAAACAAAATCTAACGGAAGCAACGTGAAGGATGACGTTGGGTCAGATAGAAAGAGAGGCAAGATGGCAATGCTGGATCTACTGTTGGAGCAGGAAGACAACGATAAAATAGACGAGGAAGGAATTCGGGAAGAAGTTGACACGTTTATGTTTGAGGTAACTTGGCGTGGTGATGTTGGCTAATAGGATAAGAAGCCCGCCTGGAGAATAAGTACCCCCCTAGGAGAATGGTGTGAAGCTAGTTTAGTTTATGTAAATTTTATTTCATATGCAAATGGAGACTTACACATATATGTTTTGCCTGGTTCGATGGCGCATTCGATACTGACCCTGCCCCATGCACCAAGAGTTGTGAGTTTGGGGTGGGGACCCCACCCAGGACAAACATTCGTGTAATGAATACTTGTGTTTGTTCTGTGTTTGGGTGTTAATATCCAATATTTAAGTATATATTTGTAATACCACTGTTGTTTCTGATATGCGTAACACAGATGCTTAAGCTACTTACCTCGGAGCAAGATCAATGTAGGTATGAGATGTAATCTGATACTTATTTATTTATTTATGTTGTATACACGTCAGGTCAGGGTCAGACATACTCGTAAATTGGCAGCTATTTTCCTAAACCAAATGCTTAAGCCCATAAGAGATCATGGCTGACTTTAAATTTTTCAGGGGCACGACACAACTGCGATGGCGCTAAGTTTCATGGTACTGTGTATCGCCAACGAGCCAGAAGTACAGGTACGTGTATATAAAAATCAAATAAACATAATATATGTCGGTGTATACGAAATTTTATGTTTATTTAAACAGTAAAAACGAAATCTTTGTGTAATAATTACTCGTTTTCAAAATATTTTAACTAAGGTTGAGCTAATAAAGTAAAGTAGAAATTTACTTCCGTGTAATCAGACGATGCTATTTATGTAGGTTTTTACTTTTGTAAATTATCTCAAAATATGTAAGTACATCCAGCTGTCCTAGACTCTTGGAATTAGACAAACAAGGTCTCTTAATGCAAGTAAAAATGCAAATGGTGCTTTTTTTATCGCATAATCTCATTTATATTATAAACTTTCTATATATAATAATGATTGTCACTAAGTAAATATATTCGAACACATTTTTTTTTTAAATAAAACCTAACCTATTTAGCAAAATTGGTGCCCGGTATAATTTTTTTTTTTATTTTACTTTTTTAAAAGATTACAACGGAAAATATTTATTAAAATTGGAAACGTAGTTTGAATTTTTTTACGAGACAACAAACAGTATATTTTGATATTATCATAAACTTTGATTGCAATTTTTAGAAAAATATATACGAAGAAATGCGGAGAATATTCGGTGATTCAAAGCGCTCGCCGACTCCTGACGACTTGACTGAGATGAAGTACTTGGAGTGCTGCATCAAGGAGTCGCTGAGGATATACCCCAGCGTGCCCTTCATGGCACGGTTCCTCACTGAAGAAGTTACGCTGAGTAAGGCTTTCATACATGTTGGCATGAAATGTATGTCTTGATAATAGCTTTATTCGTGTATGATTGTGTTGAATATAAACCAACAAAAGAAATTTTAGGAAGGATCTAAACGATATATATATATATATATATATATATATATATATATATATGCAGAATGTGTGCGAGAAATGTTGTGCTGTTTCAAACCCAGACCAGCATGTGTGAAGTTTTCAAATCTTTGTACGGATTTACGTATATCACTTACACTCACGTGGTGCACATTCAAATAACATGGGATTAGTAACTATGATCCAATTTGTCAAGCATTGCTTGAGTGGTCAAAACACCAGATGGACCATAGTCTGAGCAGACTACGATCAAGCAGGAGACATAACGCTAGGAAGATAATGATGATGCCCAATAGGGGTTTTGGGTGCTTGGTACTGATACTCATAATTCCGCGTTTGCAGGCGGATACCGTGTACCGGCTAACACCATCTGCCACATCCATGTATTCGACCTTCACCGGCGCGCCGACCTGTTCCCGGAACCGGAGCGTTTCATTCCGGAGAGGTTTCTGCCAGAGAACGCCTCGCGGAGACATCCCTACGCCTATATACCGTTCAGCGCAGGGCCTAGAAACTGCATAGGTAATCCTGTCAAGAGTGATGCTATCTTTCTTTGAATATAAATATACGTAATAAACTCTTTTTTAACTTTTGGCTTAATGTGATTCTAGAAAATTATTTTGCTTTGAGCTCTGCCTGCTGATTTACTCAATAAAAAATCGATATATCGTGGGCCAGGTCAAAAGTTCGCAATGATGGAGATGAAGTCGGTGTTGTCGGGGCTGGTCCGGCGCTTCCACTTGGAGGCGGTCACCCGCCACGGAGACATCAACTACTCCGCCGACGTGGTGCTGCGCGTCACCCACCCGCTGTACGTGCGCGTCAGCGCTCGCGCGGACCAGTAGCCGCACCGTCAACTCTGCTGACGCGCTGCTCTGCGACACATATCAGGTGACGTGGTGCTGCGCGTCCACCACCCGCTATAAGTGCGCTGCAGCGCGTGCTCGGACCAGTAGCCGCACCGTCAACTCAGCTGCCGCGCTGCTCTGCAACACTCGTCAGGCGACGTGGTGCTGCGCGTCCACCACCCGCTGTAAGTGCGCTGCAGCGCGTGCGCGGATCAGTAGCCGCACCGTCAACTCAGCTGCCGCGCTGCTCTGCAACACTCGTCAGGCGACGTGGTACTGCGCGTCCACCACCCGCTGTAAGTGCGCTGCAGCGCGTGCGCGGATCAGTAGCCGCACCGTCAACTTTGCTGACGCGCTGTTGTCGACCCATCAGCCGACGTCGTGCTGCGCGTCACCCATTAATTATACTTGGCTTGTATTATACAATTAATTTGTTATTATTAGTCGTAATTCAGTTAGTTGGTCTTAGTTTATTCCACTTTGTATTTGTTGACTGTCTCATTTGACCTAACTCTGGTGCTTTTTCATTTTACGCGTTTTGCTTTCTATCATTGATTTATTGTTTTCTATCACTGCTTATCATCCTCCTAACGTTATGTCCCCGGTGCTTAGTCAGGGTCCGCTTAGACTATGTAATTCCCTTTTTAATATAATTATTATGAACAACAGTCACTATTAATTCGAATAAAACAATGGTAATACAATCGATATCTGATGATTTATTATTTTATTAGGGTTCTAACTTGCCTGATAAATGAATAAGGAAGTAAGGAAGGTTTTCTTGTTTTTTTGCCCAAAAATCTAAAAAACATAGTAATTTTTTTCTTTATTCAAAATTTTATTTCGTTTTCAACGTGGGTACTTACAAAATGACCAACCTATTTACCTACATAAGTAAAGGAGATAACTCGAGCTAGTCAATGTTGGTATATTAGTTCAGGT
The DNA here is from genome assembly GCA_951394215.1 of Glyphodes perspectalis. Taxonomy (NCBI): domain Eukaryota; kingdom Metazoa; phylum Arthropoda; class Insecta; order Lepidoptera; family Crambidae; genus Glyphodes; species Glyphodes perspectalis. The sequence continues at coordinate 14,086,644 of OX596208.1, read as the reverse complement.
AGCCGACTCATTAAGCTAACACAGTACACGTCTTTATCAGAGCAAACTTACCTAGCTACTTCAGAACGGTGGGAAAAAATCTTTAGATAGGTTCGTGCTATCTATAAAATTACCTTGAATTAAAAAATAGGTGAGTTCAAGTATTTTATAAATCAAAATAATATCTAATCTGTGGCTTTAGGTACAATTATCTGTACGGTAATTTGGTAAGTATGATAATGTTTGTAAACATCAAATAAGTATTAAATATTGTTTCAGTAAACAAAAGCAGTTGGCGTCCGTATGCTTGATTTTCGTCTTCGGATTTTTGTGTCCCATAGTACCTGTAACCAAGGCAACAGAAAAAATAATATTTTTTAAAGATTCGCCCTAACATTGATTTTATCTCTTGATAACTCGAACTTTTCGATGGTAAAGGATAAGCATAATTTTATTCTAAAACAGTTTAAATATCTATTGAACGTGATTAATTATTGTTTAAAAAGAAGATATGTTTCAATTCAAAATAAATAAAGATTAATTTCATCTTTGAACTTTGAAATATTTTCTATATTTAACTAAGATCTAAACATTCATTATTTATTTGATCTTATCAGCATATCATTATATGGTTAAAATTCCTCAGAGTTTAAGTTTAAATTATATTTATTTATTTTGCTGTTACTAACATTTTACATAAACTAGCAACGACCTAAGATAACTATGCAAGTCTTTATGTACGCTCACAGCGTGCGTATATTAAATGCTATATAATATTAGGTACATTAACTACATAAGGGCGAAACGTCCTAGTTTGTCCTAGTCTAATCACCGTAGACGAATTCGTAATGCTGATCATCAGCATTACGAATTCGTATACTTTTGTATTTAAAACTCAAACAGCGTATACAATAAACGACACTTCAATCAATTCATACGTCGTAAAGCCAATATTTTTTTCCTTAATTAGCCGTTGGTAAGTGCTATTACACATATGTTGTTGATGTAAGGCAAAGATTCACAAGATATTTTATCAATATTTTTTTCATGTTTCTAATTAATAAATATCCGACTTCATACACATACATTGATCTGACTCCGAAGTAAGTAGCTTAATAAGCACTCGTGTTACGGATATCAGAATCAAAGTCAAAGTCAAAATATTCTTCATTTATGTAGGTTTCATTAAATATGTAGTCAAAGTCAAAGTCAAAATATTCTATATTTATGTAGGTTTCAAGGAAACACTTATAAATCGTCAAATACAGGTAAAGCCACAGCTATATGATTCTACCACCGGTTCGGTCAACAGTGGTATTACAAATATATACCTCAATAAATATTGGATATTAACACCCAGACACAGATCAAACACAAGTATTCATCATACGAATGTTTGTCCTGGGTGCGGATCGAACCCATAACTCATGGCGAATGGGGCAGGGTCACTACCGAATGCGCCATCGAGCCAGTCAAATTATGATGATGATGATGATGATATACAAGTACCAAAATACCTTAAGCGCTTTCCTGAACTTGGTGGACATGAGGCTGAAGAGCAGGGGGTTGAGAACAATGGTGAACCAGCTCAGTGAGCACAGCTTCAAAAGCATACTCCAATGCTGGAACCATAATTATACAATTAGTACTAAACATCTTGCAGCCTTTGGTACTAAACAGTCCAGACTCTGGACTCTGGTAGATACTTTTAAAATACTATCATCCGGTAAACTAACAATGAAATAAATTATTTATATAATAATATTCCTCCTAACCGATTTCGGTCACGGCGGCCAATCTCCGCCAACTTTCTGACTCCGGGCTGGTTCTGAGTAATTTCAATATTGAAATACACAGCAACAATCTTTTCGGCCCGACCGGGGATTTAAACCCGAGACTTCTTGGTCTTTAATCGGCGCATACCTCCATTAGATCAACGACGCAGTCATACTATTTAGCGCAACATAAAATGGAGACTGCACAAAGAAAAAGAAAGACAAAGAATAGTATAATTGGAGTCCGCTTGTGACCAACATTGTTGCACCATGGCCGAAACGTCAAGCTGTAAATGCTTATGTACTAGATAATATAAATCGCGTTAAGTCCTGATAGTATTATTTAAAGGATATGCTATATTGCGTACCCAGTGTGGGATGGACAAAAGCTATGAAAACGGAATTACTGATAGTTAAACGCAAGCAAAGGCATTTACCGACTTAATAATATAAGCTTACTTTGGTGTCTTGTAAATAGTTATAAATTTTTTTTTTATACTTTTACACTTCGGGACCAAATAATACATACTACTATCCAGGTTATGCTATATTCTAGGATACACACAACGTATATTTAACTTATGATTTTTTTTATATATAAAAACAATACATATTTATCAAAATAAACATTAATAAACATTCATAGACCTACTAATTAAATACATTAAAAGGAACTACCTGTGAGGACCACGGCTCCCGACAGTCGGACACGAGGACTAGCACCCGCAGCGTGAAGAAAGGCAGCCAGCACGCCAGGAATGACAACGTCAGCGCTACTGAACACATGCAAATCTTATAACGATAACAATGAGCATATATCATACAACATAGTCCAACTTGCTAGGTATTTCCCGCGGCCCGTCTGCGTTGGATCGATTGTCATTTGGAAAGAGCGAGACATCCCCAACACAAGTATTTATTACTTCCTGGGGCGTCTCTAAACTTGTAATTTAAAATTTGAGAAATTAGGATATATTTTTTTTTTTTTTTTATTTCTCACAGATACTCTTTTATGCGTTGTTCAGGTTCTTTATATTTTTCGGTGTAAAAAGTATTTCTTCAAAATGTATGTGGTTACTGTGGTACTTTTACACAGTTTTCTATACAACTCAGCACAGTTTTATTTTTGGCTGAATGTGGTTGAAGGAGCTTGCTTCCCCTTTTAATCTGCCGACCCCTTCGAGGATTACGGGCGTGATGTTATATGTATATGTACCTATGTATCTTTAAAAAATATTTACTATTTCCCTTGTATTTTGTTGTGTTTGTTACTGTCAGGAAAAGGTCATCAATAAAAGAAAAAAATATGAAAATTACGCGGAAAATTAGAAAACTTAAGAATGGGAAGTCCGACACACACAGTTCGCCGGGTCAGCTAGTAAGCACATACTTACTGACTAGTTTGTTAACTTTAGTGCTGTTGTTGCGGTGGTTGAAAATCTTGTCTCTTGAACAACTCTTTTGCGCCACATTCACTTTGAAAGCTATCATCGTGTACACGAAGGTCATGATCGCGAGAGGGATCACGTAGTTCACCAGCCCCAACAGCGCGTTCAGCACCCTGGCAAACGTCGTCGGCAAAATGAAACATGTCACCAACTCGTCCGTTTGCACCACATACACCGTCCACATCTCCGGCAACGCTTCGAGACTCGCCACAATCCAAATCAGACACATAATCTTTATAATCCTTCGCCAACCAGGCTTTTTCTGCACTAGTAGCGGGTGCCATATGGCTATATATCGCTCGATGGCCAGCGCAGTCATGGTCAGGATTCCGTTGTTCCATAGAGCGACCACTAAAAAGAAATGAAGTTTACACGTCCAGTTACCATACTCATCAAGCCTGATGATGTTTAAATCCAGCAATATACCGAACGCGACGACAAAGTCTGAAACCGCCAAGTTGAACAAGTAGTAGTTGGTGGCTGTGTGCATCGTCTTGTCGCAGTAGATGACGACGCAAGTGAGCAGGTTGCCGACCAGCCCGACCACAAACGTGCCAATCATAAATATCGAGAACGCGATCCGCATCTCTTTAGACGTAGACATGTACACAATGCTGCTATAAATACAATCTCCCACAGTTGTATTAAGTACAGACATGTTTTGCAGCGGGGTTCCGAAGTTCTTTTACTACAGGAAATAGATCTAGCAGTGTTACTCCAACGGCGTACATTAATGGTGTGTTTTGGCTAGTTAAATTGACTTGGCTCTCGTAAAACTGTGTGCTAATGGTGTTTGCGCATATTGTGTATCTTACACTAATGTGATTAAATGGTCCACTTTATCAATTTAATAAGAGCTTTAGTGGAAAATTATAGATAATAGCCATGTTTTTGTCCTGTAGTTTTAGTAGTTTAATTTTAGATTTTTTTTATATACCTATTTAAATTATGTTACCAACGCTTTAGCCTACTAATTTCATAAAATTATGGAAAAGGTAGGTTGAACTAGTATAATCACTATATTTGCGCCCTGCAGGGGGGGCTCCGAATACTCCTGTGGTATCCCTGCCTGTCGTAGGAGGCGACTAAAAGGGCCTTTGGGGTCGTGGGGGCTGGGGAAGGGGTTCTCTGGCCCTCTATCGTCCCCGGAGAAGCCGACTGCAGGTGTTACACCCGGTCCGTCAGGATAGGGTACACAGCTGTCTATGTGGTCGTGAAACACCACCCTAGGTGTTCTGGGGGAGAATACCACTCCCTCGAGATGGGCCGCCAGGCGGCAGCGCGCGCTGCGTAGACTTTACGAGATGAATCCCGACAGTGGGGATCCCGTTGGTTTTGCGTTAGTGCCCGAAGAACGACAGCCTTGAGGTTTAGTCGGTAGGGTCTCCGGAGATTGCTACCGGTTTCGAGCCCGACTCACCCTTTTAGGTCCAACTGGATGGTGCGTAAGTAAGCATTCCTCAAGTAAAAAAAAAAAAAAAAAAAAAGTATAATCACTATATTTACCGCTAGAAGAGGAGACGACATAATCTACACGTCAGAATCCTAGGAAAATCCAATGGATTTAGTCGACTTGGTTCACTTGAACACTAGTTATCTTCTACTACTAATAAGCCACGATGTCTCGCAGTTGTAAACTCACTTCATATAATTAGATAAAGTGACAGGAGTCGTCGTCAGCAATTATTAACCGCACAATAAAAACATCTTATTATTGCAGTGGAATAGTATTCCCTGTGCTATAATTACTAACGTGGTTATCGTACGTGAGTGCATCACGCATTTTTAATTAATGTTTGCGTTTATAAAGACTACATAAATAGTTTATAGGCACGATATAAACCGCACTAAACTAATGAAATGAATCAATTTATTTCTGCGAGTGGATTCATAACAAATTCTTTTCACGTAAAAAATTTTTTTGCCCTACCAGCACCTCGACGTGAATGGTCTGCTGAGAAGAGGTGCTGCAAGAAACTCACCAGATGGCCTTTTTTAAATACGTTAATATGTACTTATATCTAATTTATAATATATAATGTTTTCTTATGGCTTCAACTACTACTAAACTACCGCCTTAGTGTTTGTGGAGGCTAATGTTGGCGCTTAGACATCTATTGTTATTGGCTTGTGCCATCCTGCAATTTAGGATTGATTTCTTTCTGATTCTTTGAACCTTTAAAAAGTCATCGGGTGCATGCTCTTGGTTTAGCTCCCAGAATGACCAAACTCGCAATATTTTGAGATAATTGTTACTTAGTGAAATCGATGTGGGTATAGAAACTTGATGTATGAAAATTGTTTACTTTAGACGTTCATTTTTAATTTATTGATTAAAATGGAATAAAAGCTATACCTACCAATAAAGATTTGCCCATTTATTATTCAAACGTAGAATGTTTATTATTTTTATTTTTGATAAGATATTTTTTATTTGCAATGTGATATATTTATTCAAATACATTTTTATTCAAAATGCCATCTCTCGTTTAGTTTCAGATCAGTCAGATATTCAGATTATGTAAGTGGTTTCTAACTTTAAAGAGGTTTCTTACGAGATCATAGGTATGCACGTATAAAAAATACACCTTTTTAATTTTTAACGGACTTTATTTTTATAGGGATATTAAACAGATTTAAATTTTAAATAAGGTCAACTGAGGGAAATGCGTCAATGGGGTAAAAGCTGCTATTTGTTATTTCTCAAATCCTAATCGAAATGCAACCACTTCAGCCATCTAGAGGTAGCAGTTTGAACTAAATTCGTAACTTAAAATAGGAACAGAGGGCGTTGTACGTAGGATATTTGACATATCAGCCATTTTGAAATTCACTTGTTTGTGCGCAAGAGGAGCAGCGAGAGGTAAGTGCTTACAATTCATTAAAATCTATGGTTTTTGATTGATTTTCAATAAGATTTTATATTCCAAGTACGCAATACATGTTTGCTAGTCTGCACACATAGTTATTTTGATTCTAAACATCCAAATTGTTGAGATATGAAGATTGTAAATTTAAGGTTATAACTAGATTTTATGGAAAAATGCGTCTGTTTTTTTTGGGTAAATGCGTCTGTGTGAAGCATTTACCCCGATGCCAGGGGTGCTTAACCTTTTCATAAATGAATATTTCTATAGTTTTTCTTCCTTTTTTATAAGCTTCTGTTAGTAACGTTTTGCAGTGCTGATGTCATCTTACACATCGATTTTTCAAATACTTTAGCATAATATTTTTATTTTGATTCCAGATACACTCAATATTAAAATAAAAGATAACAATGGTCATACTAACTTATATGGATATAGATAAATTTTTGACGAAATATGATTTTCAACATTTCATAAATCAGAGACTTACCTGGCCATGGCATAAAACCCACTTTGTTCGATCCAACAAATGTTTTGGATGTGGTGCAAACCAAAACGTGGAAACAAATAGTCCTCGTCATTTTATTTTGACTGTAAACATACCAGTTGCGAAGGTTCTATTGAGAAGCTTACCTTTTTGGTGTCAATATTGCGATACTTACACTATTTATAACCATTATCCAGATGATGAATGCTTAAGCTGTCACGGAAACTAATAAGTACCTACCTACTTAATTACCTTTTTATTTGCCAGTTACTTTAGTATAGCAATCTTTCTGTATCCTTAAACGTCATATGTGTCTGTGGTCGAAAAGTAGTTATATAAAGTTTATCACTTATAATAACTGAAACAGTTTCTTGGTCGTCCAGTTAAATATTTTTTATTTACAATATGAAACTTCTTTCTTACTCAATTTTTTTTAACATGTTACGCAAAAACACTAAACACTTACTAATTTTATGTTACTTTTAAGGTAATATAAATATGAAGTATTTTATTCAAAACATAAAAAAAAGTATTTGACGCGTCTAGTAACTTATCAAAATACTGCATAAGGCTCTTTTGTTTACTCGTGTTCGTATATTAAAACAATAGTTTTATATGAGGAAAGATTGATATCTTCAATTTGTGTATTTCTGAATAACTTCAAATATTTGTGACTATAAAGAGAAGCTGATTCTGATATATATTAGTCTGGTGTTTTTTTTTTATTACTGGCCTACTTATAAGTTAAACATTAATTATTTTCTTTCAGATATCCATGCCTTTGTCAACATGCCGCGCAAATACATAAAAAAAAAGAATCCCACGTACTCTTTGGAAACTTTAAAAAAGGCTGTCAATGATGTTAAAAACGGTGTTCTTAATGCTTACCAAGCATCAAAAAAATATGCAATACCACGAATGACCATAGTAGACCGCGTCAAACTTAGAAGAGGCGTTATTAAAGATACGAAAGGTAGACCGACCAGGATAGATCCAATAAACGAAAAAAGACTGGCTGATGGCCTTCGGACCCTGGAAAAGTATGGCTTTGGTCTGTCCTCGAAAGAAACTATTACAGTAGTAACTAAATTTATCAAACATAATAAAATTAAAACGGACTTTAAGAATGATATTCCAGGCTACGATTGGTTTGCAGGTTTTTGTAAAAGAAATAATTTATCCTTGAAAAAACCCCAAGCGGTTGAGTTATCGCGAAAGGCAGCTTGTGACCCGTTTATAATTAAAGATTACTTCGATACTCTGGAAAACTGCATGAAAATACTGAAGCTTACTAACAGGCCTGAAAAAATCTGGAATTTAGACGAATCTAGCTTCAGCAAAGACCCAGAAAAAACAAAAGTAGTAGGTGCACGGGGTTTTGCTAGCACTCGGACAATAGCCTCTGCGGGTAAAGATAATGTGACAGTTTTATTTACGGTAAATGCAATTGGTGAAAAATTGCCTCCGTTAATTATATTTCGGGGGAAAAATGTCTGGGATCAGTGGATGTCTGAGAAAGCTTTTGAAGGTACATCATATGCCGCAACAAAAAATGGATGGATCGAATCCAAAGTGTTTGAAAAATATATGCTGCAAACCGTCTTGCCTCTTATTAGTAAAGAACCTCCATGTTTGTTGGTATATGATGGACACTCCACACATATTCAATTAAATATTCTAGAAAATGCAACAAAAATGGGTGTAACTATCATTAAGCTTCCATCGCACGCCAGCCACCTCTTGCAGCCTTTAGACTTGGCTGTGTTTAAGTCAATGAAAGACAGATGGGATGCCAAAATCCTATCGTGGCAGCGTCAAAACGTAGGAGCAAAACTTCAAAAGAATGACTTCAGCCAAATTTTAGGAGAAGTCTGGCAAGAGCTGGACCCACAAATTATTCGAAATGGTTTCAAGAAGGGAGGTATATACCCATTAAACAAAAATGCAATTCCTGATGAAAAGTTCAACCCAGATTCGCTTGAAAGATTTCTTACAGCCAAAAGTCAAGAAGCACAAAAAATAGTACCAACTTTGTCAAATTTATGTTTAAAAATATTGAACAATATACATGCAAAAAAAGCACCTGCACAGGAAAAACGTAAAGATATAGGACAGAATATTAAAATACAGCTTTTAAACCCTTCAGAAATAATTTTGCAAGGTACAGGGGTTGGGTCTTCACGTATCCAAGTGATCGACAATAAAAAAGTTGAAAACGAAACCACCTTTGAAAGCTTATTGCTTGAAACTATAAAAAGGTCCGAAAATGTAATGAAAGTAAAGAAACGAAAAGTAGCGAAAGGATGTGATATCATTACACATGAAAAGTTTTTAGAAAAATTGCGGTCTGAAGAAAAAGAAAAAGAAGAAAAGGAAAATAAAAATAAAGAAAAGAAAACTAAAAAATCTACCAAGAAATATATTAAGTCCTCTAAAGCAAAAAAAGGTCCAAAAACTAAGAAACGTACTAAGCCAAAGAAAATATATTTGTCCGAAGAAAGCAGTAATGATGATGATCTAATGCTTAGCGACGAATCGCATTTAGATTGGGATACATATTGTGAATATATAAATCAGGATGAACAAGAGGACGCAGGGGAACCAATTCAAAGTAATGACACATCAGATAAGGTTATACATAATATTTTAAACGACAAATACGAACCAAATATAAATCGCAGATATCCAAAGGTTGACGACTGGTTATTAGTCCAATTTGCAACAAAAAAAACTGTAAAACATTTCGTCGGGAATGTGATCTCCATGATAGATAAAAATCCTAATGTCAAGTATCTGCGAATGATTCGAAATAGTAAAATCCAATCTTTTCATTACCCAGATGTAGAAGATATTTCAGAAGTTAGGCATGATTCTGACATTGTAATGTTTTTGGAGAAACCCGTAATAACACGAAGAGGACATATTATTTTCAAGGAAAACTTTAAATCGTATAATATTCAGTAACTTACAAGTAAAACACAGCCTTTAGAATTTGACCTCTTTTTTTAGTAGTTTTTCTAAAAGCTGTTGATCTCAAGAAATGAATCTCTTATAGTTCCTAAGTACCTACCAAAAGTGATTTTAAAAGTAAATTTTGATTTTATGTTTATACTGATAAGATTGTTTAATTTTAAGCAGCTAAAGACCGTTACTAAATAGCATGTTTTAGAGATCTCCTTTATATTTTATTAAAAAAAAAGTTGATATTTTATACAAATAAACAATACTAATTTTATTTACTGTAAGTATATTTTTGTCTTTAATTGTTACGCTAAGTGATTTATTATTAATGTGCCATAAGACGCAATATTTTTTTCATAAGTTTTATTTAGATATCAATCGTAATTTGATTACTTAAGCAAAAAACTTTATGATTATAATAAGTAAACAATGCCTCATTTATTTTCTATTGATTGTTACGCGTAATAAGCGATTCCTAGTTTAAAATGATTATGCCATAACAGAAGATGCAAAGTTTTTGTTAAAGTAATGTTACTTCAGTATTTATACTACGAGAATATTTTGTTATTGTTTAAGCTTTCTCTTAAAAATAGATAATTGATAAAAACAAAAAAACAATACTTTATTTATTTTTAGTTTGATTGTTACGCTAAATAAGCGATGTTAAGTAAAAAATACACAGTAATTGCCAAATGTTCGTTACTATGTCTTACTTAATTTTAATATTACTATGTCTTACTGCTTATGAAAGATTTAAGTCTGTTTGTTGTTATTTAGATAAAAAATAATGTAATTATTGAAAGACTTGATACTTAATCTTATATTATGTGTTCATTTAATTATCTTAAAATACTTTATAGGGTTAGCAGTTTAAATGGTTATTTTAATTAGATTTAAAAACTAAAATGAGATTGCTTAAAAATGCCATATTTTTGATAAATATAATTTCAATAATATATTGCTTGTTTTAGTTATATATATATTTCTTCTAATTACATATACATAGGTGGTCTGACGGTGACGACCTGACCAAGGTCGCCGGAAGGCGCTGGATGCAAGCTGCTCTAGATCGGTCATTTTGGAAATCTTTGGGAGAGGCCTATGTCCAGCAGTGGACGTTTTGCGGCTGAAATGATGATGATGATATATACATATATATATTTTCCATGCTGGTCTGGGAGAATGGAGAAAACATAGAATGTTCCAGCTGCTTCTCTTCCCGAGCAGATCGTAGAAGCCAATCAAGGGAATGGGCGAAAATGCAAATCATATCAATAGGCGATGCGGCTAGCAACCCATCATTATTTTTATAAATTTTTTCATCTTCCCTCCCATCATCAAGCTAAAAGTGGCCTTTGAGTCTTACGGCCCTGGGCTCTATCTGCTTAGAGCCGCGAGACCAAACATGCTCTGTCTGCCCCATTAGGGATAAAGATGTGATAGTGTATCTATTATCTGTATGTTTATTTATATTACAGCTTTCCTTAATAAAATGTTGAGAACACCTGGATCAGTCATTGGGTAAATGCGTCATAGAAAAATGTAACGCATTTTCCCCATTTGAATTGAAATGTCTCTGGTAGACTCATTTTTGCTCTTTTTTAACTTATGAAGTACATGTGAACTACGAATTTCAAAATAGCGCTACTAATGATCGTTTCAATCTCAAAAACTATTTGGTTTGAGAGTAATTCAGAGTAGACGCATTTACCCATTTAAGGGGTAAATGCGTCTAAAATCTACATTTTTAAAAAACCTGTAATAACTTTTTTATGCGTTACTCTTGAAGAAAGTTACTTAATACATCTTGAACATTACTCGTGAGAAAATACACGTTTGATGAGGTATTTAAAAATGACTTTATATTTTAATTTTTATGAGCTATCAAAATCAACAAACGAAAAATGTGACGCATTTCCCTAAGTTGACCTTATGTTAATCAGCTTATGTTTATTATACAATGTCAATCAAACAGCATATAATTTGTTAGGACTATCTTGGATATTATTATTACAGATTTGACTTCAAAATATTTTTGTTATCATTGGTCATTGCTTTTCAATCGTATCCACAGCTCGAAGCCGCATAGAGCACTGTACACCCTGGAGAAATCGAGCAACCTTCATTTTTTTCTCTTAAAAACATCTTTTAATTACACCACCCAACTGATCTATTGCTAACCGACTTAAATTATAAGTGTTCGCGTTCTCCCTATGGCTTCAGATTCTTGTCTTCTGAATTTTTTGTTCCATAGCCCCTGCAAGAGAAAATTTAATTTACATGTTACCAAATTAACAAGTCGTTTTTACATGTCATTTACTTTAAGGCTAGATATATCAAAAGAGTCTTCTGGAATGTGAAATATTACTAGCAACTCTTAGAATATGATTCGAGTTTAGCTGTATTTCTTATAGGTATATGAAATGCAATTGCATTGACAATAATAACTTGGTATAAATAAAGTCTGTAGGGTTATTTTATAACATAAACCTAGAAAGTCCATAATTATGCTTAGTAAAGATTCATAAAATAGCTTATGTTTTTCCTTCTTACATTGACTTCGTAAATAGTAAGACAAGGTTTTTTAGCCACGTTAGGGTGAAACATCCAAATTTCAATAACGGCCAGGATAATGATGATGGTAATATACAATTACCATGATACCTTCAGAGATTTCCTGAACTTGGTAGACATGAGGCTGAAGAGCATGGGATTGAGAACGATGCTGAACCAGCTGTTAAGCGAGCAAAGCATCAGCAGCACGTCCCAATGCTGTTAACGGAAAAACATTCATTCAAAACTAAAACACAACATGAATTGGTAAACATGTTAATTTAAGTCGTACGAAACGCCTCCATCCATCTTTTTTCAGAAGTCTATTATAATGTAGCCCTGAACATAATAATAGCTAATACATTGAGATTTGGGATTAACATTTGATTAGTTGAAATAGGACAAACCCACTTTCACAATGAATAACGATCAACCAAGACTATTAATTTAATGTGCCTTCCAAATCCACAGATCTCGTTCTCGAAAAATCCCAATAACGATAAAAATTTGCAAAAATTAAAGTCACTGGGCGTAAGTCACATCCAAAATTCTTCGAAAATGATTATGATATGTCAATAATATCACTTACCTTCAAGAACCAGGAGCTGTTATGCCAGTCCGAGACGACGACGAGGACCCGCAGCGTGAAGAACGGCAGCCAGCACACCATGAACGACAGCGTCAGAGCTACTGAACACACGTGCGGCGCTTATTACAACACTATCAACAAATAATATCCTCCTAACTTGACTAAATTTTTAGCTAAATGTGGTGCTCTTTGGACACTGCCTACAGGGCCGTCTTTAACTTAATGGATGCCCTGGGCACATTAGTATATTAATATGTATGTGGGTAATTAGGTAAGAGCGGTGGTAGCTCAATGGTAAGGACACGCGCCTCTTAACCGAGGAGTGCAGGTTCACTTCCGGAATTTGTGATGACCTCTAGATTTTTCAAGTCTATGTACGTATTTATACCACTAACTAAACGGTGAAGGAAAACATCGTGATAAAATCCGCAAATTCGAACAACTTTGGATTTGTAACCATGATCCAAAAATTGTCTGGTTCCCCTGTTTTAGGGTTACGGAGGTCAGATCGGCAGTCGCTTTAATGTAATTACCAGACTCGCTAAATCCTGGATCATGGTCTAAGCGGACCCCGTCTAAATACGGGACATAACGCTAGGAAGATGATGATGTATGTGGGTAATTAAATGTCAATGATCCATTGATAACTAGGGGTCCTCTAGATCGTGGGGGCCCTGGGTACATGCCCTAAGTGGCCAGTGGGAAAGAGGACCATGACTGCCTACCTCTATCGGGATTACGGGCGTGATGATATGTATAATAGTAGCTCTACAGTAAGGTCACTTCACTCTCATACTAAGGGTACTCGTTCGAACGTAGTCACGTATCTCTAGATTTTTAACATCTAAGGACGGATTTATATAACTTGATCGGTGGTGAGGTACTGATCGTGAGGTAACCTGCGCATTTAAATAACTACATATGAGTAACCATGATCAAATATATACATACATACATACATAACATCACGCCCACAATACCAGAAGGGGTAGGCAGAGTCGAAGGGGCAGCAAGCCTTGCATAAAGCCGGTCTGGGTTAGATGGAAAATTGTGAAAAAGCAGTGACAAGCGGCTAACCTGTCGCCTACACAATCACACACCCAAAACCCGATATACCATTAGTCGCCTTTTACGACATGCTAGGCAAGAACCACAGTTGGCATATTCTTTTTAAGTCCCAGACCAGTATGGGACAGTGGGCTGGGTTGGATGGAAAGCTGTGAAATGGAGTGACAAGTGGCTAGCTCGTCGCCTTCTCAGTCACATACCCAAAAGCCCGTAAACCATTAGTCGCCTCTTACGACATGCTAGGCAAGAACCACAGTTGGCACATTCTTTTTTTTTGTCCCAGATGAACATGGGCCAAGTCCCAGACCAACATGGGACATCAAATATATCTTGTTCCATTATACGATACGAAGGTCAACAGTCGCTTCAATGTACTATTCAGACGTGTTTAATCTAAGATCATGGTCAAAGCGGGCCCGGGATTATATCTATGTGGAACAATCTTTATCTCCTTGTGTAGATATTATTTACTTTTTTATGTTTCATAGTAAGTGCTTATTACATCATCCCTTTTTTTTTAATACGTTTTCAAAGGTGCGGGAGTAACTGCCAATGACAAATATTGTTCATGGCTGAAGGCAGGGACAGCAATAATTAAATAAAGTATTGAATGAACGCTCCACTAAATAACTCATACATTGTGAATTACTTCTGCCTATATGAAAGGTAACATACATTACAATATTGGTATTTCAACCAATCAAAATTAGTTTATCTAATATGGTAACTTGATATGATATAACATTCAAGTTAATATAAATAAATAATAAATAAATAAATTCTCCAGACTGACACACCAATTCCCTAGTTCCAAACTAAGCTTATGCTTGTACTATGGATACTAGGTGAACGGATAGACATACTTAAATACGTTTATAAACATCCATGACTCGAGTACAAATGTCCATGTTCATCACACGAAACATTTGCCCCTAGCGGGATTCGAACCCGCGACCCTTGGTTTCGTGGCCAGGGTCTCTGACCACTCGACCAACGGGCCAGTCAGTCATATGTTAGTTAAGTTGGATATATGTGCACTTACTGATTAGTTTATTAACTTTACTGCTGTTGTTGCGATGGTTAAAGATCTTGTCCCTTAAATATTTCTTTTGCGTTACACTCACTTTGAACGCCACCATGCTATACACAAACATCATAATACCGAGAGGAATGACGAAGGTAACCAGCCCAAGTATTCCGTTCACCAATTTCGCAAATTTCGTCGGCACTATGAAGCATATTGTGGTCGTTTCAGTTTTCACCAAATGTACCGTCCATATCTCCGGCAGCGCTTCCAGAATCGCGACGGTCCAAATTACGTTCATGATCTTCATAACCCTTCGCCAATCATGCCTTTTATTCAGTAGCAGTGGATGCCAAATGGCTATGTATCTCTCTATAGACAACGCAGTCATGATCAAAATGCCGTTGTTCCACAGAGCGACTACCAGAAAAAAATGCGCTTGACACGCTGAGTCGTCATAACCATCAAACTTGACCGGGTAGTTGGAATAAGCGTTCAAGTCCAACAGTATTCCGAATGATACGATGAAGTCCGAAATAGCTAAGTTGAACAAGTAGTAGTTGGTGGCTGTGTGCATCGTCTTGTCGCAGTAGATGACGACGCAAGTGAGCAGGTTGCCGACCAGCCCGACCACGAATATGATGAACAGTAATAACGTGGACACCACCCGTAGCTCAAAAGGCAATGCCACGAACTCGTACAACAGTTTGTTGTAAATGCACATCTCGTTTGTGTCGTTACACATTTTGCTAATAAGCTTCCTAACAAGCAAAGATACAACTTCTCACAGAAAACTTAGTGTTACCCAAGCCACCAGCGCCACGATAATGATGTGGCACCCACATGCTAGGTCAAGTCGGCCTACCTCTAATGAAACTGTATACTGATAGTGTTTGCTTAATATTGTGTGCCTTGCACTTAATTGGATTAACTGGCTCTCTTTATTGCTAATCTAAATAAAAGCATTGGCTACAAGTTTATTAACATTTTCAGTATTATTATAACGCGTATAATTTCTGATCTTATGAGAAATCAGAAAGATCAAATTAATTTATTCGTATTAAACCACCCTACAATGTCGCTTACAAAAGGTACAACTATTTAAAAATTAATTAAGTATCATATTTGTCACTATTTTCTGTAATTAAATAAACCTATTATGATCTCGAGTAGATATTAAAACAGAAATCCAATAAATTATACGCAAGACATTGGTATCCTTAAGAATCGTAATTTGCTTAATTAGCAACGCTGGCCAATTAAATGGATTCACAGCAATTATCAAAGATAATTGTTTGCACCTGCAACATAACAAAAAAAAATACAGTGGAGATGTGTTATTTAACTTACCAAGTTAACCGTGAATCGTGAAATATTGCACCCAATTTAGGGTTTGGTGGCTAGAAAGAAGATTCATTACAAATAGTTCACGGCCATCTGGTCTTACATCTTTTCTCAGCGATAAATGTGTGCGATCCAGTAGTGTTAGTTCGTACAATGAGTGTAAGAATACCTATTGGCCAGGGCCGACGGCTAATTTACTGGACACACTTGAAGTGTCGCAATACATACGAGCTTGATTACTTAGTACCTTAATGTGTTTTATAATGTAAACCCCTTTCGATTGGTATGACTGTTCACAGAAGACATTGAAATACTAGGACTTTGCTGTGATAGGTTTTCTTTACTGTCCCTTTCCAGTCTGTTTTTTCCATAGAGACAGAGAGACTATCAAATTAAATTCACTTCAGATCTATGGCCTGTAGTACAGCAAATATTTTAAGTCTCAAAAATATTCATCAAATGGAGCCTTCTGTTAAGAATCATGATGAGTATTAATTGACCTACAGAATTAAGTGTTTCATATTTGCGTAAGATTCAAGGAACGTGTTTAATTAGGTACCTACACTCATCACGCATGGTCAGCCTAGTCGATTAAACCTAAATAATATGAAAAGTAGTACTATAATATTAATATTATGGTTGACCTGCGTCGATATTTTGGTAACTATAGTCAGGTTAAGTGTATCAATGGTTCGTCTGCTATTGTGGTTTTTACCCATCGTCGGCAAGCTAAATCTTGTCTTATATGATAAACCTTTTAGTTTACTGATTTTGAATGCAAATTTTTTATTCTAAAAAGCAAATAGATTTAGTCGGAAGCTTAGCTGCTAGTACGAATTCCATGATGGGCAAATGTTTGAGTGATGAAAATAGTCATTTGTACTCGAATCCTAGGTATAATGTATTAAAAATATGCTTATGTATCTACTGTTATCAGCCATATATACATACATAACATAACATCACCCCCTAGGGTAGGCAGAGTCAAATGGGCACAAGTCCTTTTAACAACATTCAGCCAAAAATAAAACTGGGGTTAGATGAAAAATATCGTCTACACAATCACATACCTAAAACCCGATATACCATTAGTCGCCTTTTACATGATAGCCAAGGAATACAGTTGCCGCATTATTTTTAAGTCCCAGACCAACATGGGAATATCGATATATATAAACAATTTCAAGAATAAAATGCATAGTATGAATTAAAGGAATGTCTGACAGACTTGTCTGCGCGATTTACGTGTATGTATAACAACACAACATAAGTTTTCGATGAGTACTAGAATGTTTTGGCATTATCGATAGTTCCCAATTCGCTATACATACAACACTAGGAGGATCGTATCGTAACATAGCATTCTCATGAGTTTGAGTATGTTTGCCAACCACA
This sequence comes from Glyphodes perspectalis, assembly GCA_951394215.1. Lineage (NCBI taxonomy): Eukaryota > Metazoa > Arthropoda > Insecta > Lepidoptera > Crambidae > Glyphodes > Glyphodes perspectalis. Next base: position 14,069,154 of record OX596208.1, on the reverse strand, counting down.
TTACCGTGACTGTTCACTAAAATAATCGTGTTTGCTGATCCTACTACGATTAGGGGCGTAGTGGTTCCAAGAGTCCCGTTTTGCTCGGGACAGCACATTATTCAGCCGTATGGAGATCCATCACAGATCACTCCTATATTGCACACACTAAATATTGTCTACATTACGAATAGTAGGAGCATTAGTTAAAGAAAAATTTTTGCGTTTTTATATATAGATATTATATTCCTACTAGATCTGGCCGCGCCTTTGCTCGCGTACATCGATGAAATATAGCTTATGTGTTCTTTTAATTTATAAGCTATACTATTGTATTGGAGCGGTGGTAGCTCAATGGTAAGGACACCCGTCTATACCGAGGAGTGCGGGTTCAAACCCGGGCACGTACCTCTGGATTTTTCAAATCTATATACGTATTTATACCACTAGCTCGACGGTGAAGGAAAACATCGTGATGAAACCTGCAAATTCAAACAACTTTGGATTTGTAACCATGATCCAAAAATTGTCTGGTTACCCTATCTTAGGGTTACGAAGGTCAGATCGGGAGTCGCTTCAATGTAATTACCAGACTCGCTAAATCCTGGATCATGGTCTAAGCGGACC